>CM053028.1:625983379-626537853 GCA_028564925.1 Lithobates sylvaticus | reverse complement strand
CGCTGTCAGGTCCATATGATTTATGGACCCAGCAGCGGAAGGGTTAAAAAGCAAATCCCACAGAACCCTGGTTCCAGGTCACATGAAATGACCCCGTCATATGAAAAAGAGCAGCGTCGGTGCTGATGATAACATTTTCATTCACCAGGACTTTACAGTTCAGCTCTGCTTTAACCTCTTGCCATCCCCTGCACAGAAGATCTACTGCGAGCAGGTGGCACAGCCAGGCACAGTGACGTGCTCGTACATCACAGTGTACTTCCTGGTTTGCCGGTGTGCCCCCCTGCTGTGATTGGACACAAAACAAGTTTGGCAGCTGATTTTAGTCAATGATTTTGGCTGAAGTCAGCTGATTGGCTCAAATCAAAAGCACAGAGCTCTGTGTCTACAACCATACAGAACTCTTGTGTACAGAGAACAGTGATCTGGCTGTTTCTTCTCCCTGAAAAGTAAAAGCAGCACACATTACACATTGTTAACCCCTTAATTGCCCCTAGATGTCAACCCCTTCCCAGCCAGTGTCATTTGTACAGTGTATGCATGATTACTCAACCTGTGGCCCTCCGATGGTTGTGGAATTACAAGTCCCATCATGCCTCTGATTTTTTGAGTCATGCTTGTAACAGTCAGCCTTGCAATGCCTCATGGGACTTGTAGTTCCGTAACAGCTGGAGGGCTACAGGTTGAGAACCCATGGTGTACAGAGTGATTACTGTCAGTTAGTGACCCTTCCTACCAATGTCTGTTAGCGCCAGATTGTCCGCCACACTATCACAGTCCCACTATAAGTCAATGGGAACTAGCACTATGCTCTATATACAAAGCCACTAACTGCAATGCCCTTTGGAAGTTAACTCAAAACATAACCCAACACAAAATTAACTCCCCTCAAAATTGCCAACTTTGACCACAATGCATCCCCAAAATGCTGGAGAAACTGTGGAGCCACTGGTTCACTTCTCCATATTTTGTGGGAATGCCCAATACTAACAGCCTACTGGTCGGAAATTTACTCTCTAATATCCCAGGTCACAGGAATAACCTTATCCCCTTCACCTGACCTAGCACTTCTGAACCTAACCATTGACAACACCCCCTACAACTTCCACAAAATAGTAAACAAATGTGGTAAGTAAATATAAGGGGTTATACCGCGCAATAAACATATACATCAGCTATCTCCACAGTGCAAAACATGTATATAAATAAGTTGCGCTCCTATACAGCGTGAGTGATCACAAAAAAATATTAAATAAATGAAATAAAGTGCAAGTGCAACACAAATATAAGTCTATAAGTAAAGACTCTGCATAAAAAGAAATGAAAAAACATATTGAGTCCACACAAAGAATTCCACAGTGTGAGAGGGGGTGATTCCAATGAGGTGATGAACTCCAGGTTACTTCCACCATCACTAAGGAGATTGGGTTTTTTTCTATTCAAGATACCCCCATCGATACGTGGGGACTCTTACCGGAACTGGTGGACCCCCTAAAGAGCAAGGTTATATATATACGCCAGCAGACTGAGCCCTCTGCAGGGTCTGTAGGTCCTCCTTGTCATTCGAGCTCTCCAACAGTGGCTGGAAGTCCTCAATATCCAATGTGAAAATGGGAAATCATGTCGTTTTCACCAAGTGGCAGTTATTATATCTGTAAGTATTGTGGACCAAGCAATCTGTCAATGTAATGAAAGGTCGCTATAGTATTTTCTAAGCATGAAATCTCCTGCCCCACATCACAAAGCAGCTAATCTTGTATTACTATCATCGACAACTGTAAAATACAATATTAGCTGCTTTGTGATGTGGGGCAGGAGATTTCATGCTTATAAAATACTATAGCGAGTTTTCATACATTGACAGATTGATTGGTCCAAAATACTTACAGCTATAATAACTGCCACTTGGTGAAAACTATGTGATTTACCATTTTCAAGTTGGATATTGAGGAGGACTTCCAGCCACTGTTGGAGAGCTCCAATGCCAAGGAGGACCTATAGACCCTGCAGAGGGCTAAGTCTGCTGGCGTATATGACCTTGCTCTTTAGGGGGTCCACCAGTTCTGGTAAGAGTCCCCACATATCGAGTGGGTTTTTCCTATTCAAGATACCCTGGAGTTCATCACCTCATTGGAATCACCCCTTCTCACACTGTGGAATCCTTTATGTGTGGACTCAATATGTTTTTTTTTTTTATTTCTTTTTATGCAGAGTCTTTACTTATAGTATTATATTTGTGTTGCACTTGCACTTTATTTCATTTATTTAATCGTTTTTTTGTGTGCTCACTCACGCCGTATATGAGCGCAACCTATTTATATACAACATCACAAAAAAATGGAAAAATCCTTCAAAACCCCTGGCCTTAAATGTAATCAAACAGGTACAAGACTACTAAATATTTGAAACCACCTTAGAGGCGGATAGCCGTGCTCCCCTTGGTCGACTTGGTATAAATCCCATATTAAATGATGGCCACTATATATCTACTGCACAGCACAGACCCACTCCCCCTCCCCCCCTTTGTTAGGCTCTACTATGCATCCCATGGATACAGTACGTTTCTCCTACTGTTACAAAGTCCTGTTTATATCTTTGACTTCGGCAAATTGAACTAATGCATCCTAGGACTGGAGGCTGTCTTTTAAATCTCCCACTATGCCCATTACTGTCTACTGACAGAGGAGGGGGGAGAAGAAGAGATTGTTGTAGTGACTGAACAAGGAGAATCTGGGACTCTTCTCTAGATTTAGGCTTGGTTCACACTGAAACCGGCTGCGGGTCGCGCTCTCCATTTCAGGGGCGAATCTTTGCCTGAATTCGGCCCTGATACAGAGCCAAAGACACAGCATTTCTGTGCAGCGCGCTCCGCAGATATGTGAACCGGCTCCCAAGAGAGTCGGTCACATTCTCCTGCTATGCGTTTTGGCATAGGTGTGAACCCAGCTTTAGTGTTTATTACTCACCTGTGCTTATCTCTGGAGGGATCTCCTCCTCCTCCTTACATGGATCATCCTCCATCATATATGGTTCTTCCTCATCCCCTGTATTTTCCACTTTAATATTAATCAGAGTTTCACCCTAGAACAAACAAAGAACATTAAAATACATTATTTATTGATTGGGAATAAATTACCTTCTTATTATAGCCCCTGGCTATGTTCCCATTACTCTTGCATTCCATGTAATGTTATATCAATAAAAAAAAAAAAAAAAACCTGCAGGAAGAGTGGGGTCTGTGCCTAGGGGTCATGACTAGGTTCACAAAGCCCAACTGTCCTGTACCACCAAAACCACCCAGGTATGCCAAAGGGGATCGGTTACCTTGTAATAGATATTAAAGAAGAAATTCAGGTAAAACTAACTCTAAGTCTATCTAGCCCTGAAAAAAAAAATATATTGCTATACTGTACATATCTTTTCTGCAGCGGCCCCGATCCCACGTTGAGCTGTCAGCGGCGGCTTGTGAGAGTGCAGGAGAGGCAGCTGCCAACGGAAGCCCCATAGTAAGCTTATGGGTGACGTCACTACCCAACCATTGTCAGTTCTCTCCTGCGCACAGCATTCACCGCTGGAGATCGCATTGGAGTGGCTGCAGAAAAGGTATGTATAGAGATTTTTGCTTTACAGGGTTAGATAGATTAGTCTTAGGATGTGGCTGCCAGTAGATTTAGAGTTAGTCTTTGCCTGAACTACTTTAACACAACCTTTTCTCTGTTCTTCCTGTCCAGCCAGCTTGACCTCTCTGAGTCTATATGATCCATCCAGCCACCCGCCTTCCCACCATCCGATGGATCCCCAAAGTCATAGGTTTTGTCCACCTTAATCCCCTATTCTATCTTTCCTTACTCTGACTGACTGCCCTCCCTCTATCCAAATCTGGAATCTTTCTCATCTTGGTTCTTGACCTACCTGAGAGTTCAATGGAATCTTGTGGCTCTCCTGGTAGTTCGAAAGAGATGAATATTTCTCTGTTGTATCTGAAGGAATTTCCTCCTCACTCTGCTCATCATCCCTTATGTACGTCTCTTCTTCTCTGTCTTTAATCCTATATTCAGTCAGTTTTTCTTTCTACATAACCCGCAAAGCAATACAATTATTATCCAGCTCTAGGCACATGGTTGAACTCTGATCATCTTACCTGATCCTCCTGAGGGATCTCTTGATCTTCCTGTATGGAATCCCAGGAATACAGAGGACGGGGACATCTCTCTGGGGGATTTCTGTTACTGGATCCATCTGTAGGAAACCCACACACTGACTGAATACATTGTTTCTATGTCTTTATATCAGAGGATGTGTTTATCTAGGTGGATCCTCAATACTCTTCTCTCCGTTACAAAAAATGAAAGTCTCCTCTTACCCGGTAATGTGAGGGGCAGCCGGTTCTCTATCAGGACGTCCTTGTAGAGATCCTTGTGTCCTTCTATATACTCCCACTCCTCCATGGACAAATAGACAGTGACATCCTGATGCCTTATAGGAACCTGACATACACAATGATACAGTCACCATCCAGACACATCCCTTGTCTGTTACTGGATAATATCCCACAATTCTCAGCACCGCTCACCTCTCCCGTCAGCAGCTCAATGATCTTCTGGGTGACTTCTAGAATCTTCTTGTCGGTGTTCTTCTCAGGTGTCAGGAAGAAAATTGAAGGCACTGAAATGGGGCTGTGGCGGCTGCTCTGCCCTCCAGACACACAGGAAAGGTTGTTCAGTACCATAAAGTCATTAGACCTCTTTACTGGTCCATAATCCTACATAAAGATAAAAGATTGTACATTGAACACTTCCTAACTGACCCATCATCTCAGGTGGCTTAATAAGCTCTGTTCTATTAAGTTATGTCATGTGACCCTCCAGAATCCTCCTCACCTCTCCAGTCAGCAGGTAGATAATCTCCAGGGAGAGCTGTAATATCCTCTCAGTAATATGACTCAGATCCTTCTCCATCCTCAATGCTAAGACCAGGACTAGCCTCTGCTTCTTCCAGAAGGAAATGACCTTGATATCACTACAAAGATAAACACATGGCCCTATAGAAATCCCCATAATATACAGAACAAACTAGATAAGTAATAAAGGTGGGGAAATGTGGGGTACTGGCGCTACTGTTTCATTAAATGGTCAGGGTGTTTCTAGGAAATTATTTTGATTTTGGTGTTCTAGCAGTTTCAAATACAACAATCATAGATCGCTTAAAATTGAATAAAAAGAAACGGAAACCGCGCCACCTTACACTTGGCTGTGTCGCCAGCTAGAGAAGATTCAAACTATAAAAACATAACGTGCCATGAAATCCATTAATCTTTTATCCTGGTGCATGTGGATAGAAAGTGCTAATGTGCTGTGCAATCCAAAAAATATATTTTTCTTAGATAAATATATATAAAGTGCTTCTTTGTTGTCCCCCTAAGTTGCTATCCCCTGCGTGAATCTCTAATTTGTCATGCACAGTGATCCATTAGACCATATATCTAACAATAAAATAAACTTAAATAAAATTCCCACATAGGCCAGTATGCATTAATATATCTAAAACCAAATGAAGTAAGTGCAAATAGGTGCAAGTAGACTTGCACGTGCTGGTAAAATCGATATAATCAACCAAGTAATACCAAAGTTGATATTCATAACATATAAACCAAATGAAGTAGGTGCAAATAGGTGCCAGTAGACTTGCACGTGCTGATAGAAACAATAAAATCAACAGAAAATGCCAAAAATAATAATCATAACTTATAGTCCATTTGTGACATAGGAAATGCTTCTAAATATAAAGTGCTTGTGTTCAAATAAGGTACACCGTGCAGTTCCTATTTTTCTCTGTGCAGCCGCCACCAGTTAGGTAATGGGTCACTTACCAAATTTAGGCAAGTGCAGGGCATATGGTTTAATTAAGGATAACCAGTCCTCTCTCTGGTCTCCCTCCAAGACTCAACCTTCTGAATTTGGATATACCTTGATCTCCAGTGATAGGTAATGTAAAGAAAGAAGGGGGGCTCCAATAGTGAAGTATGTTTTGTCCAAACAATTTTTATTAAAAATCAAGTGTTTAAAAGACTCACATTTATCAGTGCCTTTGGCCGGCACTGAGCATATCCAGCCTGGTAGGTAGTGTGATGCGTGCTGTTTAGTATGCGTCCCAGGTCCCTTCCTAGTACGAGCCGCCTCCCCGGAAGTGACGTAATCGCGTTATCTCCCAGCAGCCTCTACGCGTTTCGCAAGACCTTTTGCGTCATCAGGAAGCTGCTGGGTGTCTGTTGAATTACGTTTATATAGTCCCCATACCTATCTGTTAGCGCAGTGATTGGTATAGCCACTTTCTCCCTCCCGGAAGTATAGCGGCGGCCATCTTTAATATGGGCTTTCCATTTGTTTAGTGCCCTTCTTGCCCTTTTGTCTGTTATATGTCCCTTTTAATCAATGTTCCTACGCTTCGTTCTCCTTTGCTGTTTATCTCTACTTTATTTTTTTTTTTTTTTTTGTGTGATATTGTGCGTAATTAGTTGTGGTTCACTCCTCTCGTTTAACTTTATATGTTGTTGTTTCTAATTGGCTATAATCTGCTCCAGAGAGTAGGAGATACTGTGTTGATTTCAGTTGTTCCCCATTTTTGACCCGCTTAATGGTTGTTACCACCCACAAGCCTGGATTGCTCTCACATTCCAACATTTTATATTTTATAGCATTCATACTTTAATCGTAACATGCCTGGTACAATCCAAAATATTATGTATTTTTATTCATATTCATTTATTTCTTTCCCATTAACCCTAGCCCCATGTTGCCATTTTGACATATCCTGTGAAAGCCTTTTGGCTGTGTTAGTGTTAATATTACCGATTGTTCCCATACTGTGCATTGGAAACATTTGTGTTACAGTTAAATATGTATGTGTAATACTGAGGTTTGAAAAAAAACCCATTTTAAGTGAAAAATTCCGTGAACAGAAAAAAACCCTAGAAATAAAAATAAAAATATGAATAAAAATAAAAAATAAAAATAAATATAAATAAAAATAAAAATAAAAATAAAAATAAAAATAAAAATAAAAATAAAAATAAAAAATGAAAAGAATGCAAAATAAAACTAAAAATGAAAATAAAAAAAAAAAAAAAAAAAAAAAAAAAAAAAAAAAAAAAAAAAAAAAAAAAACTAAAAAAAAAATCAAAAAAAAAAAAAAAAAAAAATTAAAAAAAAAAAAAAAAATAAAAAAAAAAATAAAAATAAAATAAAAAAAAAAAAAAAAAAAAAAAAAAAATAAAAAAATAAAAAAATGAAAGTAATGGAAATAAAAATAATAATAATAAAAATAGTAATAAAAATAATCAAAATAGAAGTAAAAATAAATAAAAATGAAAGTAGAAATAAAAATAAATATAAATAAAAATAAATATAAAAATAAAAATAATAATGGGAATAAAATATACAATATAAAAATGTAACGATAGATAGAATTGGGAATCAATGTGATTATATAAAAATCATCTATGTACGCCAATGCTTATGGAAATATCGTGTTGACTGCAATCTATACCAAAATAGTGTTTTATGTGTTATAATGTAAATGGGAACGTGGGGTTAGGTCAATAGTCTTCTAAATAACAGTTAACATCAATCTCTACATTTAACCCCTTTTTCTTCATTGTGTCTAATTTGTATATCCAGTAAGTTTCATTCTTAGATATTTCTCTTTTTAAATTCTTGTTCCTCCAGTCTTGTTCTATTCTGTCTATACCGTAGAATTTTAGATGTTTGGGGTTCTTATTATGGACTTCTTTGAAATGCTTGGATAAGCTGTGATATATATATCCCTTTTTTATGTTCCTTATATGTTCGCCTATCCTGGTGGAAAGTGTTCTAGTCGTTCGTCCCACATATTGCAACCCACAGTCACATTCGATCACGTATGTGACGTGGGTGCTTTGGCATGTGATCAATTTTTTTATTTTGAATTTCTGTTTATTAGAGTGGGATTCGAATTCTACTACTTTCCTTGCTTTCCCATTAGATGTTTTACATGGTTTACATTTCCCGCATCTGTAAAAACCCTTCTGTTCAAAAAAGGTGGTCATTTTGCTCGGTGGGTCAGGCACATTTTTAACCAGTTGGTCTCGGATCCTTTTGGCCCTTCTGTATATGAACTTGGGTCTTATTGGCAAAAAGTTGCCTAGGTGTGGGTCGTTCCTAATGATCGGCCAGTATTTAGTAATTACCCCTTCCAGGGCTTTGTACTGGCTATTATATCCAGTTATGAATGGTATATTCCTTTCCTGTGTCACCTTTCTTTTTTTCTTTTCATTGTTATTCAAGATAGTGTTTTCTCTGTTCTTTCGTCCCACCTTCTCTCTAGTTTTTTCCAGTATTTCTAGGTTGTACCCTTTCTCTCTAAATCGATCTATCAAGATGTTGGTTTGTGTGTAGTAATCTTCCAATCTATTACAGTTTCGTCTGATACGGACGAACTGTCCCATGGGGATTGCTTTTTTCCACTTAGGGTGGTGGCAGCTGTTATATGGGATATACCCATTCCTGTCTGTTTCCTTAAAGAATGTTCTGGTTTCCAGGTGTAGTTCCTTCTTATATATTTCAAGGTCCAGGAAGTTTACTTTCTTTGTATTGGTCTCTACTGTGAATTTTATGTTGTACTTATTGTTGCCAATGTGTTCCACAAATAGTGCTAAATCCTCCCTGGACCCCTCCCAAATGATCAATATGTCGTCAATGAATCGTTTGTACGACACAATTTGTGGCCAGCATCTTCCAAACACCTCCTCGTGTTCCCATTTGTTGAGGAAGATGTTGGCCACACTGGGGGCATATTTGTTCCCCATTCCTACACCTTTTATTTGTTTGAAGAAATCATGTTGGTGCCAAAAGAAATTCTTCCCCATGGCCAGTCTTAGGCCTTCGAGTATGAACCGCCTCTGTTTAAGTTTTAACTCAGAAAAATTCTTCATGGCCCATGCTACTGCCCCTAGGGCGTCGGCCTGTTTGATGTTGGTGTACAGTGACTCAACATCTATCGTCACCAATAGAGTTTCGTCATTTATTTTGAGTGGTTTAATCATCCTAATGATGTCTGTACTATCCTTAATAAAGGCTTGTCCCTTACTTGCCAGGGGTTGTAGGAAAATGTCTAGGTATTCCCCTAATCTGGAAAAAATGGATCCGATCCCACTTATTATGGGCCTGCCCGGGGGCTTTTGCTTATCCTTGTGCACCTTGGGCACCTGATAGATTACTGGTACCCTTGGAGCTTCTGGTAATAAGTACCTCCCCTCTTTTTTGTTTAGAATTTTATCCGAGATGCCCCTATTCAAGTATTCTTTTAATTTTACTTTGTACTCTTTATTGGGATTTTTCCTTAGTTTTTCATAGGTAGTTTCATCCTTCACCAGTTTGTTCAATTCTAGTCCATAATGTTCTTTGGTCATAATGACCAATCCCCCTCCCTTGTCAGCCGGTCTTATTACTATATTTTTCCTTTTTTCTAATTTCCTAATTCCTTGCCAGATCCTATCAGTTTTTTCATTAACTGGTTTAATATTTCTTATCTCCATTTCCACCATCTTTCTGAAGACCTCTATATGGTGGTTGGTACTGGATTTAGGGTTAAACGTGGATTTGTTTTTTAAACCAGAGTGTGTGTAAACGGTTTCTTCCCGTCTTTGAGTTACAGATTCTTTCCCTATGTAATGTTTTTTTAGATTAAGTTTCCTTGTAAATTTTTGTAGATCGATGAATGCTTCAAACGGGTTGAATGCTTTACTAGGGGCATATTTTATCCCCTTATCTAATACTAAAAGTTCTTCTTGGGTGAATGTTGTGTCTGTAAGGTTGAACAGTCCTTCTCCTAGTTTTCTCTTTTTCTTTTTAGTTCCCCCTCTACATCCCCTCCTCCTCCAGGTTTTCTGTTTGGTGCCATATACTGGTTCTCCTGTGGATATTGGTTCCAGCCCCCCCTGCTTGTTTGGAATACCGGCATTGGGGGTTTGTATGGTTCCCTCCATTTATTTTTATTTTTATTTTTATTTTTATTTATATTTATTTTTATTTTTTATTTTTATTCATATTTTTATTTTTATTTCTAGGGTTTTTTTCTGTTCACGGAATTTTTCACTTAAAATGGGGTTTTTTTCAAACCTCAGTATTACACATACATATTTAACTGTAACACAAATGTTTCCAATGCACAGTATGGGAACAATCGGTAATATTAACACTAACACAGCCAAAAGGCTTTCACAGGATATGTCAAAATGGCAACATGGGGCTAGGGTTAATGGGAAAGAAATAAATGAATATGAATAAAAATACATAATATTTTGGATTGTACCAGGCATGTTACGATTAAAGTATGAATGCTATAAAATATAAAATGTTGGAATGTGAGAGCAATCCAGGCTTGTGGGTGGTAACAACCATTAAGCGGGTCAAAAATGGGGAACAACTGAAATCAACACAGTATCTCCTACTCTCTGGAGCAGATTATAGCCAATTAGAAACAACAACATATAAAGTTAAACGAGAGGAGTGAACCACAACTAATTACGCACAATATCACACAAAAAAAAAAAAAAATAAAGTAGAGATAAACAGCAAAGGAGAACGAAGCGTAGGAACATTGATTAAAAGGGACATATAACAGACAAAAGGGCAAGAAGGGCACTAAACAAATGGAAAGCCCATATTAAAGATGGCCGCCGCTATACTTCCGGGAGGGAGAAAGTGGCTATACCAATCACTGCGCTAACAGATAGGTATGGGGACTATATAAACGTAATTCAACAGACACCCAGCAGCTTCCTGATGACGCAAAAGGTCTTGCGAAACGCGTAGAGGCTGCTGGGAGATAACGCGATTACGTCACTTCCGGGGAGGCGGCTCGTACTAGGAAGGGACCTGGGACGCATACTAAACAGCACGCATCACACTACCTACCAGGCTGGATATGCTCAGTGCCGGCCAAAGGCACTGATAAATGTGAGTCTTTTAAACACTTGATTTTTAATAAAAATTGTTTGGACAAAACATACTTCACTATTGGAGCCCCCCTTCTTTCTTTACATTACCTATCACTGGAGATCAAGGTATATCCAAATTCAGAAGGTTGAGTCTTGGAGGGAGACCAGAGAGAGGACTGGTTATCCTTAATTAAACCATATGCCCTGCACTTGCCTAAATTTGGTAAGTGACCCATTACCTAACTGGTGGCGGCTGCACAGAGAAAAATAGGAACTGCACGGTGTACCTTATTTGAACACAAGCACTTTATATTTAGAAGCATTTCCTATGTCACAAATGGACTATAAGTTATGATTATTATTTTTGGCATTTTCTGTTGATTTTATTGTTTCTATCAGCACGTGCAAGTCTACTGGCACCTATTTGCACCTACTTCATTTGGTTTATATGTTATGAATATCAACTTTGGTATTACTTGGTTGATTATATCGATTTTACCAGCACGTGCAAGTCTACTTGCACCTATTTGCACTTACTTCATTTGGTTTTAGATATATTAATGCATACTGGCCTATGTGGGAATTTTATTTAAGTTTATTTTATTGTTAGATATATGGTCTAATGGATCACTGTGCATGACAAATTAGAGATTCACGCAGGGGATAGCAACTTAGGGGGACAACAAAGAAGCACTTTATATATATTTATCTAAGAAAAATATATTTTTTGGATTGCACAGCACATTAGCACTTTCTATCCACATGCACCAGGATAAAAGATTAATGGATTTCATGGCACGTTATGTTTTTATAGTTTGAATCTTCTCTAGCTGGCGACACAGCCAAGTGTAAGGTGGCGCGGTTTCCGTTTCTTTTTATTCAAGTAATAAAGGTGCCAGATATGACAAAGAAAGCCCATCAATGAGCATGCCCACCTCTTTCATTCACTGGATTTTAGTTATTTTAAGACTGGAGGCTGAGCATCACATATGGGCATCACCTACAATGATGGGCATGCAAAAACAGCCTGCATAGGAATGCCCACTCCACCCACTAAGACATTATATTTGTATAACACTTCCCAAGAGCCAGCCTACTACATGCATCAGGACTGGTGGCTTTTGAGAAAAGCACTAAGGTAGGGTGCTGTCATGCTTTCAGGAAGCCATCTACAGTACCCCTGCATGGCATAGAGAAGCCCAGAGATTCAGTGATCACTGGGTCTATCATTAGGTAAGTAATGAAAATGGAAACATTTTATTGAATCATTTCATTACCAAGTTGATGGAGTGAGGGGAACGAGGAACCAGGGAATGCAAAATATAATTAGAATAATCTTCAGATTTAAATAAGTAAATTTGGTACAGTGTTGCATGACAGAGCAATTATCCATCAAACTATCACAGCACTGAGGAGTATATACATGCTGGTAGTCCGCACGGACACAAGATGACATGTGGCTGATGTCACATCTATCGGGATATGTAGACACCTGCCTGCTGCCAAAAATCCTGTTCTAGGTCCGCGGTCTCTGGCCGCCGCCCGTTCTCCAGTCTCTGGCCGCCGCCCGTTCTCCAGTCTCTGGCCGCCGCCCGTTCCCCAGTCTCTGGCCGCCGCCCGTTCCCCAGTCTCTGGCCGCCGCCCGTTCCCCAGTCTCTGGCCGCCGCCCGTTCCCCAGTCTCTGGCCGCCGCCCGTTCCCCAGTCTCTGGCCGCCGCCCGTTCCCCAGTCTCTGGCCGCCTCCCGTTCCCCGTCTCTGGCCGCCTCCCGTTCCCTGTCCAAAGTCTCTGGCCGCCTCCCGTCCACAGTCTCTGGCCGCCTCCCGTTGCCCAGTCTCTGGCCGCCTCCCGTTCCCCAGTCTCTGGCCACCTCTCGTTCCCCAGTCTCTGGCCACCTCTCGTTCCCCAGTCTCTGGCCACCTCTCGTTCCCCAGTCTCTGGCCACCTCTCGTTCCCCAGTCTCTGGCCACCTCTCGTTCCCCAGTCTCTGGCCACCTCTCGTTCCCCAGTCTCTGGCCACCTCTCGTTCCCCAGTCTCTGGCCACCTCTCGTTCCCCAGTCTCTGGCCACCTCTCGTTCCCCAGTCTCTGGCCACCTCCCGTTCCCCAGTCTCTGGCCACCTCCCGTTCCCCAGTCTCTGGCCACCTCCCGTTCCCCAGTCTCTGGCCACCTCCCGTTCCCCAGTCTCTGGCCACCTCCCGTTCCCCAGTCTCTGGCCACCTCCCGTTCCCCGTCCACAGTCTCTGGCCACCTCCCGTTCCCCGTCCACAGTCTCTGGCCACCTCTCGTTCCCTGTCCACAGTCTCTGGCCACCTCTGTTCCATGTGTTCACTATTTGGTCATCTCCCACTTTCTTCCACAGTCTCTGGATGCCTACTATTCCACATCCAGCGTCTGTGACCATCTCCTATTCCACATCCTCAGTCGATGTCCATCTTTTGTTCCACGTCCCCATTCTTTGGCCATCTTCTGTTCCACGTCCCCAGTCCCAGACAGTTTTCTGTAACATTACAGTGACAGAATATTATAAGTAGCCCTTTGATGATTTCAGTGGCTGCACCTGAAGCCCACTACATCAAGTAAGTTGACCACCATTGCTCTGCCCAATCCGCACACCTCCCCCCACTATCGCGTTACCCAATCCGCACACCTCTCCCCATCATTTCTCTACCCAATCCACACACCTCCCCCCATCCTTGCTTTACCCAATCCACACACCTCCCCCCCACCTGCAACTCTTCTCATGGATCCGGATCCATGAGGGAGGAATAGATAGTCATGGGAGGGGCATTTAATTCCCACTCACCAATGATGTGACAGCCCAGAGGTGCTGTGTAAAAACTGTATATAACTACAAGAGTAATAATGTATCTACATACATAAGTATTGAATAAACAAATCTAATAAAGTATATTAACGTAATAGTTACAGCAGTCTTTCCCATGCCTGAATCTCTTCCACTCCTCACACTGCAATGCGAGCTAATTCAGCCCATGATATACCAAACCAGCTGCTTCTATGTCTTCACTTCCGCGACCACTTCCTACTTCCGCTCTGTGCGTTCCATGAGTTCGCGGTTGCCATAGTGACGCCCAGAGCGCCTGGAGAATCCTCCCGAGGACAGACAGCGATAGATTAGTTTCTTTTTAGAACCACCACTAGAGGGCGGCCGCGTGCCGCGTGAGAGAAGGAAATGTCTTCAGCTCAGGAGCGGCGGCCATTTTGTCGTAGAACTGTTTTATTTTTTTTTAAATTATTATTATTATTCTTTTTTTTCTAACATACCTGAATATTATGGGATTGAAAAAAAAAAAAAAAAACAATAGTTGCCCAGAATTCTGTTATATAGATCTGAATTAAAAAATGTTTTCAGTGTGATTAAAAAAAGTAATTTTCACTAAAGGTAGCTATTTTGTTGTAGCACAGATCTTTTTTTATTTTAAAATTTTTCTACACACCAGTTTAGATATTACATCTTTATGGCAGAGCAATTCATTTATACCTATTGAGTTGGTGATCATTGCAATTTATTAACGTTGGGAAGATTTGCACACAAACAAGCATTTTATTGCGGAAGAAACACACTCTGGGGATTTCATAAAGTTTAGTTGAGTCCGAAAATCGCACGACAGAACGTCCGTTTCTTTTTGCATGCTAGTCGTATATCAAACCTGAAGAGTTTACCAAAGTTATGGAAATTCTCGTACGACAGAATAAAAAATCGGAAGTGATGTCATGTGTTGTGGCGTATTTGTATTGCATTTTCGGAAGACAACTGTACCGCTTCAGCCCCGGAAGATTTTACCCCCTTCCTGATCAGAGCACTTTTTGCGATTCGGCACTGCGTCGCATTAACTGACAATTGCGCTGTCGTGTGACCGCAAATAGAGCTTTCCTTTGGTGGTATTTGATCACCTGTGCGTTTTTTATTTTTTGCGCTATAAACAAAAAAAGGGCGAAAATTTTGAAAAAAAAAAAAACGCAATATTTTTTACTTTTTGCTATAATAAATATCCCCCAAAAATATATAAAAAAAACAATTTTTTTCCTCATTTTAGACTGATATGTATTCTTCTACATATTTTTGGTATAAAAAAATCGCAATAAGCGTATATTGATTGATTTGCGCAAAAGTTACAGCATCTACAAAATATGATCGTTTTATGGCATTTTTATTATACATTTTTTGTATTAGTAATGGCGGCGATCTGCGATTTTTATGGGGACTGCGACATTATGGCGGACACATCGGACACTTTTGACATTATTTTGGGACCATTGTCATTCATACAGCGATCAGTGCTATAAAAATGCACTGCTTACTTTGTAAATGACACTGGTAGGGAAGGGGGTTAACCACTAGAGGGTGATGAAGGGGTTAAGTGTGTCCTAGGGAATGATTCTAACTGTGGGGGGATGGGTTTCCAGTCACATGACAGCGATCACTGCTCCCGATGACAGGAAGCAGTGATCTCTGTCATGACACAAGGCAGAACGGGGAAATGCTTTGTTTACATAGGCACTTCCCCGTTCTGTGGCTCCGTGACACGATCGCTGGGAGACCGGCGGACATCAAGTCCACAAGTCCCGCGGGCACGGTCACGCTGTACACGGTGCGCACCTGCTAGCCCCGACTCTTAAAGATGACGCCCATTTGCCCACCGCTTCCGTTGTGCCGACGTTTATCGGCGTGCAGCGGTCGGCAAGTGGTTAACTGAAAATTGTATTTGGTATCATAAAATTTTCGTGCTTGTCCGATAAAATAAGATCGGATGAACTGTCATGATTGGCTCTCGAAAGCTACCCTGTTTCCCCGAAAATAAGACCTAGCGTGATTGTCGGTGATGGCTGCAATATAAGCTCTACCCCCCAAATAAGCCCTACCCAGTTTCCCCGAAAATAAGCCCTACCCTGAAAATAAGACCTACAAGGACTTTAACTAGGGCTTATTTGGGGGGTAGGGCTTATATGGCAGCCATCACAGACAATCACGCTAGGTCTTATTTTCACGAAACAGGGTAATGTACTAATATCCGATTATCGCGTCAAAAGCAGTATTTTTCGTCTGAAGAGTTCCCTCTTACATCAGGGCAGCAGAAACAACAAATGGGCTCAGCCAACCTGCCAACAGACATTGGGAAGGGTCAGTGTGATCTGGATGCATACAGAGAAATGGGGAAATCCCCTTTTGATGAATGTCCCCCTGCCCCCAGACAAGGTTACCTGGGAGATAGGGTTGAGCGAACCCGAACTGTAAAGTTTGGGTTCGTACCGGACATTTTCGGGTCCCGGACCCGAACCCAAACAATTTACTGTATGTTCGGGTTAGAGTTCAGTGTTTGGCAATGTAATGGCGCTTTTTAAAAAGTTATCGTCAGGTTGGGCTTCCAGATTCTGATAAGCCCCCCGCCCGCAGACCCCCACAACCACCGGCCAGGGTAGTAGGGATGAGGCCCTTGTCCTCATCAACATGGGGACATGGTGCTTTGGGGGGGACCCCAAAGCACCCTCCCAATATTGAGGGCATGTGGCCTGGTGTGGTTCAGAAGGGGGGGGCGCTCTCTCGTCCCCCCTCTTTTCCAGCGGCATGCCAGGTTGCGTGCTTGGATAAAGGGTATGGTATGGATTTTTGGGGGAACTCCACGCCATTTTTTAAAAAAAATTGGCGTGGAGTTCCCCCAAAAATCCATACCAGACCTGAAGGGTCTGGTATGGATATTTGGGGGAACCCCACGTCATTTTTATTTTTTTATTTGATGCAGGGTTCCCTTTAATATCATACCAGACCTGAAGGGCCTGGTAATTGAATTTAGGGGGAACCCCACGCTTTTTTTTTTTTATCAATGACTTTCAATGACTGTTCTCTGTATTACGGGAGCCGACAATTCATTATAGCAGCGAGTGATTTTAAAATTACTTTTTTTCCTGCAGAAATGACACTTTGTGCAGGGACAGTTCTAAGCACGGGAAATATGTTCCCCTTTACAGGCATACTATACACACCCCCCAGGTATGAAATTTAAAGGAATATTACACTTTTATTGTTAACAACATTTTGCTGCCATTTGCAGCCCTGTAGCCCTTTCCATTACTTTTTTAGAGCCATTTTAGTCCTCAAAAGTTTGGGTCCCCATTGACTTCAATGGGGTTCGGGTTCAGGGTCAAGTTCGGGTCAAATTCGGTCCAGAACTCGAACTTTTTTGCGAAGTTCGGCCGAACCCGTCAAACCCGAACATCCAGGTGTCCGCTCAACTCTACTGGGAGAATATTTGACCAGTCAGGATTTCCCACCAAATTATTTAACCTGCCTCCCAGGTACCAGCACTCCTCTATAGCTCCCATGGTCCCACCATGTGTGTACATCACTCAGAGGCTGCCTGCACGGTCACCAGGCTTTGTGTGGAAGCATATAGAGAGCCAGCCAGGAACACAGTGCTGCCAGAGAAGACATTGTAGTGTATAACAGTAATGAATGCCGTCCTCACACTCACCAGCTCTCTCTCTCACTCGCTCCTGGACTCACTTTTCCCTCTGTCGAATCTGACACAAGCTCCCTCCATACAGCTGCTGCTCACCTCCCATTGGCTGTCCCGGCTTTCTAACTCTCTCTGAGCTGGACTGGCGGAGGGATTGGGGGAGCTGGAGGGTTATGAGAGGAGAGCAGAGTAATAGTCTGGGACACATAGGAAGTCCCGTGCTGCACCTAGGTTGGCACGATCGATCCCCATAGTAGGGTTGCCAGCTGCCCGGGATTCACCTGGACAGTCCGGGTTTTGAATTATTTGTCCGGGTTTCAGGCGGACTGAAACCTGGACACATTATTCAGACTGGGCTGTGGTTCCCCAAGTAACCAAGATCAGACATCCCAACCTGCAAAAATGAATTTCATGGAGTTGGTAAACTCATTTCAGGGAGGTGGTAAACTCATTTCAGGGAGGTGGCGCTTCGCGCCCACAAATTAAAAGACCCTTTTAATATTTCTCCACAGTGGAGGGTGGTATGTGGCAGTGTTTTTTTTTTTTTTTTTTAATAATTGATTTTTTTACAATTTAATTTGTTTCTTATTTTTTTTTCACAATTCTTTTTGGGGGGAGGGTGTTGGGGCAGTGGACAGTGTTGGTAGGGCAGGGGAGAGTGGTGTCAGTAGTTTTTTATTTTATTTTTTTTACACTTTTTCATTTTTTTTATTTTTTTTATATTTTTTGGGGGGCTTTGGTGAGATGTCAGCATATACACTTGTTAATTTTTTTTTACTTCAAAGCAGATTATATATATATCTTCTCTGAAATAAAATAAAAAACATAACAAATAAACAAACAGTGTGTGTGTGTGTATATATATATATATATATATATATATATATATATAGATATATATATATATATATATAGATATAGATATAGATTTTTTGTCTTATGCTGTAAGGAGGTGTTTTTCTTAGAAAGAGACTCAACACAAAAAGAACATTTGTTCTCTAGCGTTTGAGAATTCTCCCTTTAAACAATGCAATTTGGTCCACCACAAAATGGCTGCCAGCTGGAGCCCTAATTGCAAGGACAGATTTTTTAGCGTTGATGGGGATGCTAAGAGCGGAAGCTATTTGCAGAGACGTCTGCAGGGACAGAGTTGGTCTTCACAGTTGTTCCCTGCCGCACCGATCATTCCCGGGAGATTGGGAGTGGAGCTATGGTTGCCACCTGTGTGGAATTCACCCGGACAGTCTGGGTTTTAAAGCGGGAATAAACCCGCTGAAACTTTTTTTTTTTTAACACACCTGTAAGGGAAAAGGCATAATGAGCTAGTATGCATACTAGCTCATTATGAAATACTTACCTTAGAATGAGGCGTCTGTGACTCACCTGGTCCACGCCAAGGTAGCTGACATGTTGCCTCGGCGTGTCTTCCGGGTATCGCGACTCCCGCGCTGTGAGTGGCTGGAGCCGTGATGTCGTCACTCCCACCCATGCAAACGGGAGACTTCTTCCCGGCAGGGTTCGGATTCTGACGGCCTTTCAGCCGAGAATCCCCCGTGCGCATGCGCCACTGCAGTCAGCGGCGCATTGCACGGGGGATATCTCCTAAACCGTACAGGTTTAGGAGATATTTTTTTACCTACAGGTAAGCCTCATTATACAGTGGTGTGAAAAAGTGTTTGCCCCCTTCCTCATTTCCTGTTCCTTTGCATGTTTGTCACACTTAAGTGTTTCGGAACATCAAACCAATTTAAACAATAGTCAAGGACAACACAAGTAAACACAAAATGCAATTTGTAAATGAAGGTGTTTATTATTAAAGGTGAAAAAAAATCCAAACCATCATGGCCCTGTGTGAAAAAGTGATTGCCCCCTAAACCTAATAACTGGTTGGGCCACCCTTAGCAGCAACAACTGCAACCAAGCGTTTGCGATAACGTGCAATGAGGCTTTTACAGCGTCCTGGAGGAATTTTGGCCCACTCATCTTTGCAGAATTGTCCTAATTCAGTTACATTAGAGGGTTTTCGAGCATGAACGGCCTTTTTAAGGTCATACCACAACATCTCAATAGGATTCAGGTCAGGACTTTGGCTAGGCCACTCCAAAGTCTTCATTTTGTTTTTCTTCAGCCATTCGGTGGTGGACTTGCTGGTGTGTTTAGGATCATTGTTCTGCTGCAGAACCCAAGTTCGTTTCAGCTTGAGTACACGAACAGATGGTCGGACATTCTCCTTCAGGATCTCTTGGTAGACAGCAGAATTCATAGTTCCTTTTATCACGGCAAGTCTTCCAGGTCCTGAAGCAGCAAAACAGCCCCAGACCATCACACTACCACCACCATATTTTACTGTTGGTATAATGTTCTTTTTCTGAAATGCAGTGTTCCTTCTACGCCAGATATACTTGGACACACACCTTCCAAAGAGTTCCACTTTTGTCTCATCGGTCCACAGAATGTTGTCCCAAAAGTCTTGGGGATCATCAAGATGTGTTGTGGAGAAATTGAGACGAGCTTTGATGTTCTTTTTGCTCAGCAGTGGTTTTCTCCTTGGAACTCTGCCATGCAGACCATTTTTGCCCAGTCTTTTCCTGATGGTGGAGGCATGAACGCTGACCTTAACTGAGGCAAGTGAGGCCTGCAGTTCCTTGGACGTTGTTGTGGGGTCTTTTGTGACCTCTTGGATGAGTCGTCGCTGCGCTCTTGGGGTAATTTTGGGCGGCCGGCCACTCCTGGGAAGGTTCACCACTGTTCCATGTCTTCGCCATTTGTGGATAATGGCTCTCACTGTGGTTCGCTGGATTCCCAAAGCTTTGGAAATGGCTTTATAACCCTTTCCAGACTGATAGATCTCAATTACTTTCTTTCTCAATTGTTCCTGAATTTCTTTGGGTCTCGGCATGATGTGTAGCTTTTAAGGATCTTCTGGTGGACCTTACTGTGTCAAGCAGCTCCTATTTAAGTGATGCCTTGATTGTGAACAGGTGTGGCAATAATCAGGCCTGGGTGTGGCTAGAGAAATTGAACTCAGGTGTGGACAACCACAGTTATAGTATGTTTTAACAAGGGGGGCAATCACTTTTTCACACAGGGCCATGATGGTTTGGATTTTTTTTCACCTTTAATAATAAACACCTTCATTTACAAATTGCATTTTGTGTTTACTTGTGTTGTCCTTGACTATTGTTTAAATTGGTTTGATGTTCCGAAACACTTAAGTGTGACAAACATGCAAAGGAACAGGAAATGAGGAAGGGGGCAAACACTTTTTCACACCACTGTAGGCTTACCTGTAGGTAAAAGTCATATTTTTGACTTTACAACCACTTTAAGTCATGTGTCTGGGTTTCAGGCAGACTGAAACCTGGACACATTATTCAGACTGGGCTGTGTCTCTTCAAGTAAGCAAGATAGTCACACACAAATCTGCTGCCGTCCGGGGGCTGTGGGCGGCTGTCTAGGGGCAGGTTCGACCTCACCGGGTGGCAGGGTGATGAAGTCAGCAAGAGCAACTTAGCCACACCCGCTGTTTGCTGCGGCATGTTATGTGCACCGCATTACTACTCTTCTTGATGCACTCAAAGGTGTCCTAGGCCGCTAAAGTGTTCGAGTTTGGCTTGAAGAAAAGGTGGCAACCCAAGCGGGAGCTGCTGCAGTAATGCGGGAGTCTCCCGCACCTCGTGGGAGACTTGAGATGTTTGCAAGATAGTCACACACAAATCCATTGCCCTCTGGGAGCTGGGGACAGCTGTCTGGGGGCAGGTTCGGCAACACTGGGGGGCAGGGCGATCGGCTGTCGATCGGCTCTCGGGTGCTGCCGTCGCCATCTTCGGTATGGGAATCAGGAAGTGAAGCCTCGCGGCTTCACTTCCCGGTTCCCTACTCCGCACGCGTGAGTCGCGCTGCGCAATAAGGACGCTCCCTGCTGTCTCTGGGATCCGTGTGTTTCCCAGCAGACAGCAGCGGGGATGACAGGAAGTGGCGTAAATACCCACAAATTCTGCGGCTATCTATGCCTGGAAGTGGGTGCAGATACCTGTATTATACAGGTATCTGCACCCCCTCCCCCCTGAAAGGTGCCAATTGTGGCACCAGAGGGGGGGAGGGTTCCGATGAGCGGAAGTTCCACTTTAGGGTGGAGCTCCGCTTCAATACAAGAAAGGACTTTGCTCGCTTTGGAAACCTCAGCTTGGCATTGCATGCTATTTTTAACCACTTTAATACTGGGCACTTTTACCCCCTTCCTGCCCAGGCCAATTTTCTGCTTTCAGCCATGTCACACTTTGAATGACAACTGCGGTAGATGATCCTGTTGACTCAGGGGACCCGTGCGACCTGTGATGCGGGGAAGGAGAGCGAGCCAGTCGGGGATCGGTACCGGGTCCACTTCCAGGAAGGCAAAGAAGGTGGGAAGATCTGCTGAGGAGCGTAGAGTGCAGGCTGTAGATCCTTAGCAAAAGGTGACAGCTAGCGGATACCACCCTTGGATAAGTGCAGCCTCTTTGTCTGGCTAGATCCAGCGCAGGTCTCAGCAGTGCTCTTCTCTGTAGTGTGGCCCTGGAGAGGTCTGGCAGTATCTTTACTGTTGCCCCATCAAAGCTCACCTCTCCATGATCCCAAGCCTTCCGTAGGATAAGTTCTTTGAGGGAGTACCTGTGCACTCTGCAGAGCACATCACGAGGCCTCTCTGGGTCAGATGGTTTAGGTCCAAGCATCCTGTGGACCCAATCGAACTCCACCGTTGGTGCCGGTGTCTCCCCCAGTATTTCCTGGAATATGGCCACCACCGTCGCCGCCAGATCCTCTGTCCCAGTGGCTTCAGGGAGGCCCCGCAGCCGCAGGTTGTTCCGGCAGCTACGGTCCTCCAAATCTTCCATGTGCAACTGTAAGTCCACAGCAGTATTTTCCTGGGCGACTCGGGCCTGTTCCAGTTCCATGACCCATTGTATCAGGGCTTGCAATGCAACATCCCCCGTATCTATCCACTCCGAGATCACTTGCAGCTCCTCTCTGACCTCCTGCATGTCTCGGCTATGTGCCTCTTCCACCCGGAGTATGAGAGCCTCTATGTCTGTTTTAGACGGCAGGGCTTCAAAATCTGCCTTCGTTGGCAAGGCCTGCAGAATAGCCCTTAGGTCGTCCGATATCATCCCTACGGCCCCTTTCACACTGGGGCGGGGAGCCGCGGTGACGGTAAAGCAGCGCTATATTTAGCGCTGCTTTACCGTCGTTTTAACCGCGGTTTTTGGCCGCTCGCGGTGCGGTTTTACCCCCCGCGAGCGGCCGAAAAAGGGTTAAACACCCCCGCAGAGCGCCGCCGTAGCGGCGCTTTGCGGCGGTATTGCCGCGGTTTTACCGCGGTGTCCCATTGTAATCAATGGGAAGGAGCGGTATAGGAGCGGTGAACACACCGCTCCTATTCCGCTCCTAAGATGCTGCTAGCAGGACTTTTTTTGTCATCCTGCTAGCGCACCGCTCCAGTGTGAAAGCCCGCCGGCTTTCACACTGGAGTTAAAGGGGCCGGAGTTTTTCATGCGGTGAACAGGCGCTATTTTTAGCGCTGCACCGCATGAAAAACGCCCCGGTGTGAAAGGGGCCTACCTGTTGCGACTGACTGGCCATGTCTATGTCGGCAGGATCGGGTGTACTCCGTAGGGGCTCCGATTCAGTAATCTGTGCAGTGGTCGCCGATTCGTCTGGTGGGGATCCTTCTGAACTGTTGCTTGCACGTGGCGCTGTAGTAATGGCGCCCGGAGAGGGTCTGTGCGGATCAGTAAAATACAGCTGGATGCTTCTCTGCGGGGTCTGTGAGGGGGTGCCGCTTGTTGAGGATCTGGTCTTGTACCTTTTGGTAGAGATCATGCCTCAGAAATCAATGGAGGAAGCCGTCTGTAAAGTTAGATGGGCCGGGGAGATCAGGAGCTCTCAAAAAAACCTCCTCACTCGGCCATCGCTAAGCCACGCCCCCCTGCTACTAAATATTATATGCATCTTTTAGATACGTTTATTATAATGTTTTTCCCCAGTATGCGGAAGATCCGTGTGCCCTCTTTGGTCTACTTTGTTCATCCACGTATTATTAGTGGAGGATCGACGTAGGCCTTTTCCCTGATAGAGCCATATATTCCCTATCACGGACCACCTATGACTCGACAGAAGCATTATTTGTTTTTAATAACAACGCACCTATTAACCTTTTTTGTTTCCTTTTTTTCCTTTTTTTCTACCCTAGATGCAGACGTTTTTTTCCTTCCTTTCTTATTCACCATGTTCACATAGGTCGCTTCCTTACATCATAAATGTATACGTTTTGGTAAGTCTTTTTCTCTTAATCAATTACCATGGCACCAATAAATATTCTATCCCTGAATGTTAAGGGTCTAAATGTACCACAAAAAAGGACCAAAGCATTTCGCACCTTTCACACACGAAAGGCGCACATAGTATGCTTACAAGAGACTCATTTTACTAAAAACTCCACACCTAAATGTGTGTCTCCCTTTTACCCACAAAGTTTTACTGCATCTGCTAACACCAAACAAAGGGGAACCCTTATAGCATTCCACCGTTCAACCCCCTTCACTCTATTATCAGAAATTAAAGATCCAGAAGGACAATATACAATTTTGCTAGGTCATATATTGAATATGGCAGTCACAATTGTTTCATATTATGCTCCTAATAAACAACCATCAGCTTTCAAGTCACATCTTTTACAAGTGGTGAATGCACATAAAAATGGAACAGTGATCATGGGTGGAGACTCTAACCAAGTTCTCCTCCCATTTCTAGACAAGTCTCCATACATCCCACAAAGAACCTTGACCAAATTATCTTTCTCTCAACTCCTGTCCAAATACAACTTGGTCGATACTTGGAGAGAAAATAATCCGACAAAGAAAAGATTCACTTACTATTCACATCCCCATCAATCTTTTACCCGTATTGACCATATTTTTTTAACCATTGGTATAATACCAGAGATATTAGCTTCAGACATAATTCCCATCTCATGGTCTGATCATAAAGTGGTGTTTACAACTATAGCTTCCGCCATACCCAAAGCACATGATCCAACTTGGTATCTACCAGATATTATACTCAAAACACCCGCTTCAATGTCAAAAAGTTGAACAGGCTCTAAAGGAATATCTATTACTCAATAATACTCCAGAAATATCCCCCTTAACTCTTTGGGAAGCCCACAAACCTGTATTACGTGGCGCAATACAGAGACAAATGGCTTTATTCAAAAGGAAACGGAAAATTCTTGCTCATAAATTAGAAAATGAATTCAATGCAGCATGCATAACTTTTCAAGATAACCCTTCCTTGACGACAAAAGCCCATTTTGAAAAAACATGCCTAGAATATGACCTATTTCTTACAGAATCAATAGACAAAACCTTCAAACGCACCAGACATAATTTTTATTTAAAATCAAATAAACCAGGCACTTATCTAGCACGAACTTTAAACTCAATTCAAAAATCATACAAACTTATCCGCTTAAAAGTATCAAAAGATAGTTACACCTGCAATCCAGTTAAAATTGTTCACAAATTCAAAACCCACCTTGCATCCTTATATGAATCAACCAAAGATTTCAATATCACCGAAGCCGACGCTTTCTTCTCCAATATTATCCTTCCAACATTATCCTGCGAAAACAAAAAATTCCTAGACAAACCCATAAAAATGGAAGAAGTAGCTGATTCCATTAAAGAACTAAAATTAAATAAAAGACCAGGACCTGATGGATACTCGACACTATATTACCGTACATTCACTGATATTCTGTCCCCTGTGTTAGCTAAAGCATTTAATGTATTGCTAGAAGGTCACTCTTTCAGACAAGAATCACTAACTGCCATCCTATGCATGATCCCCAAACCTTTTTCTGATGATAGCTCCTGCATAAATTATCGCCCCATATCTCTGTTGAATATAGATATCAAAATATTAGCTAAAATTTTAGCAAAACGTCTTAACCAATTCATAAATAAATTAATTCACAGAGACCAAGTAGGCTTTATGCCGAAAAGACAAGCGGGTGACAATGTACGCAGGGCAGTACTTCTAGCACAATTCGCTAAAAAACAACATATACCATCCTGTTTTCTATCACTGGACATTAAACAAGCATTTGATACAGTATCTTGGTCATACCTACAATACTCATTACAAAAATGGTGGTTCGGTCCACACTTCATAAAATGGATAGAGGCTCTTTATAATAGACCTAAAGCGTATGTCAAATATGCAGGATACAAGTCCGAACAGTTTAATATAGAAAGGGGAACGCGTCAGGGTTGTCCACTATCCCCCCTTTTATTTGCCCTTATTTTACAACCTTTAGCTTAACATATTAGGACCAATCCTTCAATTATGGGTATAGAGGTAGGAGGTGTCCCACATAAGCTATGTATGTTTGCAGATGATATTCTCCTCTTTCTGTCATCACCTCAAGTTTCGGGTCCTAATCTATTACCTGTTCTTAACAAATTTGCGAACATTTCAGGCCTGGTCATAAACCCTAAAAAATGTATTGCTCTTGATGTATCTTTAACTGATGCAGAACGAACTCCTGCAAAAACGGCACTTCCATTTAGCTGGGCAGAAAAATCTATCCCATACCTAGGTATCCAATTAACAGCCTTGCATAAAGACTTATTTTCAGCAAACTACCCTCCTCTACTGAAACAAATAACCAAACTATTAAAGCAATGGTCACAACTCCTATTATCCTGGATAGGAAGGATGAATGCTACCAAAATGTCCATTTTACCCACATTTTTATACCTATTTAGACTTTTACCAATACCAATTCCTTCATACTTTCTAAAGCCCCATACACACGGTCGGATTTTCGCATGGATTCTGTCCTATCGGACAATGTTGTCGAAAAATCCAACCGTGTGTAGGCACCATCGGACAGTTTCCATCGGATTGTCTGACGGACAAAGTCCTATCTCCTGCTGAATAGATTTTTTGACAACAAAGTCCGATCACACCAAATCCGATCGTGTGTAGCGAATTCGGACGGACAAAGTGCTACGCATGCTCAGATCACATTACAAGACCAAAGCTATTGGCTACTAGCCTCTACGTAGTCCCGTCGTAGGCAACAAACGTCACCACGTTCAGAATGATCGGATTTTCCGACAACTTTGTCCGACCGTGTGTACGCAAAACCAACATCGGACAAAGTACGACGGACATGATCCTACGGACCTTGTCCTCGGATAATCCGCGCGTATGTATGGGGCTTTAGACTGGTGCAAAAAAGAGTGGCAACATTTGTCTGGGGAACTTCAAAGCCACATATACCGGCAAACACGCTATATCTACCTAAACTTTATGGTGGCCTAGGTTGCCCTAACTTCGCTAATTACTATAGAGTAGGGATGAGCCGAACACCCCCGGGTTCGGTTCGCACCAGAACCTTCGAACGGACCGAAAGTTTGCGCGAATTTTCGAACCCTATTCGTTATAATGGACGCAAACGTTCGAAATCAAAATGGCTAATTACAACGGGCAATATGCATGTTAATGTCATAAAACAGGTTTGGGGACCCGGGTCCTGCCCCAGGGGACATATATCAATGCAAAAAGAACTTTTAAAAAAACTAACGTTTTTTCGGGAGCAGTCATTTTAATGATGCATAAAGTGAAAAAAAAAAGTGAAATATTCCTTTAAATATGGTACCTGGGGGGTGTCTAAAGTATGCCTGTGAAGTGGCATGTGTTTCCCGTGTTTAGAACTGTCCCTGCACAAAATTACATTTGTAAAGGAAAAAAAGAAGCCATTTAAAACCACTTGCGGCTTTAATGTCATGTCTTGTCCTAGCCGCCATATGGCTGAAAATCCTTGAGAAAAATGGCATGGCTACCCCATCACCATTTGGGTCTTGTATGGATATTAAGGGGGACCCCGCACCCAAAATAAAACCCTATACCTACAACCCTATATACTCTGAACAGCAGTATATAGGTGGTGCAAACAAGACACGGACTGTAGGTTTGTTCTTAAGTAGAATCTGAACAGGTACATTATGAAGTGTAGCTCCATCCCAAAAAAATCTATTTTTAAGCTTTTTGGAGAACATAGGGAGGGGTTATCACCCCTGTAACATTTGCTGTCTTCGCACATCTGTTCAGAACATTTCACCTCACTTTCCGTCCCAAACATTGCACAAATTAATGGAAGGGGGCCGAGTCTAGGTGGGTATCATCATCAGAGCCTTCAAACCGCTGGGCATCCTCCTGGAGTATATACCCAACACTGTGGTCAAACAGTTCGGGGGACTCCTCAGGATGACATGGTCTAGGGAAGGAGTGACTATGACATTGAGATGAGGGAAGAGGACGCGTTGGCAGCTGCTTTGCCAGTACCCAGACCCTGGGTGAGAGAGGATGAGGAGGGCTTGGCCATCTACTCTACCAAGTCTTCGACATTATGTGGCTCAACACGTCCAGCTGCCGAAAATAAGGACAAGTGTGTCCCATGGCCACGTGCTGATGACGATGCACCACGTCCACGACCAGCACTGTTGCCTCTAGACACAGAGCCTGCTTGCCCTCTTTTATTGGCTCGTGACTGTCTGCCTCTCCTTGTTGGCCTTCTAGACATACTAATGTCCTGCAGGGAGATGGGAAAACCAGCAATAAGGGGTAGCTTCAGGTGTATACTGTGCAGGAAGCACACAACACCCACTTTAACTGCTGCAGAGATGCCTGTATTACAGAACACCAGTAATAAATGGTAGCTTCAGGTGTATACTGTGCTGGAGGCACACAACACCCACTTTAACTGCTGCAGAGATGCCTGTATTATAGAACACCAGTAATAGGGATGAGCCGAACACCCCCGGGTTCGGTTCGCACCAGAACCTTCGAACCGACCGAAAGTTCGCGCGAATTTTCGAACCCTATACGTTATAATGGACGCGAACGTTCGAAATCAAAAGTGCTAATTACAACGGCCAATATGCATGTTAATGTCATAAAACAGGTTTGGGGACCCGGGTCCTGCCCCAGGGGACATATATCAATGCAAAAAGAACTTTTAAAAACTAACGTTTTTTCGGGAGCAGTCATTTTAATGATGCATAAAGTGAAAAAAAAAAAGTGAAATTTTCCTTTAAATATGGTACCTGGGGGGTGTCTAAAGTATGCCTGTGAAGTGGCATGTGTTTCCCGTGTTTAGAACTGTCCTTGCACAAAATGTCATTTGTAAAGGAAAAAAAGAAGCCATTTAAAACCACTTGCGGCTTTAGGTTTGTTCTTAAGTAGAATCTGAACAGGTACATTATGAAGTGTAGCTCCATCCCAAAAAAATCTATTTTTAAGCTTTTTGGAGAACATAGGGAGGGGTTATCACCCCTGTAACATTTGCTGTCTTTGCACATCTGTTCAGAACATGTCACCTCACTTTCCGTCCCAATGACAAATGTTTTTGGAAAAGTGGGGTTTTAATTGAAACAAGGATTGGTGATAAAGCATCAGTAGAGAGGAGATACCTTTTTCCCAAATTAAATCTAACAGGATAGAATTTCCCTTCCTAGGGGTAGATTTCCTCTCACTTCCTGTTTTCTCTTTCCGTTTGCAAGTAGGAGTCGTTTGTAAGTTGGATGTTTGAAAGTAGGGGCCTGCCGTATATACTCTGCAGAAATTTGCCCTATTAGATGTTGGTGTAGCCACAACACTGTAAGCCCTCACAGTTACTCTTGGCGGGCACAGGAATGGGCCCTGCTGTGAGTTATTAGATCAAGATTTGTAATTGCATGCACCTGTTGAACAGGGCAGAAAAATTGGGCCTTTGGTGGTGGTGGTGGTGTTGGTGGTGGTGGTGGACGGTGTTGCCACCAAGACTGTAAGCCCTCACAGTTACTCTTGGTGGGTGCAGGAATGGGCCCTGCTGTAAGTTATTAGATCAAGATTTGTAATTGCATGCACCTGTTGAACAGGCAGAAAAATTGGGCCTTTGGTGGTGGTGGTGGTGGTGGACGGTGTTGCCACAAGACTGTAAGCCCTCACAGTTACTCTTGGTGGGCGCAGGAATGGGCCCTGCTGTGAGTTATTAGATCAAGATTTGTAATTGCATGCACCTGTTGAACAGGGCAGAAAAATTGGGCCTTTGGTGGTGGTGGTGGTGGACGGTGTTGCCACAAGACTGTAGGCCCTCACAGTTACTCTTGGTGGGCGCAGGAATGGGCCCTGCTGTGAACTATTAGATCAAGATTTGTAATTACATGCCCCTGTTAAACAGGGGCAGAAAAATTGTGCCTTAGGCATTGGTGCTGGTGCCACAACACTGCAACCCCTCACAGATACTGTACTCTGAGCACAGCAATGAGACCTGTTGCAAAGCATTGCCTAAAAATTGTAATTACACGCCCCAACAGGGGCTGAAAAATTGTGCCTTAGGCATTGGTGCTGGTGCCACAACACTGCAACCCCTCACAGATACTGTACTAGGAGCACAGCAGTCAGACATGTTGCGAAGCATTGCTTAAAAAATTGTAATTACACGCCCCTGTTAAACAGGGGCTGAAAAATTGTGCCTTAGGCATTGGTGCTGGTGCCACAACACTGCAACCCCTCACAGATACTGTACTCTGAGCACAGCAATGAGACCTGTTGCAAAGCATTGCCTAAAAATTGTAATTACACGCCCCAACAGGGGCTGAAAAAATTGTGCCTTAGGCACTGGTGCTGGTGCCACAACACTGCAACCCCTCACAGATACTGTACTTGGAGCACAGCAGTCACACCTGTTGCGAAGCATTGTTTAAAAAAATTGTAATTACACGCCCCTGTTATACAGGGGCTGAAAAATTGTGCCTTAGGCATTGGTGCTGGTGCCACAACACTGCAACCCCTCACAGATACTGTACTCTGAGCACAGCAATGAGACCTGTTGCAAAGCATTGCCTAAAAATTGTAATTACACGCCCCAACAGGGGCTGAAAAATTGTGCCTTAGGCACTGGTGCTGGTGCCACAACACTGCAACCCCTCACAGATACTGTACTTGGAGCACAGCAGTCACACCTGTTGCGAAGCATTTTTTTTAAAAATTGTAATTACACGCCCCTGTTATACAGGGGCTGTAAAATTGTGCCTTAGGCACTGGTGTGGTGGCATGGATCATTGAGGAGGAGGAAGAGGACAGTCAGTGAACATAACAGGACAGTCACTCAGCATCAGCATAGGCAGTCTTGAAGGGATGTGACATTATAAATTATTCAGTTATATCCGCTTCAGGTGCCTGGTAGCTGGTGGTGATCCAAGACTGATTCATTTTTATGAAGGTCAGTCGATCAACCGAGTCGGTGGACAGGCGCACCCTGTGATCGGTGACAAATCCTCCAGCAGCACTGAATGTGCGTTCGGAAAGAACGCTGTATGCAGGACAGGCCAGTAGCTCAATTGCATACTGTGCAAGCTCTGGCCAGTGATCCATCCTCAGGACCCAGTAAGCCAGAGGATTTTCGGTGGGAAAGGTGTCCAAGTCTGACCTTGCCCCTAGGTATTCCTGCACCATGTATATCAGACGCTGGCGATGGTTGCTGGAACCGATCATACCTTGGGGCTGCGGACTAAAAAATTGTCTGAACGCAACTCGTCGTCCAGGACCAGGAGTTTGTAATCTCCCAGTTTCTGGGAACGCGTTGCACAGACCTTTCTGCAAGGCCTCCCTGAGATGTCTCATCCTCTGCTCCCTCTGCGATGGCAAGATAAGGTCCGCAACCTTACCCTTGTACCGTGGATCAAGGAGAGTGGCCAGCCAGTAATGGTCCCTCTCCTTGAGCCGAAGAACACGAGGATCCTTCCGCAGGCTTTGATCAGGGAGGCCATGCAACGTAGGTTAGCTGAGGCATTCGGTCCGGAGTCTTCTGGGTCACTGAGGACGACATGATTGCCAGCCACCTCCTCCCAGCCACGTACAAGTCCACTGGTTTGTTGGGACTGTACATCATCCCTAAAAGACTGCTGCTGCTGATGCTGAGTGCCAGCCTCCACCTCCATGCTCACACAATCCTCCTCCTCCTCCTCCTCCTCTTCCTGTGTGATGGGTGGGACAGAAGGAACACTGTCTGGATAAAGGGGGCCTTGAGAGGCAAGGAAGTCCTCCTCTTCCTGCCTCTGTTCTGCCTCAAGTGCCCTGTCCATTATCCCACGCAGCGTATGCTCCAACAGGTGGACAAGAGGTACAGTGTCACTGATGCATGCACTGTCACTGCTCACCATCTTCGTGGCCTCCTCAAATGGTGAGAGGACAGTGCATGCATCCCTGATCATGCTCCACTGGCGTGGGAAAAAAAAAAGCCAAGCTCCCCTGACCCTGTCCTGGTTCCGTAGTCGCAAAGGTACTCATTGATGGCCCTCTGCTGCGTGTGCAGTCGCTGCAGCATGGCTAACGTTGAGTTCCACCTGGTGGGCATGTCACATATTAGGCGGTTCTTGGGCAGGTTCAGCTCCTTTTGCAGCTCAGTCAGCCGAATACTGGCATTATAAGATCGGCGGAAATGCACACAGACTTTCCTGTCCTGCCTCAGGACATCCTGTAAGCCTGGGTACCTGCCCAAGAACCGCTGCACCACCAGGTTGAGGACGTGAGCCATACAGGGCACATGGGTGAGCTGCCCCTGTCGCAGGGCAGAGAGGAGGTTGGTGCGATTGTCAGAAACTACCATTCCTGACTTAAGCTGGCGTGGCGTCAACCACCTCTCGGCCTGCCCCTGCAGAGCTGCCAGAACCTCTGTCCCAGTGTGGCTCCTGTCCCCCAAACACACCAGCGCAAGCACGGCATGGCATCTTTTTGCCTGCGTACTCGCGTAGCCCCTTGTACGCCTACGAAGCACTGCTGGTTCCGAGGACAGAGCACTCGAAGAGGCCATGGAGGAAGAAGAAGAAAAGGGGGTGGAGGAGAGAGGTGTGTCACAACCAGTAATAGCATTTTGGAGGCGTGGTGGCAGAACAACCTCCAACACTACTGCACCTTGTCCCGCATCCCTCCCAGCTGCCAATAGAGTGACCCAATGGGCCGTGAAAGACAGATATCGTCCCTGTCCATGCCTGCTGGACCATGAGTCAGCGGTAATATGCACCTTACCGCTGACCGCCCTGTCCAGCGAGGCATGGACATTGCCTTCCACATGCCGGTAGAGAGATGGAATCGCCTTCTGTGAGAAAAAGTGGCGTTTGGGAACCTGCCACTGAGGAACCGCACATTGAACAAACTGACGGAAGGGGGCCGAGTCTACCAACTGAAAAGGCAGCAGTTGAAGTGCTAGCAATTTAGCCAAGCTAGCATTCAACCGCTGGGCATGTGGATGGCTGGGAGTATACTTCTTTCAACGGTCCAGCAGCTGGGGCAGGGAAATTTGCCTGCTACAATCGGACGTCGGTGTACTGCAAGTACTTGGTTGTGACACACCTAATTCTACACCTTCAGTCCTCTCAGAGCAGCTTTCAGAGAGGACTGAAGATATAGTGGGGATGGAGATCCCAGCTGATGAGGAGCAAGGAGAGGTCCGCTTTGTTCTTTGGTGTGGGTCTTTTATGTGTGCTTGCCAACGAGCTGCATGGCAGGTCGACATATGTCTGCTCATGCTTGTGGTGCCCAAGCGGCTGATGTTTTGGCCACGTGAGATACGCTTGAGACAAATATTGCAAATAGCAGTGGTGCGATCTGATGCACTCGTCTCAAAAAAGGCCCACACCAAAGAACTTTTGTGTTAACATGCAGAGGCAGCTGGCCTCTAGCTGGCCTCCAGGGGGCATCCTGCCTCGTTGGACATGTGCCGCCGCATCCTCCTCCTCCTCCTCCTCTCTCCCTTCAGGCACCCAGGTGGAGTCAGTGACCTCATCATCCCCTCCCTCTTCACCACTAGAGCAAACCTGGCAGTAAGCTGCAGCTGGTGGAACATTACTGCCAGATTGCTGTCCTTCAGCATCCCCTCTCTCTGCGCGCACATTACTGCCTTCCTCAAGCTGGGTATCATCATCCGAGCCTTCGAATCGTTGGGCATCCTCCTGGAGCATGTACCCAACACTGTGCTCAAACAGTTCGGGGGACTCCTCAGGAGGACATGGTGGGTCTAGGGAAGGGGTGGCTGATGATGCCATTGAGTACGCGTTGGCAGCTGCTCTGCCAGTACCCTGAGCCTGGGTGAGAGAGGATGAGGAGGATGAGGAGGGCTTGGTCATCCATTCTACCAAGCCTTCGGCATGATGCGGCTCAACATGTCCAGCTGCCGAAAACAAAGACAAGCGTGTCCCATGGCCACGTGCTGATGACGATGCACGACCACGTCCACGACCAGCACTGTTGTCTCTAGAAACAGAGCCTGCTTGCCCTGTGTTCTTGCCTCGGGACGGTCTGCCTCTCCTTGGCGGCCTTCCTGCCATTATAGTCGGTAGTGTATATTGTATTAAAAATAGAGCTCCTATGTGTGCTCACAACACACTGTAGGTACTATATGTGTGCTGCTGACAAGAAAATATAGGACCTATGTGTGCTGCCACAAACACACTATAAGTCCTATGGGTGCTGCTGACACAAAGACACTATAGGTACTATATGTGTGCTGCTGACAAGAAAATATAGGAGCTATGTGTGCTGCCACAAACACACTATAAGTCCTATGGGTGCTGCTGACACAAAGACACTATAGGTACTATATGTGTGCTGCTGACAAGAAAATATAGGAGCTATGTGTGCTGCCACAAACACACTATAAGTCCTATGGGTGCTGCTGACACAAAGACACTATAGGTACTATATGTGTGCTGCTGACAAGAAAATATAGGAGCTATGTGTCCTGCCACAAACACACTATAAGTCCTATGGGTGCTGCTGACACAAAGACACTATAGGTACTATATGTGTGCTGCTGACAAGAAAATATAGGAGCTATGTGTGCTGCCACAAACAAACTATAAGTCCTATGGGTGCTTCTGACACAAAGACACTATAGGTACTATATGTGTGCTGCTGACAAGAAAATATAGGAGCTATGTGTGCTGCCACAAACACACTATAAGTCCTATGGGTGCTGCTGACACAAAGACACTATAGGTACTATATGTGTGCTGCTGACAAGAAAATATAGGAGCTATGTGTGCTGCCACAAACACACTATAAGTCCTATGGGTGCTGCTGACACAAAGACACTATAGGTACTATATGTGTGCTGCTGACAAGAAAATATAGGAGCTATGTGTGCTGCCACAAACACACTATAAGTCCTATGGGTGCTGCTGACACAAAGACACTATAGGTACTATATGTGTGCTGCTGACAAGAAAATATAGGAGCTATGTGTGCTGCCACAAACACACTATAAGTCCTATGGGTGCTGCTGACACAAAGACACTATAGGTACTATATGTGTGCTGCTGACAAGAAAATATAGGAGCTATGTGTGCTGCCACAAACACACTATACGTCCTATGGGTGCTGCTGACACAAAGACACTATAGGTACTATATGTGTGCTGCTGACAAGAAAATATAGGAGCTATATGTGCTGCCACAAACACACTAAAAGTCCTATGGGTGCTGCTAACACAAAGACACTATAGGTACTATATGTGTGCTGCTGACAAGAAAATATAGGAGCTATGTGTGCTGCCACAAACACACTATAAGTCCTATGGGTGCTGCTGACACAAAGACACTATAGGTACTATATGTGTGCTGCTGACAAGAAAATATAGGAGCTATGTGTGCTGCCACAAACACACTATAAGTCCTATGGGTGCTGCTCACATAAAGACACTATAGGTACTATATGTGTGCTGCTGACAAGAAAATATAGGAGCTATGTGTGCTGCCACAAACACACTATAAGTCCTATGGGTGCTGCTGACACAAAGACACTATCGGTACTATATGTGTGCTGCTGACAAGAAAATATAGGAGCTATGTGTGCTGCCACAAACACACTATAAGTCCTATGGGTGCTGCTGACACAAAGACACTATAGGTACTATATGTGTGCTGCTGACAAGAAAATATAGGAGCTATGTGTGCTGCCACAAACACACTATAAGTCCTATGGGTGCTGCTGACACAAAGACACTATAGGTACTATATGTGTGCTGTTGACAAGAAAATACAGGATCTATGTGTGCTGCCACAAACACACTATAAGTCCTATGGGTGCTGCTGACACAAAGACACTATAGGTACTATATGTGTGCTGCTGACAAGAAAATATAGGAGCTATGTGTGCTGCCACAAACACACTATAAGTCCTATGGGTGCTTCTGACACAAAGACACTATAGGTACTATATGTGTGCTGCTGACAAGAAAATATAGGAGCTATGTGTGCTGCCACAAACACACTATAAGTCCTATGGGTGCTGCTGACACAAAGACACTATAGGTACTATATGTGTGCTGCTGACAAGAAAATATAGGAGCTATGTGTGCTGCCACAAACACACTATAAGTCCTATGGGTGCTGCTGACACAAAGACACTATAGGTACTATATGTGTGCTGCTGACAAGAAAATATAGGAGCTATGTGTGCTGCCACAAACACACTATAAGTCCTATGGGTGCTGCTGACACAACGACACTATAGGTACTATATGTGTGCTGCTGACAAGAAAATATAGGAGCTATGTGTGCTGCCACAAACACACTATAAGTCCTATGGGTGCTGCTGACACAAAGACACTATAGGTACTATATGTGTGCTGCTGACAAGAAAATATAGGAGCTATGTGTGCTGCCACAAACACACTATACGTCCTATGGGTGCTGCTGACACAAAGACACTATAGGTACTATATGTGTGCTGCTGACAAGAAAATATAGGAGCTATATGTGCTGCCACAAACACACTAAAAGTCCTATGGGTGCTGCTAACACAAAGACACTATAGGTACTATATGTGTGCTGCTGACAAGAAAATATAGGAGCTATGTGTGCTGCCACAAACACACTATAAGTCCTATGGGTGCTGCTGACACAAAGACACTATAGGTACTATATGTGTGCTGCTGACAAGAAAATATAGGAGCTATGTGTGCTGCCACAAACACACTATAAGTCCTATGGGTGCTGCTGACATAAAGACACTATAGGTACTATATGTGTGCTGCTGACAAGAAAATATAGGAGCTATGTGTGCTGCCACAAACACACTATAAGTCCTATGGGTGCTGCTGACACAAAGACACTATCGGTACTATATGTGTGCTGCTGACAAGAAAATATAGGAGCTATGTGTGCTGCCACAAACACACTATAAGTCCTATGGGTGCTGCTGACACAAAGACACTATAGGTACTATATGTGTGCTGCTGACAAGAAAATATAGGAGCTATGTGTGCTGCCACAAACACACTATAAGTCCTATGGGTGCTGCTGACACAAAGACACTATAGGTACTATATGTGTGCTGTTGACAAGAAAATACAGGATCTATGTGTGCTGCCACAAACACACTATAAGTCCTATGGGTGCTGCTGACACAAAGGCACTATAGGTACTATATGTGTGCTGCTGACAAGAAAATATAGGAGCTATGTGTGCTGCCACAAACACACTATAAGTCCTATGGGTGCTGCTGACACAAAGACACTATAGGTACTATATGTGTGCTGTTGACAAGAAAATACAGGATCTATGTGTGCTGCCACAAACACACTATAAGTCCTATGGGTGCTGCTGACACAAAGACACTATAGGTACTATATGTGTGCTGCTGACAAGAAAATATAGGAGCTATGTGTGCTGCCACAAATACACTATAAGTCCTATGGGTGCTGCTGACACAAAGACACTATAGGTACTATATGTGTGCTGCTGACAAGAAAATATAGGAGCTATGTGTGCTGCCACAAACACACTATAAGTCCTATGGGTGCTGCTGACACAAAGACACTGTAGGTACTATATGTGTGCTGCTGACAAGAAAATATAGGAGCTATGTGTGCTGCCACAAACACACTATAAGTCCTATGGGTGCTGCTGACACAAAGACACTATAGGTACTATATGTGTGCTGCTGACAAGAAAATATAGGAGCTATGTGTGCTGCCACAAACACACTATAAGTCCTATGGGTGCTGCTAACACAAAGACACTATAGGTACTATATGTGTGCTGCTGACAAGAAAATATAGGAGCTATATCGAACTCATGTTCGAATCTAACATCGGCCGTTCGCCTGTTCGGCGAACCCAGAACTTTGTGGACCGTTCGTGCTAAATTCGTGTGACATGGACGGCCCCACAATGCACTGCGCCATCGCAGTGCTTTGCTGGCTCATGATTGGCCAAGCATGCACTGTGACCCTGCATGCTTGGCCAATCACAGCACCGGCAGCGAGGAGAGCCATAATTGGCCACCGGCAGGATGCTGTGAAACTACCCTTTATTACTGGTGTTCTGGTGTTGTGTGCCTCCAGCACAGTATACACCTGAAGCTACACTTTATTACTGGTTAGGGATGGGCCCGGTGCTCGATGCGAACCCACGTTCGCATCGAGCACCGGGCGTTCGCTCGCTCGGCGAGCCCAGAACTATTTGGGCCGCTCGCATCACGTTCGTGTGATGCGAGCGGCCCCGCAATGCATTGCGGCCGCGCGGCCGGCGCAGTGCATTGCTGGCTGATGATTGGCCAAGCATGCACTGTGACCCCGCATGCTTGGCCAATCACAGCCCAGGAAACTCGAAGAGCCATAATTGACTACAGGCAGGACGCCTGTAGCCAATTACAGCTCAGGGGCTGTAGTACACGCCCCCCCCTATAAAAGGCCGCCACGCCGTCTGCGCCGGTCACATGCTGTTCCGGCGCAGATAGAGCAGGCTAGATCTGTGACACTCTGCTGGATTTAGTTAGATAGATTTACTGAGAGAGAGTTAGGTTGGATAGATTCATTTAGAAGGATTGAGTTAGAAAGAGGGGCTTGTAGTGTGTTCGTGGCAGGCAGGCAGCGCTCCTATATTTTGTTCCCAGAAGCACCTATAGGACTTGTAGTGTGTTCGTGGCAGGCAGGCAGAGCTCCTATATTTTGTTCCCAGAAGCACCTATAGGACTTGTAGTGTGTTTCTGGCAGGCAGGCAGAGCTCCTATATTTTGTTCCCAGAAGCACCTATAGGACTTGTAGTGTGTTCCTGGCAGGCAGGCAGAGCTCCTATATTTTGTTCCCAGAAGCACCTATAGGACTTGTAGTGTGTTCGTGGCAGGCAGGCAGAGCTCCTATATTTTGTTCCCAGAAGCACCTATAGGACTTGTAGTGTGTTCCTGGCAGGCAGGCAGAGCTCCTATATTTTGTTCCCAGAAGCACCTATAGGACTTGAAGTGTGTTAGTCCAATCACACAGAGATCATATATTTTGTTCCCAGAAGCACCTATAGGACTTGAAGTGTGTTAGTCCAATCACACAGAGATCATATATTTTGTTCCCAGAAGCACCTATAGGACTTGAAGTGTGTTAGTCCAATCACACAGAGATCTTATATTTTGTTCCCAGAAGCACCTATAGGACTTGAAGTGTGTTAGTCCCATCACACAGAGATCATATATTTTGTTCCCAGAAGCACCTATAGGACTTGAAGTGTGTTAGTCCAATCACACAGAGATCTTATATTTTGTTCCCAGAAGCACCTATAGGACTTGAAGTGTGTTAGTCCCATCACACAGACCTATATTTTCTTCCCAGAAGCACCTATAGGACTTGAAGTGTGTTAGTCCAATCACACAGAGATCTTATATTTTGTTCCCAGAAGCACCTATAGGACTTGAAGTGTGTTAGTCCCATCACACAGAGATCATATATTTTGTTCCCAGAAGCACCTATAGGACTTGAAGTGTGTTAGTCCCATCACACAGAGATCATATATTTTCTTCCCAGAAGCACCTATAGGACTTGAAGTGTGTTAGTCCCATCACACAGAGATCATATATTTTCTTCCCAGAAGCACCTATAGGACTTGAAGTGTGTTAGTCCAATCACACAGAGATCATATATTTTGTTCCCAGAAGCACCTATAGGACTTGAAGTGTGTTAGTCCCATCACACAGACCTATATTTTCTTCCCAGAAGCACCTATAGGACTTGAAGTGTGTTAGTCCAATCACACAGAGATCTTATATTTTGTTCCCAGAAGCACCTATAGGACTTGAAGTGTGTTAGTCCCATCACACAGAGATCATATATTTTTGTTCCCAGAAGCACCTATAGGACTTGAAGTGTGTTAGTCCAATCACACAGAGATCATATATTTTGTTCCCAGAAGCACCTATAGGACTTGAAGTGTGTTAGTCCCATCACACAGACCTATATTTTCTTCCCAGAGGCACCTATAGGACTTGAAGTGTGTTAGTCCCATCACACAGAGATCATATATTTTGTTCCCAGAAGCACCTATAGGACTTGAAGTGTGTTAGTCCCATCACACAGACCTATATTTTCTTCCCAGAAGCACCTATAGGACTTGAAGTGTGTTAGTCCAATCACACAGAGATCTTATATTTTGTTCCCAGAAGCACCTATAGGACTTGAAGTGTGTTAGTCCCATCACACAGAGCTCCTATATTTTCTTCTCAGCAGCACCCACAGGACTTCTAGTGTGTTAGTGGCATCACACAGAGCTCCTCTATTTTCTTTGCAGAAGCACCCACAGGACTTCTAGTGTGTTAGTGGCATCACACAGAGCTCCTCTATTTTCTTTGCAGAAGCACCCATAGGACTTCTAGTGTGTTAGTGGCATCACACAGAGCTCCTATATTTTCTTCTCAGCAGCACCCACAGGACTTCTAGTGTGTTAGTGGCATCACACAGAGCTCCTCTATTTTCTTTGCAGAAGCACCCACAGGACTTCTAGTGTGTTAGTGGCATCACACAGAGCTCCTCTATTTTCTTTGCAGAAGCACCCATAGGACTTCTAGTGTGTTAGTGGCATCACACAGAGCTCCTCTTTTTTCTTTGCAGAAGCACCCATAGGACTTCTCGTGTGTTAGTGGCATCACACAGAGCTCCTATATTTTCTTCTCAGCAGCACCCACAGGACTTCTAGTGTGTTAGTGGCATCACACAGAGCTCCTCTATTTTCTTTGCAGAAGCACCCATAGGACTTCTCGTGTGTTAGTGGCATCACACAGAGCTCCTATATTTTCTTCTCAGCAGCACCCACAGGACTTCTAGTGTGTTAGTGGCATCACACAGAGCTCCTCTATTTTCTTTGCAGAAGCACCCATAGGACTTCTCGTGTGTTAGTGGCATCACACAGAGCTCCTATATATTCTTCTCAGCAGCACCCACAGGACTACCGACTACAATGGCTGGAAGACCGCCAAGGGGAGGCAGAGCGTGCAGAGCCAAGAACACAGGGCAGGCAGCCTCTGTTTCTAGTGGACGTGGCCGTGGACGTGGTCGTGCATCGTCATCAGCACGTGGCCATGGGACACGCGCGTCTTTGTTTTCGGCAGCTGGACATGTGGAGCCGCATCATGCTGAAGGCTTGGTAGAATGGATGACCAAGCCCTCCTCATCCTCCTCATCCTCTCTCACCCAGGCTCAGGGTACTGGCAGAGCATCATCAGCCACCCCTTCCCTAGACCCACCATGTCCTCCTGAGGAGTCCCCCGAACTCTTTGAGCACAGTGTTGGGTACATGCTCCAGGAGGATGCCCAACGATTCGAAGGCTCGGATGATGATACCCAGCTTGAGGAATCTGGCAGTACTGTTCCACCAGCTGCAGCTTACTGCCAGGTTTGCTCTAGTGGTGAAGAGGGAGGGGATGATGAGGTCACTGACTCCACGTGGGTGCCTGAAGGGAGAGAGGATGAGGAGGAGGACGAGGAGGAGGAGGATGCGGCGTCACATGTCCAACGAGGCAGGGTGCCCCCTGGAGGCCAGGTAGAGGCCAGCACAGCAACTGTACAACACCGCAGAGCTCCGCCTGTGCAGGGCGCTGCCTCTGCACGTTATCAGAAAAGTTCTTTGGTGTGGGCCTTTTTTGAGACGAGTGCAGCAGATCGCACCACTGCTATTTGCAATATTTGTCTCAAGCGTATCTCGCGTGGCCAAAACATCAGCCGCTTGGGCACCACAAGCATGACCAGACATATGGCGACCTGCCATGCAGCTCGTTGGCAGGCACACATAAAAGACCCACACCAAAGAACTAAGCGGACCTCTCCTTGCTCCTCCTCAGCTGGGATCTCCATCCCCACTACACCTTCAGTCCTCTCTGAAAGCTGCTCTGAGAGGACTGAAGGTGTATAATTAGGTGTGTCACAACCAAGTACTTGCAGTACACCGACGTCCGATTGCAGCAGGCAAATTTCCCTGCCCCAGCTGCTGGACCGTAGAAAGAAGTACACTCCCAGCCATCCACATGCCCAGCGGTTGAATGCTAGCCTGGCTAAATTGCTAGCACTTCAACTGCTGCCTTTTCAGTTGGTAGACTCGGCCCCCTTCCGTGAGTTTGTTCAATGTGCGGTTCCTCAGTGGCAGGTTCCCAAACGGCACTTTTTCTCACAGAAGGCGATTCCGTCTCTCTACCGGCATGTGGAGGGCAATGTCCATGCCTCGCTGGACAGGGCGGTCAGCGGTAAGGTGCATATTACCGCTGACTCATGGTCCAGCAGGCATGGACAGGGACGGTACCTTTCTTTCACGGCCCATTGGGTCACTCTATTGGCAGCTGGGAGGGATGCAGGACAAGGTGCAGTAGTGTTGGAGGTTGTTCCGCCACCACGCCTCCAAAACGCTACTACTGCTACTGGTTGTGACACACCTCTCTCCTCCACCCCCTCCTCTTCTTCTTCCTCCAGTGCTCTGTCCTTGGAACCAGCGGTGCTCCGTAGGCGTACAAGGGGCTACGCAAGTACGCAGGCAAATAGATGCCATGCCGTGCTTGCGCTGGTGTGTTTGGGGGACAGGAGCCACACTGGGCCAGAGGTTCTGGCAGCTCTGCAGGGGCAGGCCGAGAGGTGGTTGACGCCACGTCAGCTTAAGCCAGGAATGGTCGTTTCTGACAATGGCACCAACCTCCTCTCCGCCCTGCGACAGGGGCAGCTCACCCATGTGCCCTGCATGGCTCACGTCCTCAACCTGGTGGTGCAGCGGTTCTTGGGCAGGTTCCCAGGCTTACAGGATGTCCTGAGGCAGGCCAGGAAAGTCTGTGTGCATTTCCGCCGATCTTATAATGCCAGTGCTCGGCTGACTGAGCTGCAAAAGGAGCTGAACCTGCCCAAGAACCGCCTAATATGTGACATGCCCACCAGGTGGAACTCAACGTTGGCCATGCTGCAGCGACTGCACACGCAGCAGAGGGCCATCAATGAGTACCTTTGCGACTACGGCACCAGGACAGGGTCAGGGGAGCTTGGTTTTTTTTTCCCCACGTCAGTGGAGCATGATCAGGGATGCATGCACTGTCCTCTCACCATTTGAGGAGGCCACGAGGATGGTGAGCAGTGACAGTGCATGCATCAGTGACACTGTCCCTCTTGTCCACCTGTTGGAGCATACACTGCGTGGGATAATGGACAGGGCACTTGAGGCAGAACAGAGGCAGGAAGAGGAGGACTTCCTTGCCTCTCAAGGCCCCCTTTATCCGGACAGTGTTCCTCCTGTCCCACCCATCACACAGGAAGAGGATGAGGAGGAGGAGGAGGAGGAGGAGGAGGAGGAGGATTGTGTGAGCATGGAGGTGGAGCCTGGCACTCAGCAGCAGCAGCAGCAGTCTTTTAGGGATGATGTACAGTCCCAACAAACCAGTGGACTTGTACGTGGCTGGGAGGAGGTGGCTGGCGATCATGTCATCCTCAGTGACCCAGAAGACTCCGGACCGAATGCCTCAGCTAACCTACGCTGCATGGCCTCCCTGATCCTGCAAAGCCTGCGGAAGGATCCTCGTGTTCTTCGGATCAAGGAGAGGGACCATTACTGGCTGGCCACTCTCCTTGATCCGCGGTACAAGGGTAAGGTTGCGGACCTTATCTTGCCGTCGCAGAGGGAGCAGAGGATGAGACATCTCAGGGAGGCCTTGCAGAAAGGTCTGTGCAACGCGTTCCCAGAAACTGGGAGGCTACAAACTCCTGGTCCTGGGCGACGAGTTGCTGAGGCTTCGGTCAGTGGCAGAAGGAGCGGTGGGGAAGGTGGACGTCTGACCGATGCGTTCAGACAATTTTTTAGTCCGCAGCCCCAAGGTATGATCGGTTCCAGCAACCATCGCCAGCGTCTGATATACATGGTGCAGGAATACCTTGGGGCAAGGTCAGACTTGGACACCTTTCCCACCGAAAATCCTCTGGCTTACTGGGTCCTGAGGATGGATCACTGGCCAGAGCTTGCACAGTATGCAATTGAGCTACTGGCCTGTCCTGCCTCCAGCGTTCTGTCCGAACGCACATTCAGTGCTGCTGGAGGATTTGTGACTGATCATAGGGTGCGCCTGTCCACCGCCTCGGTTGATCGACTGACCTTCATCAAAATGAATCAGTCTTGGATCACCACCAGCTACCAGGCACCTGAGGCGGATATAACCGAATAATTTTTAATGTAACATCACATCCCTTCAAGACTGCCTATGCTGATGCTGAGTGACTGTCCTCTTATGTTCACTGACTATCCTCTTCCTCCTCCTCAATGATCCATGCCACCACACCAGTGCCTAAGGCACAATTTTTCAGCCCCTGTTTAACAGGGGCGTGTACATACAATTTTTATAAAAAAAATGCTTCGCAACACTGTGCTCCAAGTACAGTATCTGTGAGGGGTTGCAGTGTTGTGGCACCAGCACCAGTGCCTAAGGCACAATTTTTCAGCCCCTGTTTAACAGGGGCGTGTACTTACAATTTTTTAAAAAAATGCTTCGCAACACGTGTGACTGCTGTGCTCCAAGTACAGTATCTGTGAGGGGTTGCAGTGTTGTGGCACCAGCACCAGTGCCTAAGGCACAATTTTTCAGCCCCTGTTTAACAGGGGCGTGTACATACAATTTTTATAAAAAAATGCTTCGCAACAATGTGCTCCAAGTACAGTATCTGTGAGGGGTTGCAGTGTTGTGGCACCAGCACCAGTGCCTAAAGCACAATTTTTCAGCCCCTGTTTAACAGGGGCGTGTACTTACAATTTTTTAAAAAAATGCTTCGCAACACGTGTGACTGCTGTGCTCCAAGTACAGTATCTGTGAGGGGTTGCAGTGTTGTGGCACCAGCACCAGTGCCTAAGGCACAATTTTTCAGCCCCTGTTTAACAGGGGCGGGTAATTACAAATCTTGATCTAATAGTTCACAGCAGGGCCCATTCCTGCGCCCACCAAGAGTAACTATGAGGGCCTACAGTCTTGTGGCAACACCGTCCACCACCACCGCCAAAGGCCCAATTTTTCTGCCCTGTTCATCAGGTGCTTGCAATTACAAATCTTGATCTAATAGTTCACAGCAGGGCCCATTCCTGCGCCCACCAAGAGTAACTATGAGGGCCTACAGTCTTGTGGCAACACCGTCCCCCACCACCGCCAAAGGCCCAATTTTTCTGCCCTGTTCATCAGGTGCTTGCAATTACAAATCTTGATCTAATAGTTCACAGCAGGGCCCATTCCTGCGCCCACCAAGAGTAACTATGAGGGCCTACAGTCTTGTGGCAACACCGTCCACCACCACCGCCAAAGGCCCAATTTTTCTGCCCTGTTCATCAGGTGCTTGCAATTACAAATCTTGATCTAATAGTTCACAGCAGGGCCCATTCCTGCGCCCACCAAGAGTAACTATGAGGGCCTACAGTCTTGTGGCAACACCGTCCACCACCACCGCCAAAGGCCCAATTTTTCTGCCCTGTTCATCAGGTGCTTGCAATTACAAATCTTGATCTAATAACTCACAGCAGGGCCCATTCCTGCGCCCACCAAGAGTAACTGTGAGAGCTTACAGTCTTGTGGCAACACCGTCCACCACCACCACCACCACCCCCAATTTTTCTGCCCTGTTCAACAGGTGCATGCAATTACAAATCTTGATCTATTAACTCACAGCAGGGCCCATTCCTGTGCCCACCAGTCTTGTGGCTACACCAACATCTAATAGGGCAAATTTCTGCAGAGTATATACGCCAGGCCCCTACTTTCATACATCCAACTTACAAACGACTCCTACTTGCAAATGGAAAGAGAAAACAGGAAGTGAGAGGAAATCTACCCCTAGGAAGGGAAATTCTATCCTGTTAGATTTAATTTGGGAAAAAGGTATCTCCTCTCTACTGATACTTTATCACCAATCCTTGTTTCAATTAAAACCCCACTTTTCCAAAAACATTTGTCATTGGGACGGAAAGTGAGGTGACATGTTCTGAACAGATGTGCAAAGACAGCAAATGTTACAGGGGTGATAACCCCTCCCTATGTTCTCCAAAAAGCTTAAAAATAGATTTTTTTGGGATGGAGCTACACTTCATAATGTACCTGTTCAGATTCTACTTAAGAACAAACCTAAAGCCGCAAGTGGTTTTAAATGGCTTCTTTTTTTCCTTTACAAATGACATTTTGTGCAAGGACAGTTCTAAACACGGGAAACACATGCCACTTCACAGGCATACTTTAGACACCCCCCAGGTACCATATTTAAAGGAAAATTTCACTTTTTTTTTTTTTCACTTTATGCATCATTAAAATGACTGCTCCCGAAAAAACGTTAGTTTTTAAAAGTTCTTTTTGCATTGATATATGTCCCCTGGGGCAGGACCCGGGTCCCCAAACCTGTTTTATGACATTAACATGCATATTGGCCGTTGTAATTAGCACTTTTGATTTCGAACGTTCGCGTCCATTATAACGTATAGGGTTCGAAAATTCGCGCGAACTTTCGGTCGGTTCGAAGGTTCTGGTGCGAACCGAACCCGGGGGTGTTCGGCTCATCCCTATTACTGGTGTTCTATAATACAGGCATCTCTGCAGCAGTTAAAGTGGGTGTTGTGTGCCTCCAGCACAGTATACACCTGAAGCTACCATTTATTACTGGTGTTCTGTAATACAGGCATCTCTGCAGCAGTTAAAGTGGGTGTTGTGTGCCTCCAGCACAGTATACTCCTGAAGCTACCCTCTATTACTGGTGTTCTGTAATACAGGCATCTCTGCAGCAGTTAAAGTGGGTGTTGTGTGCTTCCTGCACAGTATACACCTGAAGCTACCCCTTATTGCTGGTTTTCCCATCTCCCTGCAGGACATTAGTATGTCTAGAAGGCCAACAAGGAGAGGCAGACAGTCACGAGCCAATAAAAGAGGGCAAGCAGGCTCTGTGTCTAGAGGCAACAGTGCTGGTCGTGGACGTGGTGCATCGTCATCAGCACGTGGCCATGGGACACACTTGTCCTTATTTTCGGCAGCTGGACGTGTTGAGCCACATAATGCCGAAGACTTGGTAGAGTAGATGGCCAAGCCCTCCTCATCCTCTCTCACCCAGGGTCTGGGTACTGGCAAAGCAGCTGCCAACGCGTCCTCTTCCCTCATCTCAATGTCATAGTCACTCCTTCCCTAGACCATGTCATCCTGAGGAGTCCCCCGAACTGTTTGACCACAGTGTTGGGTATATACTCCAGGAGGATGCCCAGCGGTTTGAAGGCTCTGATGATGATACCCACCTAGACTCGGCCCCCTTCCATTAATTTGTGCAATGTGCGGTTCCTCAGTGGCAGGTTCCCAAACGCCACTTTTTCTCATGGAAGGAGATTCCGGCTCTCTACCGGCATGTGGAAGGCAATGTCCATGCCTCGCTGGACAGGGCGGTCAGCGGTAAGGTGCATATTACTGCTGACTCATGGTCAAGCAGGCATGGACAGGGACGTTACCCATCATTGGGTCACTCTATTGGCAGCTGGGAAGGATGCAGGACAAGGTGCAGTAGTGTTGGAGGTTGTTCCACCACCACACCTCCAAAATGCTACTACTGGTGATGACACACCTCTCTCCTCCACCCCTCCTCTTCTTCTTCCTCCATGGCCTCTTCCTGTGCTTTGTCCTCGGAACCAGCGGTGCTCCGTAGGCGTTCAAGGGGCTACGCAAGTACGCAGGAAAAAATATGCCATGCCATGCTTGCACTGGTGTGTTTGTGGGGACAGGAGCCACACTGGGGCAGAGGTTCTGTCAGCTCTGCAGGGGCAGGTTGAGAGGTGGTTGACGCCACGCCAGCTTAAGCCAGGAATGGTGGTTTGCGATAATGGCACCAACCTCCTCTCAGCCCTGCGACAGGGACAACTGACCCATGTGCCCTGTGTGGCTCACGTCCTTAACCTGGTGGTGCAATGGTTCTTGGGTAGGTACCCAGGCTTACAGGATGTCCTGAGGCAGGCCAGGAAAGTCTGTGTGCATTTCCACCGATCATATAATGCCAGTGCTCGGCTGGCTTAGCTGCAAAAGGAGTTGAACCTGCCCAAGAACCGCTTTATATGTGACATGCCCACCAGGTGGAACTCCACGTTGGCCATGCTGCAGCGGCTGCACACGCAGCAGAGGGCCATCAATGACTACGGCATCAGGACAGGGTCAGGGGAGCTTGGTTTTTTTCGCCACGCAAGTGGGGCATGATCAGGGATGCATGCACTGTCCTGTCACCATTTGAGGAGGCCACGAGGATGGTGAGCAGTGACAGTGCATGCAACAGTGACACTGTACCGCTTGTCCACCTGTTGGAGTATACGCTGCGTGGAAAAATGGACAGGGCTCTTGAGGCAGAACAGAGGCAGGAGGAGGAGGACTTCCTTGCCTCTCAAGGCCCCCTTTATCCAGACAGTGTTCCTTCTGTCCCACACATCACACAGGAAGAGGAGGAGGAGGAGGATTGTGTCAGCATGGAGGGGGAACAAACATATTACAGCGCACACATGCAAAACTGACATTTACCTCCAGCAAGGCTATTTAAAAGCACCTAGACAGACATTTTCAAAAAACATTATCAAAAAATATGGGGATTTGGTCACACCATATTGCTATATGGTGCTTAAGCCCACTTACTGCGACAAAGTACCCCATGATTAGCGGGTCCTACACTATCCATAGATCGGAAGATCCTGCTTCTCTGAACCAAGGGAGATATACTCCTCTCTATGGGAGAACATGAGGTCTCCACCCATGATACAGGTGGTCACTAATTGAGGTACTTACTGAGTGGTGTGCTCCACCCAAAAGGATTTGGTCAAAATCCATACAATAGACAAAAAAGATATTTGGGGGGCACACCCTAAAGAATGCATTAAGATGGTGCTGCTGTAAGACCATACAACAGAACAAACATATTACAGCGCACACATGCAAAACTGACATTTACCTCCAGCAAGGCTATTTAAAAGCACCTAGACAGACATTTTCAAAAAACATTATCAAAAAATATGGGGATTTGGTCACACCATATTGCTATATGGTGCTTAAGCCCATAGCATGGAGGTGGAGCCTGGCACTCAGCATCTCAGGAGCCTGGCACTCAGCATCAGCAGTCTTTTAGGGATGATTTACAGTCCCATGAAACCAGTGGACTTGTACGTGGCTGGGAGGAGGTGGCTGCGGATCATGTCATCCTTAGTGACCCGGAGGACTCCGGATCGAATGCCTCAGCTAATTTACGCTGTATGGGCTCCCTGATCCTGCAAAGCCTGCAGAAGGATCCGCGTATTCTTCGGATCAAGGAGAGGGACCATTACTGGCTGGCCACTCTCCTTGATCCACGGTACAAAGGTAAGGTTGTGGACCTTATCTTGCCGTCACAGAGGGAGCAGTCTGCAGCCCCAAGGTATGATCGTTTCCAGCAACCATCGCCAGTGTCTGATTTACATGGTGCAGGAATACCTAGGGGCAAGGTCAGGCTTGGACACCTTGTCCACCGAAAATCCTCTGGCTTACTGGGTCTTAAGGATGGATCACTGGCCAGAGCTTGCACAGTATGCAATTGAGCTACTGGCCTGTCCTGCATCCAGCGTTCTTTCGGAAAGAACATTCAGTGCTGCTGGAGGCTTTGTCACCGATCACAGGGTGTGCCTGTCCACCGACTCAGTTGATCGACTGACCTTCATAAAGATGAATCAGTCTTGGATCACCACCAGCTACCAAGCACTTGAAGCTGATAATAACCAAATAATTTATTTTGAAATGTCACATCCCTTTAAGACTGCCTATGCTGATGCTGAGTGACTGTCCTGTTATGTTGACTGACTATCCTCTTCCTCCTCAATGATCCTGCTGATAGCTTGGAAGAACATTTTTGGTTCTGGGTGCCACCACCAGTGGCTAAGGCCCAATTTTTCAGCCCCTGTTTAACAGTGGCATGTAATTAAACATTTTTATGCAATGCTCTGCAGCAGGGCTCATTCCTGCAGTCCAACTAAAGTATCTGGGAGAGGTTGCAGTGTTGTGGCACCAGCACCAGTGCCTAAGGCCACATTTTTCAGCCCCTGTTTAACAAGAGCATGTAATTACAATTTTTTATGCAATACTTTGCAGCAGGGCTCATTCCTGCAGTCCAACTAGAGTATCTGGGAGAGGTTGCAGTGTCGTGGCACCAGCACCAGTGCCTAAGGCCCAACTTTTCAGCCCCCGTTTAACAGGGGCAGGTAATTAAAACATTTTTATGCAATGCTTTGCAGCAGGGCTCATTGCTGCAGTCCAACTAAAGTATCTGGGAGAGGTTGCAGTGTCGTGGCACCAGCACCAGTGCCTAAGGCCCAATTTTTCAGCCCCTGTTTAACAGGAGCATGTAATTACAATTTTTTATGCAATACTTTGCAGCAGGGCTCATTCCTGCACTCCAACTAGAGTATCTGGGAGAGGTTGCAGTGTCGTGGCACCAGCACCAGTGCCTAAGGCCCAACAGGGGCATGTAATTACAATTTTTTATGCAATGCTTTGCAGCAGGGCTCATTCCTGCAGACCAACTAGAGTATCTGGGAGAGGTTGCAGTGTCGTGGCACCAGCACCAGTGCCTAAGGCCCAACTTTTCAGCCCCTGTTTAACAGGGGCATGTAATTAAAACATTTTTATGCAATTCTTTGCAGCAGGGCTCATTCCTGCAGTCCAACTAAAGTATCTGGGAGAGGTTGCAGTGTCGTGGCACCAGCACCAGTGCCTAAGGCCTAATTTTTCAGCCCCTGTTTAACAGGAGCATGTAATTACAATTTTTTATGCAATACTTTGCAGCAGGGCTCATTCCTGCACTCCAACTAGAGTATCTGGGAGAGGTTGCAGTGTCCTGGCACCAGCACCAGTGCCTAAGGCCCAATTTTTCAGCCCGTTTAACAGGGGCATGTAATTACAATTTTTTATGCAATGCTTTGCAGCAGGGCTTATTCCTGCAGTCCAACTAGAGTATCTGGGAGAGGTTGCAGTGTCGTGGCACCAGCACCTGTCAGGGCTCCACTTGCGACGTGCGGTCGAATCGGCGCGTGCGCATGCGCACACGCGCCGCTGATTCGTCCGGGCGTCGGAACGGGGGTGCGCGCCGGCGTATTCCCCAGACGCGCGCGCTTGTGCAGCGAGCGTGGGCACGCGCATCGCGGGCGCACACGTGACGCGCTAGCGCTGTTTGGTGCCAGTTGGCCTTTAAAAGAGTGACAGCTGCACATGTCAGGTGCTGTTCGTCTACAGTTCGATCCCTAAGAAACCTGCCTCTGTTGTGTACTTCTGTAACCTGATCCGGCTTCCACTTGACCCTGCTGCCTTCTCCATCCCTGACCCCGGCTTGTTGACTCTGCTTGGACTGATACTTAAACGCTGACCTCCTGCCTGTTTGACCTCTCTACTGCCTGTGCCCACTTACCTGCCTGCCAAGTGTATCCAGACCCGGCCTGCCTGACGACCCCTTTGCCTGCCTCTCTGTATGCTGCATACCTCCAGAATCGCTGATGCCCTCTCAGGGTCATCCTGCATCCGGGCCCTGCTCCGCTGTCTGCCAGTCCCTGCTGCTTCAGCTTCCAGGAGATCGCTACCGACCAGCCACACCTGCCACAGCATCCAGTCAAGGCACTCCTACTCCGCTGTGCTCACGGGACCACTGTCCCCACTCCAGTGGGCCCTGAACCAGAGCCGTAATAGAGGCCCTCTCCCAGCAAAGTCAGGCTCTCCACTCAGGTACCTAACAGCACCAGTGCCTAAGGCCCAACTTTTCAGCCCCTGTTTAACAGGGGCATGTAATTAAAACATTTTTATGCAATGCTTTGCAGCAGAGCTCATTCCTGCAGTCCAACTAGAGTATCTGGGAGAAGTTGCAGTGTTGTGGCACCAGCACCAGTGCCTAAGGCCCAATTTTTCAGCCCCTGTTTAACAGGTGCATGTAATTACAATTTTTTATGCAATGCTTTGCGGCAGGGCTCATTCCTGCACTCCAACTAGAGTATCTGGGAGAGGTTGCAGTGTCGTGGCACCAGCACTAGTGCCTAAGGCCCAATTTTTCAGCCCCTGTTTAACAGGGGCATGTAATTACAATTTTTGATGCAATGCTTTGCAGCAGGGCTCATTCCTGCAGTCCAACTAGAGTATCTGGGAGAGGTTGCAGTGTCGTGGCACCAGCACCAGTGCCTAAGGCCCAATTTTTCAGCCCGTTTAATAGGGGCATGTAATTGCAATTTTTTATGCAATGCTTTGCAGCAGGGCTCATTCCTGCAGTCCAACTAGAGTATCTGAAAGAGGTTGCAGTGTCATGGCACCAGCACCAGTGCCTAAGGCCCAATTTTTCAGCCCCTGTTTGTTAACAGGTGCATGTAATTACAATTCTTGATATAATATTTCAAAGCAGGGCCCGTTCCAGCACCCCCCAAGAGTAACTGTGAGGACTTACAGTGTTGTGGTACCAGCAGCACCACCACCAAAGGCCCAATTTTTCTTCCACTGTCCAACAATGGCATGTAATTACAATTCTTGATATAATGGTTCACAGCAGGGCGCTCCAGTGCCCACCAAGAGTCACTTTGAGGGCTTACAGTGTTAACTTGTGGCAACACCAACACCTTAGGGCCAAATTTCAGCAGAGCATATAGGGCAGGCCCCTACTTTCAAACACCTACTTTCAACTTACAAACGTCTCCTACTTGCAAACGGAAGGAGACAACAGGAAGTGAGATGAAAAAAGACGGACGGCCCAAAAAATTATACAGGGTTGATAACCCTTCCCTATGTTTTCCAAAAAGCTTGAAAATAGATTTTGTGACTGGATTTACACTTTAAAAATGTACCAGTTAAAAATTACAAACAGATTCTACTTAACACAACAAACCTACACAGTCCCTGTCTTATTTGCACCGCCTGTATACTGCTGTTCTAAGTATATATGACCTGGGGCCCTGCGCCTTTCCTTTTTTAAATTTGGGTACGGGGGTTCCCCTTAATATCAGTACAAGACCCAAAGGGGCTGGTAATGAGCAGGGGGGGCTACCCATGCCATTTTTCTCAATGATTTTCATCCATATTGCCGGAACCAGACATTACAGTAAAACCGCAAGCAGTTTTAAATGACTTTTTCTCAGTTAAATGCCATTTTGTGCAAGGACTGTTCTAAACACGGGAAACACGTGCCACTTCACAGGCATACTATAGACACCCCAAAGGCACGATATTTAAAGGAATGTTTCACCTTTTTTTTTCACTTTAATCATCATTAATATCAGTGCTCCCGAAAAAACGGCCCTAAAACCCTTCTAGGACAATATCTTGCATATTAGCATTTAAAATTAGCACTTTTGATTTCGAACATTCGAGTCCCATACACTTTAATGGGGTTCTAAAGTTTGCGCAAACTTACGGTCCATTCGAAGGTTCTGGTGCGAACCGAACCGGGGGGGGGGGGGGGCTTCGGCTCAGCCCTAATAATGACAATATAATATACATTTTTTCCTCATCAGCAATTAATAGTTTCTATTAATACAATCCTTATAGAGCAAGGGAAAAAGAAAGAAATATATAAAAAATATGCTTACTTGACAAGTTTAAATAATATCATATATTTAGCAGCCACATTCCATGATGGGAAGCACTGCAGAGGTGTTGGCTACATGTTGGCTACAGTGTTGGCTACATGTACATAGCCAACACTGAACCCCTGTGGAGACAGGAGTGTTATGCATGTCCGAAACGATGGTGATGTCTTGGCCGGTGATGGGCATGGTCAACAGTGACCGTGCCCATCATTCCAATGGCGACCGGCAACAACCCAGTTTGTTGCCATAGCGAGTGGGTGATGCGTACGCCCAGGCGATGGGTGTGCCCAGCCCCTAGCGATGTGCGTGTCCATCCATTCCTGGCTAGTGTGTGGAGGAGGCCTCCGCCCCTCCACATGAGACGCCTCTCCACCGAGAGACAAAACGGACAGACACTATGGACAAGGAAGCAAAATAAGTTTTTAGTATATTTAATGCGCCGTCATTTTGATATGTTTTTGTTATCTCTGATGGCATATTTCCATGTCAGGACACATGATGGCTCCTCTGATTCTAGAGAAGATCTTGAATACTGTTGTTACTTCATATTTTCTTAAATGGACAAGATTGTTCTAAGGAAATGCAAATATACGTTTTGTTTCCTTTTAGGATGAATATATTTTTGTGTGTGTATAGATTTTATTTTTTTATATAGTTGCTTTGTTTTATTTTATTTTTTATTTTGACCAACGGGGTTAAAAAGGAATTGAAGATTTGTAATTTTAATTATGTTTTCTTTTTATTTCAATGTGATTTTTTTTGATGATTTATGTTTTAGGATTTAGGAAAAGTCAGAAGTGATGCCAGAGTATTTAAAATTATGACTGTGACTTAGTATAGCAGTGATGGTCAGAAAAGCCCCTTGCTGACTTTTATAGTACTACTGTGCGATTGTATGTGCAGGGATGGAGAAAAAGGGAAATGGCTTTGGGCTGAATAGACTTACATACATTTGTTGTATGGGAAATAGTATGGGTTAGGAGCTAGGAAATAAAATGTAAGAGGATCACTTCTGTAAAATACTTCCAACTGGAAATATGTACTTCATTGGATGTATACTGATAATATGGCATGGAGGTATACCGTAAGTGTAGAGATGCCACCTACTCTTCAAGCCTAGCCCGAACACTTTAGTGGCACAGGGTAATTATTTTTATTCCATAGTAAACACTATAAGATTATAAAAGACCTGGGACACATTAGGGTGCCCCAAGGAGAGTAGTAATGCAGTGTGCGAACAGTGGGTGTGGCCAAATTGCTCTTAATGACATCATCGCCCCACCCTTCAGTGATGCCAAACCTGCCTCCAGGCAGCTGCCCGAAGCTCCCTGAGGGCAACAAATTTGTGTGTGACTGTCACAGTTACATGGGGAGCCACAGCACATTCCGAATAATGTGTCCGGGTTTCAGGCGCACACATGATTTAAAACCCGGACTGTCTGGGTGAATCCTGGACAGGTGTCAACCCTACCTAAGTGTATTATATTATGATAAAACTATATAGATACATGCATGTTATTTTAGTGCATGTTGTAGGAGTAACAGAAACACACTCAATTAAAGAATTAAATAAAATAGATAGTGTAGGAGCCATTGCTTTGTAGGTTGCCCTGAAATGCTTGCCAGAGGCCGGTTGTATCTTGACACTGAAATGTTTTTCTTTTTAATAATACTTGTAGCACCCTCTAGTGCTAGTAGTGTAAAAAGTTTTTCTTTTTCTAGTACACCATGGGAGAACACTGCCAGGCAAGTCTCCAGGAGGAACAAGGAACAGCCAAGATGGCTGGTGAGTGACACTCATTAAGGAGGACTGGGAGGCATGCCTGAGAGGACTGAGTTGGAGCAGTCTGGGATGGGTGCAGAGCCAGTCAGGAGGACTGTGGTGGCATGGGCAAGGTAAAGAGGCAGCTGCAGCCATGAGGGCTGGCAGGGCCTGAATAGGTGGTACTGGGAGCAGTAGCCACATGTGGGACAGCTAGCACTACGAACTACTACAATTTTTTATATACCATAGGGGCCCATGGTCCCTGCCTGCAAAGGGCATTTGCTTTGGGCCTGGTTGAGCCAGTGTCAGGCCTTAAACACAATGCTAGCTGGTCCTGAAGGTGACAGTCTGCAAACACGTGTATGAGAAGAGGTTGTATATACCAGTGGTGTATGTATGTATGTGTTTTAGTCCTTAATTTCCTATCTTCAATCATAGTTTCATAGTTAGTAAGGTTCAATAAGGTTCAATAAAGACACCAGTCCATCCTGACTGAGTGTCTACAATTGTCCCTATCCCTGTACATCGCACACTCACATTGGCCCCTACCCTCAAGGAGCCCACAATCCAAAGTCCCCATTCATATACTAGGGAAAATTTTTGGACAGAAGCCAAATAACCTAACTGCTTGTCTTTGGATTGTGGGAGGAAACCGGAGTACCCGGAGGGAACACACGCAGGCACAGGGAGAACATGCAAACTCCAGGCAGGTAGTGTCGTGGTTGGGATTTGAACCAGCGACCCTTCTTACTGCTAGGTGAGAGTGCTAACCACAACACCAATGTGCCGCCCCTGAGCCCTGGGATGCCTCAAGTGGGCATCCCATATGTACCCTATCCCCATCCAAGTTATATTCCCTTAATAAAAAATAAATAAAAAAAGTTCAAAAGTGACTGTAAATTCATGTGCATGACTGTGCAGGGTGGGAGACTGACCACAATCACCAGCAACCCCTATTATATTTTGGAGGAGTATTTCATATCCAGGCAAATTCCAGATACAAGACAAGACAAGACAAGATACAACTTGTTACAGTTGTAATGCGTGGTACACACAATGATATTATCGGATGGATGATCCACAGTTTTTTTTTTGTTTGCTAATCTCAGATCGAACCTAAAGAGTTTTCTAAAGTCATGAAAATTTTCGTACAACAGAATAAAAATTTGGGAGTGATGTAATGTGTTGTAATGGATTTGTATTGCGTTTTCGAATGACAGCTGTACTGATTAAACGAAATTTGTATGATCTGGTATCGCACAAGAAAATTTTTCGTGCACGTCTGATCGCGTAATATCGGATGAACTGTGGTGACCGGCTCTCGAAAGCTCTGTACTAATGATCAGATTATCGTACGATCACTTTCAAAGTGGCATTTTTCATACGATTTTCTGATCGTGCGTACAGGGCTTTAGACGCTACAGAGGAAGGAACTGGAAAATCTGAGAATTGTATCCTTGCAAAACAGGTATGCACTGAACTTGTGTCTTATAGCATTCAAAGTAGCTTGTGCTATGACACTGGGCCAGTGAATGATGGTGCCAAAAGAAATCTCTCCAGAGCCATCAAGGACTTGGCTAAGCCGAAAGACCATATGCAAGAAAAGGCAGAGCCTTATGAACATTATCATTAGCATCTTAAGCGCATTATAGGCCCCCAGGCAATAAAGTGCACTGGGGCCCTGTCTACACAATCACGCATGATTTCCCATCACATGCAGCTTTACTGTGCCTGTGAATGCAGCTTCACTGTACCCATCAAATGCAGCCTCACTGTGTCCATGAACTCAGCCTCACTGTCCCTGTGAATGCAGCCTCACTGTGTTCATGAATGCAGCCTCAATGTGCCCACCATTGTAGCCTTACGGTGCCCATAAATGCAGCCTTATTATAAAAAATGTTTGCTGAATTAGCACCAAAATTAGCAAAAATTGTATTTGTAATATTTATATCTTCATTCATTAGACATGAATATCCACGTATGTTCCTGAAGAAGCAGCACGGCGAAACATGTAGAACAAAACAGTGTGGTATTCTCTTGCATAGAAGAAACGTATCAATATATACTTTTTTTCTTTTATGTACTAGTGTTTAAATAAAAATATATATTTTTTACTTATAAACTGTTGTTGACCATTATATGAACAGCACCAAGAAAGTCCCATCCATTCCCCGACAAGGGGCTCTTTTTCTCTTTACACATAAAGGGACGTTGGTGCTTATTGAATAACTTTCGGGAACTGATCACTTTAAATTCTTCACCTGGGAAATAGTATGGGTGTACTTCATTGGATGTAAACAGGTTCTTTGGGCCGGAGAACCTGTCATGGTCGGAGGTAGAAGGGAAGCTGTCGCCACTAAGGGACCAACGACCTTTACCAGGGACCACAGTGAGTAGCTGAAGCAAGTACCGGAGAAACATTCTCACCGAACGGGCACGGTAGAGAATCGGAAAACTTCAGGCAGTGATCAAGTCAGAGGGACCCAACGAGCAGAGGTGACGCTTGCAGAGCAGCCTTCTGTGTTAAGCCAGGGACCGAGCCATCAGCAGAGGTGAAGCTTGAAAGGTATCTGGAGTGCCAAGCTAGGGACCCAGCAGGGAAGGGTGGGTGACGCTTGAGGGAGATATCACTGCAAAAGCCTTGAGGAGCTCAGGGATTCAGAGTCAGTGACTCAGAGTTTCTAGTGAGAGAACAGGAGCTCAAGGGGGCTGAAGAACTACAAGCATAAGTTGTAGTAAGGTTGAGAGAACTGTTATGTTTGAACTAGGAACTGTTAAGTACTGTTGCCATAGGAGACAGCAATCCTGCATGTGCAGAAGTGCTGGATTGAAAAGGCCCTGTGCTGGGGCCTTTCCCTGTACGGCTGTCCTCCTATTGAAGCCTCAGAGTCTGCCATTTGAAATTGCTACTACTTAAGGGTGTCCTGGCCCTAACCCTCTTTCCCCTGCAAAATATAAAAAAAGGACTGTTAAAGAAATAAAACCTCTTTTGCATTCAAGAAGTGTCTGGCGCCCAATTAATTTTACCACTCTTGCACCCACTATGCCTCACAACATGTTGAAGGATGTCAGCTATCTTTGACCTTGAAGGTTCTCATAGGACCAAAAGAGGTAAAAGACCTTGCTACACATGCTTGGGACAAACATAGATCTAGACTTAACGCCTCTGATGATATCCATTGTAGGATGAAACATGTCAGGCGGGCTGATGCAAGTATGCGGAATTGTCTTTTTATCCATGCCCTGATGTTTTTACTTTGATGTAAGTAGATTACCAGCAATAAAACTGTTAAACTTCATCTTGCGGGCTTCACTATTGTCATTACTCTCTTCCTTCAACCCGTGGGAGAGTTTCTCTTCTAGCTTACACCAGATTTGGCTGAGTGAACTTGGTCACCAACATTCCATCAAGAATTATTGGATTCGATCATACCTTTGGGTTCATCAGACTTCCATCCACTTTCTTCATGGCTTCACGTGATCAATATCGCCTTCTTTCTGCTTCTATCTGGCAAGCAGATTATAATCACCTTAAAGCCCCGTACACACGGTCGGACTTTTTGACAACCAACATGCAAATTAGGTGGTTTGGACCAACATCCGACCGTGTGTACGCTCCATCGGACCAACTTTTTCCAGGTTGCATCGGACTTTTGTTGGCTGTGCGAACGGACCAACTTTCTGCCAACAAAAGTCCGAAGGACGAAAGTCCGAACGTGTGTATGCAGTACCAACTGACTTTTGTCCACAGTACAAACACGCATGCTCAGAACCAATGCAAAAGATCAGACAACAATATAGAAGTTGACCAAAGGTGGCGCTGGAGTATTCGAACGTCCTCTTTTGAAGTGTCGTCAGTACGTTGAAACGTCACTACGTTCGTGTTGGTTGTCTCAAAAGTCCGACCGTGTGTATGCAGTACCAACTTGAGGGCCAACGCCCTTTGGACAAAAGTCCAAGGGAAAGTTGGTCCACGGTCCGACCGTGTGTATGGGGCTTAAGCGGGATCTATGCACCACCCCTTCATCTCAAGAGGGATATATATATGCACCATTGTTTTGATAGAAGATTGTTTTTTCTTCACACAGCACCATTTATGTTTGATTGATGGACTGTCATCATCACTTCTGGATTATTGCTCTTCACTCATAGACTTTTTGTATTAAGTTTTCACGATCACAGCGCCACATTTTGGTTTTTATGTTTGAATAATAACAAAACAAAACAAAAAAAAAACGGGCAGACACTATGGACCACTTGGTCTTTTTTTCATATAAAAGGGAGCAAAATAAATTTTTTGTATATTTAACGTACCCTCATTTTGATATGTTTTTGTTTTCTCTGATGGCATATTTCCATGTCAGGACACATGATGGCTCCTCTGATACTAGATAAGAACTTGAATACTGTTTTTACTTCATATTTTCTTAAATGGACAAGCCTGTTCAAAGGAAATGCAAATATTACATTTTACATTTTGTTTCCTTTTAGGATGAATATATTTTTGTGTATGTGTATAGGTTTTTTTTAATTTTTTATTTAGTTGCTTATTTATTTTATTTTATTTTTTATTTTGAGCAACGGGGTTAAAGAGGAACTAAATGGATCAAAAACAGAACTACTGCTCCTCAACGCAAACCAAAGGAAAAAGACGAAGACCCCTTGGACACCACCAACCATCCTTGGACAGACCATCCTTCCAAGCAACAAAGCCAAAAGCCTTGGAGTAATCTTTGATTCAGAGATGACCATGGAGGCACAAATAGGATCCGTAATCAGCGGATCCCACCATCTCCTTCGCCTGCTACGCAGACTCATCCCTTTCATCCCGGAAAAGGAAAAAGCGGTAGTAGTAGGAGCGATCATCAATTCGCGTCTCGACTACGCAAACTCCCTCTACATAGGATTACTGGATTACCAGATTGCGCGCCTTCAAAACCGCCTTCTCATCCCCAAAGCCCGGTACAAATCGAAGGGAGAACGAAGATTCGCAGTACAGGGACCTCGGCTATAGAATGCTCTACCGAACAACATCCGCATGGAAGAAAACCATCAGGCCTTCAGGAAAAAACTCAAGACTTACCTCTTCTAAACATGGCATCACAACAAGAGCAGACAAGCGCCTTGAGGCGATTCAGTTTGCAGTTGCAGCGCTATACAAATCATTCATTCATTCATTCATTCATTCAGAGATTTGTAATTTCTATTATGTTTTCTTTTTATTTTAAAGTGATTTTTTTGATGATTTATGTTTTAAGATTTAGGGAAAGTCAGAAGTGTTGCCAGAGTATTTAAAATTAGGACTGTGACTTAGTATAGCAGTGACGGTCAGAAAAGCCCCTCGCTGACTGTTATAGTTCTACTGTGCTATTGTATGTGCAGGGATGGAGAAAAAGGGAAATGGTTTTGGGCAGAATAGACTTTGTGGGAAAACACAAAAGTAAAGCTAAAGAAATATCTGGACTGACTATATTGATGGTATGAAATGATCAGGGTAATAGTGGCTGGTAGGAGGATTCAGGGTTAAGAAATTCTATAAGATTACATTTGTTGTATGGGAAATAGTATGGGTTAGGAGCTAGGAAATAAAATGTAAGAGGATCATTTCTGTAAAATACTTCCAACTGGAAATATGTACTTCATTGGATGTATACTGATAATATGGCATGGAGGTTTACACTAAGTGTAGGGATGCCACCTTTTCTTCAAGCCTAACCCGAACACTTTAGTGGCACAGGGCAATTATTTTTTTTCCATAGTAAACACTATAGGATTATAAAAGACCTGGCACACATTAGGGTGCCCCAAGTAGAGTAGTAATGCAGTGCACGAACAGTGGGTGTCGCTAAATTGCTCTTAATGACATCATCGCCCCACCCTTCATCGATGCCAAACCTGCCCCCAGGCAGCCGCCCGCAGCTCCGAGTGGGCAACAGATTTGTTTGTGACTGTCACAGTTACATAGGGAGCCACAGCCCGGTCTGAATAATGTGTCCGGGTTTCAGGCGGACACATGATTTAAAACCCGGATTGTCTGGGTGAATCCTGGACAGGTGTCAACCCTACTTAAGTGTATTGTATTATGATAAATCTGTATAGATACATGCATGTTATTTTAGTGGATGTTGTAGGAGTAACAGAAACACACTTAATTAAAGAATGAAATAAAATAGATAGTGTAGGAGCCATTGCTTTGTAGGTTGCCCTGAAATACTTGCCAGAGGCCGCTTATATCTTGACACTGAAATGTTTTTCTTTTTAATAATACTTTTAGCACCCTCTAGTACTATAAAACGTTTTTTTCTCTAGTACACCATAGAGGTGCCCTGGGCCAGGAGTCACTGGGAGCAAAGAGGACAGAGGGAGAACACTGCCAGGCAAGTCTCCAGGAGGAACAAGGAACAGCCAAGATGGCTGGTGAGTGACACACATTAAGGAGGACTGGGAGGCACGCCTGAGAGGACTGGGTTGGAGCAGTCTGGGATGGGTGCAGAGCCAGTCAGGAGGACTGTGGTGGCATGGGCAGAGTAAAGAGGCAGCTGCAGCCAGGAGGGCTGGCAGGGCCTGAAGAGGTGGTACTGGGAGCAGTAGTCACATGTGGGACAGCTAGCACTACGAACTACTACAATTTTTCATAAACCATAGGGGCCCACGGTCCTCGCCTGCAAAGGGAATTTGCTTTGGGCCTGGCTGAGCCAGTGTCAAGCCTTAAACACAGTGCTAGCTGGTCCTGGAAGTGACAGTCTGCAAACAAGTGTATGTGCTGGAGGTGAAGAGAAGAGGTTGTGTATACCAGTGGTGCATGTAGTTTCAGTCCTTAATTTTCTATCTTCAATCAAGTGGGCATCCCATATGTACCCTATCCCCATCCAAGTTATATTCCCCCAATGAAACAAAACAAAGTACAAGGATCGTTTCCTGACACAACAGTGTCAGTGTATTCATGTGCCTGGCTGTGCAGGGTGGGAGACTGACCACAATCACCAGCAACCGCTATGGGGGTACCGCTACATAGTATTATTTTTTGGGGGTGTATTTCATATCCAGGCAAATTCCAGATAGTTACAGAAGACAAGATACAACTTGTTACAGTTGTAATGCCTGGTACACACAATGATATTAACGGATGGATGATCAACTGTTTTTTTTGTTTGCTAATCTCAGATCTAACCTTAAGGCTGCTTTCACACTGGAGCGGTGGGGGCGCTGGCGGTAAAGCGGCGCTATATTTAGCGCCGCTTTACCGGCGTTTTAGCGGCGCATTTCGGCCGCTAGCGGGGTGGTTTTACCCCCGCGAGCTGCCGAAAAAGGGTCAATACCGCCCGCAAACCGCCGCTGCATCGGGGTTTTGTGGGCGGGTTCGGCGCGCTCCCCCATTGTTTTCAATGGGACCGGGCGCTATAGGAGCGGTAAATATACCGCTCCTATAGCGTGCCAAAGATGCGGCTTGCAGGACATTTTTGAGCGTCCTGCAAGCGCACCGCTTCAGTGTGAAAGCCCTCGGGCTTTCACACTGAAGGAACAGCAACAGCTGTTTCGGGTCGGTTTGCAGGCGCTATTCTTAGCGCAATAACGCCTGCAAACCGCCCCAGTGTGAAAGCAGCCAAAGAGTTTTCTAAAGTCACAAAAATTTTCTTTTTTTCTTTTATGTACTAGTGTTTAAATAAAAATATATATTTTTTACTTATAAACTGTTGTTGACCATTATATGAAAAGCACCAAGAAAGTCCCATCCATTCCCCGACCAGGGGCTCTTTTTCTCTTTACACATAAAGGGACGTTGGTGCTTATTGAATAACTTTCGGGAACTGATCACTTTAAATTCTTCACCTGGGAAATAGTAGGGGTTAGGAGCTAGGAAAGAAAATGTAAGTATTTCTGTAAAATACTTCCAACTGGAAATATGTACTTCATTGGATGTAAACAGGTTCTTTAGGCCGGAGAACCTGTCATGGTCGGAGGTAGAAGGGAAGCTGTCGCCACTAAGGGACCAACGACCTTTACCAGGGACCACAGTGAGTAGCTGAAGCAAGTACCAGAGAAACATTCTCACCGAACGGGCACGGTAGAGAATCGGAAAACTTAAGGCAGTGATCAAGTCAGAGGGACCCAACGAGTGGAGGTGACGCTTGCAGAGCAGCCTTCTGTGTTAAGCCAGGGACCGAGCCATCAGCAGGGGTGAAGCTTGAAAGGTATCTGGAGTGCCAAGCTAGGGACCCAGCAGGGAAGCGTGGGTAATGCTTGAGGGAGATATCACTGCAAAAGCCTTGAGGAGCTCAGGGATTCAGAGTCAGTGACTCAGAGTTTCTAGTGAGAGAACAGGAGCTCAAGGGGGCTGAAGAACTACAAGCATAAGTTGTAGTAAGGTTGAAAGAACTGTTATGTTTGAACTAGGAACTGTTAAGTACTGTTGCCATAGGAGACAGCATTCCTGCATGTGCAGAAGTGCTGGATTGAAAAGGCCCTGTGCTGGGGCCTTTCCCTGTACCGCTGTCCTCCTATTGAAGCCTCAGAGTCTGCCATTTGAAATTGCTACTACTTAAGGGTGTCCTGGCCCTAACCCTCTTTCCCCTACAAAATATAAAAAAAGGACTGTTAAAGAAATAAAACCTCTTTTGCATCCAAGAAGTGTCCGGCGCCCAATTACTTTTACCACTCTTGCACCCACTACACAACATGTTGAAGGATGTCAGCTATCTTTGACCTTGAAGGTTCTCATTAGACCAAAAGAGGTAAAAGACCCTGCTACACATGCTTGGGACAAACATAGATCTAGACTTAAAAACATGTTTGAATAATAACAAAAAAAAAAAAAAAACGCGCAGACACTATGGACCACTTGGTCTTTGTTTCATATAAAAGGGAGCAAAATACATTTTTAGTATATTTAACGTACCCTCATTTTGATATGTTTTTGTTTTCTCTGATGGCATATTTCCATGTCAGGACACATGATGGCTCCTCTGATTCTAGATAAGAACTTGAATACTGTTTTTACTTCATATTTTCTTAAATGGACAAGATTGTTCTAAGGAAATGCAAATATACATTTTGTTTCCTTTTAGGATGAATATATTTTTGTGTATGTGTATAGGTTTTTTTTTATTTATATTTTTTATTTAGTTGCTTATTTATTTTATTTTTTATTTTGAGCAACGGGGTTAAAATGGAACTAAATAGATCAAAAACAGAACTACTGCTCCTCGACGCAAACCAAAGGAAAAAGACGAAGACCCCTTGGACACCACCAACCATCCTTGGACAGACCATCCTTCCAAGCAACAAAGCCAAAAGCCTCGGCGTAATCTTTGATTCAGAGATGACCATGGGGGCACAAATAGGATCCGTAATCAGCGGATCCCACCATCTCCTTCGCCTGCTACGCAGACTCATCCCCTTCATCCCGGAAAAGGAAAAAGCGGTAGTAGTAGGAACGATCATCAATTCGCGTCTCGACTACGCAAACTCCCTCTACATAGGATTACCGGATTACCAGATTGCGCGCCTTCAAATTGTCCAAAACACAGCAGCAAGATTAGTCACCGGAAAGAAACCTTGGGAATCCATCTCCCCATCCCTAAGGACCCTCTATTGGCTCAAGGTAAAAGACAGGATCACATTCAAGAACCTCTGCCTCACCCACAAATGTACACAAGGAAATGCGCCTCAATACCTTTGTGAGAAAATAGAAAAATACATACCAAATCGTAGCCTTCGATCAACAAACCAAAGCCGCCTTCTCATCCCCAAAGCCCGGTACAAATCGAAGGGAGAACAAAGATTCGCAGTACAGGGACCTCGGCTATGGAATGCTCTACCGAACAACATCCGCATGGAAGAAAACCATCAGGCCTTCAGGAAAAAACTCAAGACTTACCTCTTCTAAACATGGCATCACAACAAGAGCAGACAAGCGCCTTGAGGCGATTCAGTTTGCAGTTGCAGCGCTATACAAATCATTCATTCATTCAGAGATTTGTAATTTTTATTATGTTTTCTTTTTATTTTAAAGTGATTTTTTTGATGATTTATGTTTTAAGATTTAGGGAAAGTCAGAAGTGTTGCCAGAGTATTTAAAATTAGGACTGTGACTTAGTATAGCAGTGATGGTCAGAAAAGCCCCTCGCTGACTGTTATAGTTCTACTGCGCGATTGTATGTGCAGGGATGGAGAAAAAGGGAAATGGTTTTGGGCAGAATAGACTTTGTGGGAAAACACAAAAGTAAAGATAAAGAAATATCTGGACTGACTATATTGATGGTATGAAATGATCAGGGTAAAGCCCCATACACACGGTCGGACAATCCGCGGACCAGGTCGGTCGGATCCTGTCCGTCGTACTTTGTCCGATGTTGGTGTTGCGTACACGCGGTCGGACTACGTTGTCGGAATATCCGGTCTGGAAGAACGTCGTGACGTAAGTCGTCGTCCACGAGATTAGAAAAGGAAAGTTCAGCACCACGTCAGGCACCCGTTGGGCTCCTTCTGCTGATCCCGTGTTTATCGCGAGTTAGTCGAAGTTTGGTGACTTAAGATTCGCGCTTCTCAGTTTTCTGACTCAGATCGTTACTGCTCTTCAGTTTGTGCTTGTCGTGCGTATCTGTTTATTAGTGCGTGTAGTCAGTTCGCATTTGTTGGTCATTGCGGCCTATATCTTGATATAGGACGCTTTGATTGGCACTGCTTATTGTCTGCTCGTTTCTGGTATTCATTTCGTTCTTTCAGGCCTTGCTGTTTATCGGTGCTTTCTGTTTGTCCGTTCTGACCAGCCGACCTTTTGTGACCTTGTGAGCGATGTTTCCTGTGCGTACTCGTCGCCGAGTTCGTGCTGTACGCGGAATTGGTGTCGGGCTTCTAGCTTTGAGCCAAGACCCGCCCATGAACAGAGTGACGAGGAGTATGTGGACCAAGAATTGGTTGCTTCAGCGTGACCAATTCTCGCACATGCCTTTGCTTCGTGAGATCCAGGAGAATAATCCTGATGATTTCAGGAACTTTCTCAGGATGACGGACCCCGATTTTCACCGTCTTTTGGCTTTGCTGACCCCCTTTATCAGCCGGCAGGATACCTGCATGAGACAAGCCATTACTCCGGAGCAGAGGCTTGTTGCCACGTTGAGGTACTTGGCGACAGGGAGAAGTCTTCAGGATTTGAAGTTCTCTTCAGGTATCTCTCCCCAGGCCCTGGGAATCATTATTCCAGAGTCCTGTTCTGCCATCATCGAGGTCCTGCAGGAGGACTATATTAAGGTAACATTTCTCCTTTACTATTCCCTTCTATGTATGTTCTGTTTGCTAATGTCTTCTATTTTTGACCTCCTTCCCTAATTACCATGATTGCAATATGTTCTAATATGCTGTGCCCCTTTTCTCCTTCATGCATTTTTCCCTTCACTTACCTCCCCAGCATGCTCTTCTGCCCCAATAGACACCTATGGCCTAGTCACTTAAGCAATGTATTTTGTCTGCTGCATAGGATTTTTTGCCCCCAAACACCCCCTAAAATATGCACAAATGTTTGCTGTGTGCTTTACTTCATGTAGAGCCCCTTTTTTTTATTGTTTTTGGTGGGGGGGGGGGGGAAACTCATTAGGAACCCCCTCCCCCAACTGCTCTGTCAGATGGTACCAATCCTCTATCTGCTGGCTTTCCCAAGGTCAATACACACTATATACCTACCTCTTTATAGTGGGCATCTTTAGGGATGAATTCTGCAAAGCATGTAGTGCAAGGGGCTGCCTCCATACTTTCCATTTCCTAATTTTTTGTGTTCTTTCCCTCCTATTAGCTTGCTTGGTAATTTCATAATGTCACAATGTGCTTTCCTTTTTTTTTGGGGGGGGGGGGGGGTTGAAATGTTAGTTTAGCTTTCCTGGGGGCTGCCAATATTGTTAATTACAGAGGGTCTGGCCAAAAAAGCACACATTATTGAGCCATTTGCCATTCAATGAAGTGCAGAGGGTTACCTGTCCAACAACCCCCCCCCCCCCCCCCCTCAAAACCCTAGTTATTGCCAATGGCCCATCAGAAGTGTGGGGATTGATGGGGGGTGAGTAATCTGTGAAGGGGAGCCTCTACTTTTCTGTGCAAATACTTTCCAGCCTCCAATTTTATACAATGCTCTTGTTCCAAGATGTTGATTGTCTAATCTGCTTGCAATGTTTATGTGCAAAGTGACTAATTTTTTTTTCTTGTTTCACTCCACAGTTCCCTTCCACGCCACAGGAATGGCAGACTGTGGCCTCCCACTTTGCCAGCCGTTGGGACTTTCCTAACTGCGGAGGGGCAATTGATGGGAAACACGTCCACATCGTCCCACCGCCCAACTCGGGGTCCTACTGTTATAATTATAAAGGGTTTAATAGTGTAGTGATGTTGGCGGTGGTGTCGGCAACATATGAATTTATGTATGTGGACATGGGGATGAACAGCCGGATCTCGGATGGTGGTGCCATTACGCACACGGAGTTCTACTGGCGTCTCCAAAGTGGCAGTCTGTGCTTGCCACCTCCAGAGGAGAATGCTGAAGGACTCCCCTTCGTCTTTGTCGCAGATGAAGCGTTTGCGTTGACTCCCCATGTGATGAGGCCGTTCCCGATGAGGACCCTCACCCCAGACCAGAGGGTCTTCAACTACAGGCTGTCCAGAGCCAGAAGAGTTGTAGAGAACACTTTTGGCATCCTGGCCAGCCGCTTCCGCCTGTTCTTGACGGCAATTAACTTGGCGGAATACAAACTGAACCACATAGTTCTTGCCTGTTGCATATTGCACAACTTCCTCAAAAGACATAACAGGAACTAGGTGGTGCCCGTTGGCCCAGATGTGGAGGGCCCTCCAAATGCGGACCTCCCAGCCCTTCAAGTGGCACGTCCAGGCTTGCCCCCTCTAAATGCCCGCGCGGTCCGCGAGCAATATATGGAGTACTTTGTGGGTAGGGGGGCCATTGCTCTGCCTGACGATGTGTGAGAGGCATTTTTTAATAAATCTGATATTTCAACCAACCTATGATTTCTTGTCATTTCAGTATTCTTTTTTGCTTATTTTACCTTGAAATTTTTTCCCTTTGCCTTCCACAGTGGGAATGCACTTTCTGGGCAAAAGGAGGTAACAGTCTCTTCTTCCCAAAAAGATTATTCTCATGTTGTGTGTTTGCTACCTAATCTTTGGTCTAGATAAGGTTTGTACTGCATAACTGACACCCAAAATACTCCTTTTCATCACCAGGTCAGACATGTGTGTATTCTCAAAAATGCTGTGCTCCGTGTTTTCGTACAAAGCACTGTGGGTGTCATTTACATAAGTCAAATCCACTATGCTCTACAAGTGCAGTGAAAAAGTGCCCTGGAAAAGAAACTTGCAGTGCAAAGTGGACTTGCCTTTAGTAAATAACACCAATTGCCCCCCATATCCTTTCCATTTGACATACATAATGCATTGTGTTTTTTAAATCAGGAAGCCACACATTTAGAAAAATAAAAAAGTTTACTTGGAAAACATTCACAAGTGCGTTTACAATCTTCACGCCCAAACTGACAACATCTTGGTTATGTACAACATTGTTTAGAAACATTCCGCAATTGGTAAAACCAGGCATGGAGCAAAACAGAACCTATGAACTTGGAAAGTTCAACTTTGTAAAGTGAAGACAAGATCAGACATGACTATATGTTCAAAGTGTGTTTGATCTTGCCTTCATCATATGGGGGGGTCACCCCTGGAAAGTGGAAATTTAGAACATGCACACAATTTGGGTCTGAAAATGGTCATTAGATGGTAAAACACATGCCTAGAAGCTTCAAAAGTGCCATTTTCCATCATGGGGATGAATGGACGTTTTTTGGGGGTGCAACCCCTTCACCACAACCACTTTCGTAGTTCGTAAAGTGGTTGCACCCCCAAAAAAACGTTGGCATTCATCCACCATGATGGGAGCTAGCACATGTGGACACAATGTGTGCATGTTCCAAATTTCACACAGTTCTTAAGTTGCAAATGTGTTCAGAAGCTGGCACAAATGTGTGTTAATTACTTGGTGCGTTTTCATATTTTTCCTAAAACATCAATGATGTTCTTCAATTTTTGTTGAACATCATTGATGTTTTGCTTTATGTAATCTAGATCTCTATTGCAGACCATTATCTCCCCGATGAGTACGTGGGCACTCTCTGTGGTAAAGTGCGATTTTTCTTCCACAACATCCACGTCACCTAAAAACCACAAACAAACAAAAATCGGGTGTTGGAAATGAGGCAGCCATACATTGATTAGCTTACCAGTAGCTGTGTTCTCCCACACTCACCTGTTGTGGTGACAATTTCTCCAAGTTCGATGATCTCTCCTTCCTCCTCCTCCTCCTCTGCTTCTGCTCTTTCACCTTTTTTGGGAGGTGTTGGTTTTGGGGTTTCCTCAGACGGCCCAAGTTTTCGCTCCCCTATGAGAATGTACAAAAGGAAGATTTAGCAACACAATCTATTGAGGGCAGAAATAGGAAATGACAAACATTGCTTGAAAGTGACGGACACTATTTTTGTTTGGCCAGTTACAAATGCCAACTACATGAATGTAGTCACTTTGTAAAGGTGCTAAACTGACTAGCTTTTTGGTAGAAGTTTGTGTGATGGTGTCAGAGAACTCACGCGTTCCATGCCCGTCCTCGTCCAGTAGGGGTGAGTCTCCACTCAGCAAGCGCCAATACCCATGCGCAGCCTTCTCAACGAAACCGAACGTGCGGGCGTACCCGCGTACCAACGCTGACCTTTGCGCGCCCTCGTTTGTCAATACGAACGAGGGCACGCACTTCCACGTCAGCACGAACGCGTGCGCGTAATCACGCACGGACCCGTACCTCCACCAATCCCAGCACAAGGCGCCCTATATAAACAGGGCCTTTACATGGTGTCAGTGCTGGATCGTCTTCAGTCCTACCTCCTGAATACCTGCCTGAAGTTCCTGCCTACCTTGGTCCTGATTCACCTGGTTTTCCTGTTACCCTTCCTGGATTGACCCCGCTTACTGACTGCTCCCTTTGGTTTGACCTCAGCTTGGATCCCTGGACGACGACTCTGCTCTCTGATTCGGTACCTTATCACCTGCCTGTTGCCAACCTATTGCCTGCCTTGACCACGAACTTGCCTTCCGCTTTGTACCTTGTTTGCCAGCCTGTTGCCAACCTATTGCCTGCCTTTTGACCACAAACTTGCCCTCTGCCTTGTACCTTGTTTGCCAGCCAGTTGCCGACCTGTTTCCTGTCTTGACCTCGCAGTGCCTACATCCACCTGTTCGGCCGTTACTGCACACAGCCTTGGATACCAACGTATACACCAGCTCTTCAGAGGAACCAGTACTTCCAAGCACCAGTCTACCAGCCGCAGGCACTTGCACCCTTTCGTGCCCCAGCACTCCCTGTTCCCACCACCAGGGGTGTTTGGACCGGAACCGTGCACGAGGCCATCCCCAGCATCCGGACTCCGCTGTAAGGTACGTGATAGTACGATCCAGCCAGAATGGAGTCCGAAGGGGGTGCCTCGCCTTTGGAAGCCTTGTGCCAACAGATGTCGGCCCTTACCCTGGCAGTCCAGGGCCTGCGAGATGGCTATCATCAACTAGAACAGAGAGTGGAATCCATGGCCCCGGGCTCTGCAACTCATCAGGCCTCCCTGACATCCCGGTTTTCTGGCTCAGCAACCTCTGCATCAGCACCCACAGTAATGATGCCACCCCCAGAACCTCGTGTGCCCCCACCGGAACGGTTTTCAGGGGACCGCAGTAAGTTCCGCTCCTTCAGGAATGCCTGTCGGCTCTACTTCCTGCTACAACCCCGCACCTTCTCCCTGGAGAGCACTAAGGTGGGGTTCATAGTCTCCCTACTCCAAGGGGAGCCTCAGACCTGGGCCCACCGTATGTTGGAACAAGCCAGTCCTCTCCTGGATACCCTGGACTCATTTTTGGATGAAATGGCCAAGCTGTATGATGATCCTCAGCGCACCACAACAGCAGAGGCCAGCCTCCATGCCCTCCAACAAGGGCGCCGGCCAGTAGAGGACTACGTAACAGACTTTAGGCGGTGGAGTTCCGACACCTCTTGGAACGACGCCGCACTCCTCTATCAGTTCCGCATAGGCCTCTCCGAAGCTCTGAAGGATGAGCTAGCCCGAGTGGGAATCCCTAGTTCTTTGGAGGATTTGATTCAGCTGTCTATCCAGATAGACCGTCGTTTAAGAGAGCGGAGGTCCGAGAGGTCCAGTTTGACACGCCCCACATGGGTGTTACCCAAGGGTCCCAACTACCCTCCTACTCCCGTTTCCAACGTGCCTGCTGCCAACTCAGGAGCACCAGAGCCCATGCAAGTCGGCCTACTCCGCTCACCATTATCACCCGAGGAGAAACAGCGGCGTCGCCAGAACAACCTCTGCCTCTACTGTGGGGAAGCTGGGCACTACGCCAACACATGCCCGAATAAGATCCGTAAGTTCAATTCATCATCCCGTGTGCCTTTCGCCTTGTCTCTAATAAAAGCCGCTCACATCGCTGTTCCTATTTCCTTACAGCTCCCAGGAGAAATACTCCGAGTCCAGGCTATAATTGACTCTGGCGCATGTAGCTGCTTTGTGGATCATGCCTTCGCTCTAAAACATAACATCCCATTAACACCTAAGCAGCATCAACTCTCCATACGGCTAGCAGATGGGTCAAATATCAAGTCCGGGCCTATTACCCTGGAGACACAACCCCTGTTCACCAGCATCCCACCAGGTCACCAGGAGTTACTCCGTCTAGATGTCATCTCCTCACCTTTGTTTCCTGTCATCCTAGGAATGCCTTGGCTACAGGCCCACAATCCCCAGGTCAACTGGGTCACCGGTGAGGTGACTTTTCAGTCCTCTTACTGTCTACAGAACTGTCTCAAGACCTTCCACCAGATTCCACCAGTCATTGGGTGCCTAAGAACGGACTCTGAATTCAAAGAGTTGGTGCCACCAGTGTACCACAACTTCCTGGACGTGTTCGATAAACAGAAAGCAGACACCCTTCCTCCCCATCGGGTCTACGACTGCCCGATTGAGTTACTACCTGGGGCCGAAATTCCTTTCGGGCGGATCTTTCCCCTGTCCGAACCTGAACTCCTGGTTCTCAAGGAGTACATCGATGAGAACCTCAAAAAGGGATTCATCCGACATTCCTCCTCTCCAGCAGGAGCCGGAATATTCTTTGTGGAAAAAAGAGATCACTCGCTCCGCCCATGTGTGGATTACAGGGACCTGAATAAAGTGACAATTAAGAATCGGTACCCGCTTCCACTAGTCCCGGAATTATTTCAGAGACTCCGCTCAGCAAAAATATTTACGAAGTTGGACCTACGTGGGGCCTATAACCTGATCAGAATACGCAAAGGTGACGAATGGAAGACAGCATTCCGAACACGTTTTGGCCACTTCGAATATTTAGTCATGCCATTCGGACTATGCAACGCCCCGGCCACTTTTCAGCATTTTGTTAATAATATTTTCAGAGACTTTCTAGATTCCTTTGTAATCGTCTACCTGGACGATATCCTGATATTCTCCACCTCTCTAGAAATTCATCGTGATCATGTCAAACAAGTTCTGGGCAGATTAAGGCAACATGGACTTTACGCAAAGGCCGAAAAATGTGAATTAGAACGCCAGACCATTCACTTCCTCGGCCTGGTTATATCAACGGGGGGTGTAGCCATGGATCCCCAGAAGGTCTCTGCCATCATGTCCTGGCCGCCCCCAAATGACAAAAAGGGGGTACAACGTTTTGTCGGGTTCTCAAATTTTTATAGAAAATTTATCAGGAACTTCTCCAAGATCATCGCACCTATCACTCAGCTCACCAAAAAGCAAAGCCGCTTCCAGTGGACTTCAGCGGCCCAAGCCGCCTTCGACCAATTAAAAAGGGCATTCACCTCCGCTCCAGTACTAAAACACCCTGACCCTGCATTACCCTACACTCTGGAGGTCGATGCTTCGGAAAGTGCAGTAGGAGCCATCTTGTCTCAACGCCAAGGACCCAAGTCTCTAATGCACCCGGTGGCTTTCTTTTCCAGGAAACTAGGTGTATCAGAAAGGAACTATGACGTAGGCGACCGAGAACTCCTAGCAATAAAACTAGCCCTGGAAGAATGGCGGTATCTCCTGGAAGGGGCAGCACATCCGATACTGATCTTCACAGATCACAAAAATTTAGAATACCTCAGAACTGCCAGACGCCTTAGACCCCGACAGGCCAGATGGGCTCTTTTCTTTTCCCGTTTTAATTTTCATATTACTTATCGCCCTGGATCTAAAAACGTTAAACCCGACGCCTTATCCCGAATGTTCACAGAACTTGAAACCCCGTCTCCACCAGATACTATCCTGCAAGCAGGGAATTTTCTCCTGACCCAATCCAGTTTCATGACACAGCTCCGCCAAGCTTCCGTGGGAACACAATTACCTCCGGGCATCAACCTTCAGGAGAAGGATGGTTTTTTTTGGCTCGACAATAAAATTTTTATCCCTCAAGACCTACGCACCACCGTCTTACAGGCCTGCCATGACTATCCTCTGGCGGGTCACTTTGGGGGCCACAAGACTATGGATCTAATCCAGAGACACTTTTGGTGGCCAAATCTGGCCAAGGACTGCAGGAATTATGTTAACTCTTGTCTGATTTGTCTCAGAAATAAAAGCAGTAAAAATAAATCATGGGGCCTGCTTAAACCACTGTCTATTCCCGAGAGGCCATGGGACAAAATCGCCATGGATTTTATTGTGGAGCTTCCCCCCTCTAAAGGGTTCTCTTCCATTTTTGTGGTGGTAGACCGCTTTTCTCGGATGGCACATTTCATTCCCATGAAAGGGACACCTTCAGCAATTGAAACCGCCAGGATCTTCATTAAAGAAATCGTCAGACTCCATGGAATCCCCAGTGACATCGTCTCTGACCGTGGAGTGCAGTTCACGTCCAAGTTTTGGAGGTCATTATGCAAGGCACTAGGTATTAAATGTAGTCTCTCTTCAGGTTACCATCCACAGACCAACGGGCAGACCGAACGTACCAACCAAACGTTGGAACAATACCTACGTTGCTTCTCCTCGTTTTCCCAAGAGGATTGGGCCTCACTGCTTCCCTTGGCAGAATTTGCTTTTAACAATTCCATCCACTCCACCACAAACCAATCACCATTTTTCTCCAACTACGGATTTCATCCCTCCTTTCTACCCGCACTTGTGCCCGAATCCTCTGTACCGGCTGTTCAGGATAGACTGGATTTCCTTTCCTCCAACAACCAGATGCTCAGGGAAACTATTGCTAAAGCACAGGAGGATGATAAAAAATACTTCGACAAGAAGAGAAGGGGAGAATTGAACTTGGAGGTAGGAGATCGTGTGTGGCTATCCACTACAAATTTAAAACTAGCATGCCCCTCCAAGAAATTGGGACCTAGATACTTGGGCCCTTTCCCTGTCAAGAGAAAGGTCAACCCAGTGGCCTATGAACTTGAACTCCCTGCCTCATTCAGGATACATCCGGTGTTTCACGTCTCCCTACTTAAACCTGATGTTCCAAATTCCTTTCCAGATCGTGAAGTGGGACCTCCAGAGGCTATCCGAGTGAATGGGGAAGAGGAATTTGAAATTGAAGCTATCCTGGATCACAGAAAACGGCAAGGTGAGGACCAATATTTAATTAAATGGAAAGGTTTTGGCCCAGAAGAAAATTCCTGGGAACCAAGAACGAATCTTCATGCCCAGAGACTTATACAGGCTTTTCATCGTTCCCGCTCCCAGGGTTCGTTTCAAAGAGGCATCCGGAGGCTGCCCCTAAGGAGGGGGCAATGTCAGAGAACTCACGCGTTCCATGCCCGTCCTCGTCCAGTAGGGGTGAGTCTCCACTCAGCAAGCGCCAATACCCATGCGCAGCCTTCTCAACGAAACCGAACGTGCGGGCGTACCCGCGTACCAACGCTGACCTGTGCGCGCCCTCGTTTGTCAATACGAATGAGGGCACGCACTTCCACGTCAGCACGAACGTGTGCGCGTAATCACGCACGGACCCGTACCTCCACCAATCCCAGCACAAGGCGCCCTATATAAACAGGGCCTTCACATGGTGTCAGTGCTGGATCGTCTTCAGTCCTACCTCCTGAATACCTGCCTGAAGTTCCTGCCTACCTTGGTCCTGATTCACCTGGTTTTCCTGTTACCCTTCCTGGATTGACCCCGCTTACTGACTGCTCCCTTTGGTTTGACCTCAGCTTGGATCCCTGGACTACGACTCTGCTCTCTGATTCGGTACCTTATCACCTGCCTGTTGCCAACCTATTGCCTGCCTTGACCACGAACTTGCCTTCCGCTTTGTACCTTGTTTGCCAGCCTGTTGCCAACCTATTGCCTGCCTTTTGACCACGAACTTGCCCTCTGCCTTGTACCTTGTTTGCCAGCCAGTTGCCGACCTGTTTCCTGTCTTGACCTCGCAGTGCCTACATCCACCTGTTCGGCCGTTACTGCACACAGCCTTGGATACCAACGTATACACCAGCTCTTCAGAGGAACCAGTACTTCCAAGCACCAGTCTACCAGCCGCAGGCACTTGCACCCTTTCGTGCCCCAGCACTCCCTGTTCCCACCACCAGGGGTGTTTGGACCGGAACCGTGCACGAGGCCATCCCCAGCATCCGGACTCAGTCCTTAATTTCCTATCTTTAATCAAGTGGACATCCCATATGTACCCTATCCCCATCCAAGTTATATTCCCCCAATGAAACAAAACAAAGTACAAGGATCGTTTCCTGACGCAACAGTGTCAGTGTATTCATGTGCCTGGCTGTGCAGGGTGGGAGACTGACCACAATCACCAGCAACCGCTATGGGGGTACCGCTACATAGTATTATTTTTTGGGGGTGTATTTCAGATCCAGGCAAATTCCAGATAGTTACAGAAGACAAGATACAACTTGTTACAGTTGTAATGCCTGGTACACACAATGATATTAACGGATGGATGTTTTTTTTGTTTGCTTTTTTGTTTGCTAATAACCTAAAGAGTTTTCTAAAGTCACAAAAATGTTCTTTTTTTCTTTTATGTACTAGTGTTTAAATAAAAATATATATTTTTTACTTATAAACTGTTGTTGACCATTATATGAAAAGCACCAAGAAAGTCCCATCCATTCCCCGACCAGGGGCTCTTTTTCTCTTTACACATAAAGGGACGTTGGTGCTTATTGAATAACTTTCGGGAACTGATCACTTTAAATTCTTCACCTGGGAAAAAGTAGGGGTTAGGAGCTAGGAAATAAAATGTAAGTATTTCTGTAAAATACTTCCAACTGGAAATATGTACTTCATTGGATGTAAACAGGTTCTTTAGGCCGGAGAACCTGTCATGGTCGGAGGTAGAAGGGAAGCTGTCGCCACTAAGGGACCAACGACCTTTACCAGGGACCACAGTGAGTAGCTGAAGCAAGTACCGGAGAAACATTCTCACAGAACGGGCACGGTAGAGAATCGGAAAACTTCAGGCAGTGATCAAGTCAGAGGGACCCAACGAGCGGAGGTGACGCTTGCAGAGCAGCCTTCTGTGTTAAGCCAGGGACCGAGCCATCAGCAGGGGTGAAGCTTGAAAGGTATGTGGAGTGCCAAGCTAGGGACCCAGCAGGGAAGCGTGGGTAATGCTTGAGGGAGATATCACTGCAAAAGCCTTGAGGAGCTCAGGGATTCAGAGTCAGTGACTCAGAGTTTCTAGTGAGAGAACAGGAGCTCAAGGGGGCTGAAGAACTACAAGCATAAGTTGTAGTAAGGTTGAAAGAACTGTTATGTTTGAACTAGGAACTGTTAAGTACTGTTGCCATAGGAGACAGCAATCCTGCATGTGCAGAAGTGCTGGATTGAAAAGGCCCTGTGCTGGGGCCTTTCTCTGTACGGCTGTCCTCCTATTGAACCCTCAGAGTCTGCCATTTGAAATTGCTACTACTTAAGGGTGTCCTGGCCCTAACCCCCTTTGCCCTGCAAAATATAAAAAAAGGACTGTTAAAGAAATAAAACCTCTTTTGCATCCAAGAAGTGTCCGGCGCCCAATTACTTTTACCACTCTTGCACCCACTATGCCTCACAACATGTTGAAGGATGTCAGCTATCTTTGACCTTGAAGGTTCTCATTAGACCAAAAGAGGTAAAAGACCCTGCTACACATGCTTGGGACAAACATAGATCTAGACTTAAAAACATGTTTGAATAATAACAAAACAAAAAAAAAAAAAAAAAAAAAAACGGGCAGACACTATCGACCACTTGGTCTTTTTTTCATATAAAAGGGAGCAAAATACATTTTTAGTATATTTAACGTACCCTCATTTTGATATGTTTTTGTTTTCTCTGATGGCATATTTCCATGTCAGGACACATGATGGCTCCTCTGATTCTAGATAAGAACTTGAATACTGTTTTTACTTCATATTTTCTTAAATGGACAAGATTGTTCTAAGGAAATGCAAATATACATTTTGTTTCCTTTTAGGATGAATATATTTTTGTGTATGTGTATAGTTTATTTTTTATTTAGTTGCTTATTTATTTTATTTTATTTTTTATTTTGAGCAACGGGGTTAAAAAGGAATTAGAGATTTGTAATTTTTATTATGTTTTCTTTTTATTTTAAAGTGATTTTTTTGATGATTTATGTTTTAAGATTTAGGAAAAGTCAGAAGTGATGCCAGAGTATTTAAAATTAGGACTGTGACTTAGTATAGCAGTGATGGTCAGAAAAGCCCCTCGCTGACTGTTATAGTTCTACTGTGCTATTGTATGTGCAGGGATGGAGAAAAAGGGAAATGGTTTTGGGCAGAATAGACTTTGTGGGAAAACACAAAAGTAAAGCTAAAGAAATATCTGGACTGACTATATTGATGGTATGAAATGATCAGGGTAATAGTGGCTGGTAAGAGGATTCAGGGTTAAGAAATTCTATAAGATTACATTTGTTGTATGGGAAATAGTATGGGTTAGGAGCTAGGAAATAAAATGTAAGAGGATAATTTCTGTAAAAATACTTCCAACTGGAAATATGTACTTCATTGGATGTATACTGATAATATGGCATGGAGGTATACACTAAGTGTAGGGATGCCACCTTTTCTTCAAGTCTAACCCGAAAACTTTAGTGGCACAGGGCAATTATTTTTTTTTCCATAGTAAACACTATAGGATTATAAAAGACCTGGCACACATTAGGGTGCCCCAAGGAGAGTAGTAATGCAGTGCACAAACAGTGGGTGTGGCTTAATTGCTCTTAATGACATCATCGCCCCACCCTTCATCGATGCCAAACCTGCCCCCAGGCAGCCGTCCGCAGCTCCCAGTGGGCAACAGATTTGTTTGTGACTGTCACAGTTACATAGGGAGCCACAGCCCGGTCTGAATAATGTGTCCGGGTTTCAGGCGGACACATGATTTAAAACCCGGATTGTCTGGGTGAATCCTGGACAGGTGTCAACCCTACATAAGTGTATTGTATTATGATAAATCTGTATAGATACATGCATGTTATTTTAGTGGATGTTGTAGGAGTAACAGAAACACACTTAATTAAAGAATGAACTAAAATAGATAGTGTAGGAGCCATTGCTTTGTAGGTTGCCCTGAAATACTTGCCAGAGGCCGCTTACCGTATTTATCGGCGTATAACACGCACTTTTTCCCCCTTAAAATCGGGGGAAAGTCGTGGGTGCGTGTTATACGCCGATACCCAAAAAAAAATGACAAAAATCAGTTGCGGCGCCGAAAAATGGCGACCGCGGCCGAAAAAGGCCGAACCGCGGCCGAAAAAGGCCGGAAAAAGCCGAAGCGCGGCCGAAAAAAGACCGAAGCCGGCTGTTCAGCTCCGCTCGTAGTCCCGCCTCCCTGCGCTCGCTCCCGAAATAGCAGGGAGGCGGGACTCCGAGCGGAGCTGAACAGTCGGCTCGGTCTTTTTCGGCCGCGCTTCGGCCTTTTTCGGCCGCAGTTCGGTCTTTTTCGGCCGCGCATGCGCGGTATTTCTCGCGGCGGGAAATTTAAACGATGGCGAACTGCAAATGACACTAGCAAGCTGCAAATGACACTAGCAAGCTGCAAATGACGCCGGGCAAGCTACAAATGACGCCGGGCAAGCTACAAATGACGCTGGGCAAGCTACAAATGACGCTGGGCAAGCTACAAATGACGCTGGGCAGGTTGCAAATGACGCTGGGCAGGTTGCAAATGACGCTGGGCAGGTTGCAAATGACGCTGGGAAAGGCTGCAAATGACGCTGGGAAAGGCTGCAAATGACGCTGGGCAAGCTGCAAATGACGCTGGGCAAGCTGCAAATGACGCTGGGCAAGCTGCAAATGACGCTTAAATGTAAGTTTTTTTTTTTCCCTAAACTTCTCTCCTAAAACTTTTTTTCCTTAAAATTCCCTCCTAAACTTGGGGTGCGTGTTATACGCCGGTGCGTGTTATACGCCGATAAATACGGTATATCTTGACACTGAAATGTTTTTCTTTTTAATAATACTTTTAGCACCCTCTAGTACTATAAAAAGTTTTTTTTTCTAGTACACCATGGAGGTGCCCTGGGCCAGGAGTCACTGGGAGCAAAGAGGACAGAGGGAGAACACTGCCAGGCAAGTCTCCAGGAGGAACAAGGAACAGCCAAGATGGCTGGTGAGTGACACACATTAAGGAGGACTGGGAGGCACGCCTGAGAGGACTGGGTTGGAGCAGTCTGGGATGGGTGCAGAGCCAGTCAGGAGGACTGTGGTGGCATGGGCAGGGTAAAGAGGCAGCTGCAGTCAGGAGGGCTGGCAGGGCCTGAAGAGGTGGTACTGGGAGTAGTAGTCACATGTGGGACAGCTAGCACTACGAACTACTACAATTTTTCATAAACCATAGGGGCCCACGGTCCTCGCCTGCAAAGGGAAAAGGCTGAGCCAGTGTCAAGCCTTAAACACAGTGCTAACTGGTCCTGGAAGTGACAGTCTGCAAACAAGGTTGTGTATACCAAGGTTGTGTATACCAGTGGTACATGTAGCTTCAGTCCTTAATTTTCTATCTTCAATCAAGTGGGCATCCCATTTGTACCCTATCCCCATCCAAGTTATATTCCCCCAATGAAACAAAACAAAGTACAAGGACCGTTTCCTGACGCAACAGTGTCAGTGTATTCATGTGCCTGGCTGTGCAGGGTGGGAGACTGACCACAATCACCAGCAACCGCTATGGGGGTACCGCTACATAGTATTATTTTTTGGGGGTGTATTTCATATCCAGGCAAATTCCAAATAGTTACAGAAGACAAGATACAACTTGTTACAGTTGTAATGCCTGGTACACACAATGATATTAACGGATGGATGATCAACAGTTTTTTTTTGTTTGCTAATCTCAGATCTAACCTAAAGAGTTTTATAAAGTCCCAAAAATTTTCGTACGGCAGAATAAAAATTTGGGAGTGATGTCATGGGTTGTAATGCATTTGTATTGCATTTTCGAACGACAGCTGTACTGATTAAACAAAATTCGTATGATCTGGTATCGTATGAAAAAAACATTTGTGCACGTCTGATCGGATAATATCGGATGAACTGTGATGCTCTGTACTAACGATCAGATTATCGTACGATCGATTTGAAAGTGGTATTTTTCATACGATTTTTTGATCATGCGTACAGGGCTTTAGACGCTACAGAATAAGGAACTCGAAAATCTGAGACTTGTATCCTTGCAAAACGGGTATGCATGGAACTTGTGCCTTATAGCATTCAAAGTAGCTTGTGCTATGACACTAGGCCAGTGAATGATGGTGTCAAAAGTAATCTCTCCAGAGCCATCAAAGACCATATGCAAGAAAAGGCAGAGCCTTATGGGCAGTGCCATCTTAAGAGCATTATAGGCCCTGTCTACACAATCATGCACGATTGCCCATCAAATGCAGCTTTACTGTGCCCGTGAATGCCGCCTCACTGTGCCTGTGAATGCAGCCTCACTGTGCCCATCAAATGCAGCCTCACTGTGTCCATGAATGCAGCCTCACTTTGCCCCTTGAAAGCAGCCTCACTGTGCACACCATTGCAGCCTCACTGTGCCCACCATTGCAGCCTCACTGTGCCCATGAATGCAGCCTCACTGGGCCCACCATTGCAGCCTCACGGTGCCCACCATTGCAGCCTCACTGTGCCCACCATTTCAGCCTCACTGTGCCTGTGAATGCAGCTTCACTGTGCCCAACATTGCAGCTTCACTGTGCCCACCATTGCACCCTCACTGTGTCCAACATTACAGCCTCACTGTGCCCTTGAATGCAGTCTCACTGTACCCACAATTGCACCCTCACTGTGCCCATGAATGCAGCATCACTGTGCCAATTAATACAGACTCACCATTTTTTTTGCTATTCAGCACTAGAGGTGGGCCGAACACCCCCTGGTTTGGTTCGCGCCAGAACTCTCGAACCTTGTGAACGTTTGAAGCCAAATAAAGAACCCTTTAGAAGTCTATAAAACCTGAACTGGAAAAATCAAAGTGCCCAATTTGAGGGATTATATGCAAGTTATTGGGCATATTAAGGTTATGGGGGTCCGGGTACTGCCCTGGGGGGACATGCATCAATAAAAAAAAAAAAAAACTTCTAAAAAGCAATTTTTAAATGAGCAGTGATTTAATGATGCTTAAAGTGAAACAATAAAAATGAAAAATTCCTTTAAATATAGTGCCGGGGGGAGAGGGGGTATCCCCCTTAGTCTTCCTGTAAAATGGTACATTTGTACCATGTATAGAACCTGCAGCAGCAAAAATCACATTAATAAAGCCCAAAAATTGAAATTTTTCCTGCAAGCTTTCTTTATTTTATAAACAACGGCTTGTCTGTATGATGATGCCACAATTTACTGCACTCAGAGGAAGAATACAGATTTTTGGGATAAATTCTGGTGTCTCTTTTGCAGACTTTGGATAGAAGTAACCGGTGTGGAAAAATTTGACTTTGGGTGTTGGCAGTGCCTTCACACCATAACCCTGATGAAAATGGAAAATTTATATCAAATACTTACCGTAATTTTCCTTTCCTGATGGACTCCATGGCAGCCTACGTATGGGTTAATCCCGCCTCTCCTACCTCATAGGACCCCACTCCCATAAATCTTTGCTCCCAGCTAGGCCCCGTGTTCCATAACTTAGCCTACTCCAGCAATGGGAGGGAACTCCTGCTGCCATGGAGTCCATCAGGAAAGGAAAATTACGGTAAGTATTTGATATAAATTTTCCATTTTCCTGACAGACTCCATGGCAGCCTACGTATGGGAAATAACTAGCCATACACTCCCGGGTGGGAAATATTGCTGGTTAACAGAAAAAAGGTTTAATTGGCACCGTCAACAGATAAGACATTCAAACCAAAATTAACTGAGGAAAGAGCCGCTGGCTCAACACAATAGTGCGTCATAAATGTATTTATCGATGACCATGATGCCGCTCTGCAAATCACTTCTGCAGACACATGACGGGAAGCTGCCCAAGACGTTGAAACACTTCTAGTCGAGTGTGCCGTCACCGCTTCTGGAGGGACCAGACCCTTAGCCGTATACGCCCTTTGAATAGCCTGGACAATCCAGGCTGATATGGATCTGGAGGAGGCACGTAATCCTCTGTTCTTCCCTTGGAAGTAGATGAAAAGGTAATCCGATTTCCGGAAGGGAGCCGTTGCTTCCAGATAGACTCTTAGGATTTCTCCGACATCTAGAGGATGGATACTAGAATCATCAGATGAATGGAATGTTGGGAGAACTATTTCTTGATTCTCATGAAAGACGGACGTCACTTTGGGATTTGATCCCAACATAGGGATCAAGACCACCCTATCAGGAAAAAAGGTGATAAACGGTTCTTTGAAACCCAGAGAGCTGATCTCAGATACCCTCTTGGCAGATGTTATGGCCACCAGGAACACCGTCTTGAGAAAAAGATCTTTGATGGACAATTGATCCGTTTGTCGAAAATCTTCTCCTGAAAAGAAGTCCAAAACGAGGGGAAGATCCCACTTGGCAAATCTTGGCCTCCTTTGAGGTCTAAGTCTTGTTGCACCTTTAAAGAATTGCCTGACGAGAGGATGTTTTGCCCAAGCAATGCCTGTGAATGCAGAAATTGCAGAGACCTGAACTCTAAGAGAGCTAACGGCCAAGGGCAACTCCAGGCCTGTCTGCAGGAAACTCAGAATGTCCGATATTCTTGGGTCCTTAAATGAACCTCCAACAGTAGGGATGAAACTCACGAATCTTGCCCAGATTCTTTGGTACACTCTGTTAGTTCCCGCTCTCCTGGCACTCATCAAGGTTTCAATTGCTGTGTCAGGACACCCTAAGGCTGTCAACCTTTCCCTTTCAACCACCAGACCATCAGGTGGAGATGGGATGGACATGGGTGAAGCGATGCTCCCTGTAGCAGGAGATCTGGCCTGGGAGGAAGAGGGACTGGGTCCCGACAACTGAGCTGCGTCAGGAGAGGAAACCATGGCCTGTTGGGCCAATATGGAATTACCGCTATTACTTCGGCTTCTTCCCAGCGGAGTCTTGACAGAAAACGGAGAATGACCGGTACTGGGGGAAAGGCATACGCCTTGAGAAACCTCCACTGGTCCGTCAACGCATCTATCCCATAAGCTTGGGGACAACGATTCCTCGTGTAATACTTTTCGAGTTTCGCATTGCAGGGTGATGCAAAGAGGTCCACTTCCGGTGTTACTCCTAGAGACAGAATCCAATTGAACACTACTATGTGGAGGGACCACTCGTTGTTGTCCAATGCTACTCTTGAGAGGAAGTCCGCCTGGACATTCTGGACTCCGGGGAGGTAAACAGCCGTTAGATTCGACAAATTCGCCTGGGCCCAAACCATAATCGGACTGACCTCCTCTAGTAGATCTAGACTGCGTGTACCCCCTTGTCTCTTGATGTAGGCTACCGCGGTCGTGTTGTCCAACCTCAACAGAACCGAAGCTCCTAAAATCAGGTGACGGAAGGCTTGAAGAGCTTGAAAGGCAGCTCGGAGTTCCAAGACATTTGACACTATCCCTTGAGATGGGAAGTCCCATTTCCCTTGGGCTACTTCTGATAGACAGAGGGCTCCCCAGCCGCTGTTGCTGGCATCCGTCGTCACCACAATCCAGGAGATTGGTGCAATAGAGTGGCACTTGAGGAGATTCTCCTGATGAAGCCACCATGGAAGACACTCCCTCATGGACGAGGTCATTCTGACAAAGTGATCTTGTGACTCTGGGATCCATTGCTGAAGAAAACCCTTTTGGAAGGGTCGCATCCTCCACTGTGCCCATTTTACCATGGGAGCCGTGGCCACCATGGTGCCGATAACTCTGAGGCAATATGATGCTCTGAGGCGAGGACATGCCAGGGCGAGCCGAATCCTGTCTTGAATTACTGGGATCTTCTCCATGGGTAAGGAAATGGTACTCTTTACCGTGTCGAACTGCGCCCCTAGGAATATCAGGGACTGGGTCGGATCCAACTGACTCTTCTCCCTGTTCAACAACCAGCCGAACTCCGTCAAGACCGAGATGACTTGGTCCCGATGTAAACAAAGCTGGTCTCTGTCCTGCGAGAGCAGGAGTAGATCGTCCAGGTAGTGGTGTAACCGGACACCTTTGACCCTGATTAGGGCTACCACTGCCAGAAGTACTTTTGAAAACACTCGAGGTGATGTTGTCAACCCGAAAGGAAGACAGGTGAACTGGAGATGTCTCTGCTCCACTGCGAACCTGAGGTATTGCTGAAAATTCTTCGCGATTGGAACATGAAAATACGCATCCTTCAGGTCTACTGAGACCATCCAATCCCCTGGCTGAATCGTTTGACTTATGGTCAAGAGAGTCTCCATCTTGAACCTCTCCTTCTGGATGAAGGAGTTCAAATATGTTAGATCGATGACTGGCCTCCAAGACCCGTTCTTTTTGAGAACCATGAAGAGGGGAGAATATATTCCCTGAAATTTTTCTTCTACTGGTACCGGAATGACGGCCCCTTGAGATATCAGAGAGTCCGTGTATGATAATAGAATTTCCCTCTTCTCTTCTGACTGTGGAAGAATGGTGGGAATAAAGCGGTGTGTAGGTGGGTCGGTGAAAGTCCAGGTATGACCTGTAGATATAGTTTTGATTGTCCAAAAATCTTGAACCGAGGCTGCCCAGACGTGCTGGAAACGGAGTAATCGTGCTCCTACCTGCTCCACCTGGACAGGCTCCATATCAAAAAGACTTAGCCGTATCCCGACCCCCAGAGGGTGTGGCTTTTGTGGACTTCTGTCCTGAAGGCTGATTTCTTCGCCAGTTTTTCCTGAATTCCCTGCCAGGTCTGTAACGACGTGCGTCTCTAGCACGTTCCTGATCATGTTTAGGTTGAGCTCTTCTCTGGCTCAAGAGACGACGATCCTGGGGTAGGAAACCTGACTTACCCCCGGTAGTGCGTGTGATGGCCGAGTCCAGCTTGTTCCCGAAGAGGGAGGAACCCTCAAAGGGAATCTTGCACCATGCCTGTTTGGAGGCAGGATCCGCCACCCATGGACGCAACCACAGGGCCCGTTTAGCTGTGACCGAGGATAGCATGACACGCGATACCAACCGGATAATGTCCAGGGATGCCTCACCCAGAAAAGCCGATGCCATCCTCAATTCGTGCACTGGGGAATTCCTGACCACATCATCGGATATACTTCCCAGGGTTGCACCTACGTCATCTGTCCATGATTCCATGGCTTTCGACAAAGCCGCAAGAGCTAAGGCCGGTTTGCAGGCCATCCCTGCAGTAATATATATCCGTTTGAGATCAGTGTCGATCTTCCTTTCCAAACCATCTCTGAATGACACTGTATCTTCCAGTGGAAGCGTGACATGTCTCACCAATCTCATGAGCGCCGCATCAATGAGGGGGGCTGAATCCAGATATTTCACCTCCTCACTCTTGAATGGGTACATTTTTGCCACTTTGGTGATTAAAGAGTTCTTTCTCTCAACCTTTCCCCACTCATCAGATATGATTTCACCAAGCTCGCTTAGGAAAGGGAAATTCGGGCGCTCTTTTTTCAGATGTTTAAAATACTTCTTTTGTTTGGAGGGCATCTCTATTGGGTCTTCCCATTTTAGCGCATCTTTAACTGCCCTGACCAAATGAGGGACTTGAGAGAAGTCGAATCCCGCTCCATATTCATCCACCTCGACCTCCTCATCTGAGGATCCATTTGACGAGAGATAGTCATGAGAGGGACCCGGAACTTCAAGCTCGACTGCGTCCGCAGTTGAGGCCGGTGCTGAAGGGGGAATGGTTATGTTGGCTGACTCTGTCCTGTTCAGAGATTCTTGCACCACCTTCCTGACCAGTGCTTCCACCTGCTGGTCACCTGCACCTCTCTCTTTCGCAGCTCTGGAGTAGCATGCTTCGCAGAGAGATCTGTCCTCTGGGACATAAGCCCTACACCCCCAGCAGGCTTTTTTCTCCGTGTGACCGGAATGGCGGCGGGAATCATGTTTAGAGCCGGACCTTGATCTGTCCGTGTGATGTTTAGAAGAAGATCTTGACTTTGATTGGTCACGCTGAGACCTGGATTTCTCTTCACGTGCTGCTGGATGTTGATCGGACCTAGAAGGGCTGAGAAAAGAACAGGAAACAAAATACTTATAATTTCCCCAATAACCCTGACAACCCATGCAAAAACAGGTAGAGGAAAAAAATTCCGTCCTACCTGCGGCATAAGGGCTGACCACTAGGCGGCGACGACACATCCATGGCAAGGAAAAACAGCAGAGACTGCAGGCAAGACATGATAATGCATAAACATCCCATAGCTAGCAGAAGCAAGTAACCATTGCTGCATAGAACAAAAAGGGTGTTCAGCCTACCTTCCACAGATACGCTATAGGGACAAGAGAACCGGCGTCTGTAGATTCCCCCTGGAAGCCAGGGCATAGCTGTATCTGACAGCTATTTAAATTTGCCGCCCTTGATGACGTCACGGCGCTCCGAACGTTGTCGTGCGCCGCCTTGCGACGTCCGCGCGCATGCGCGGCCACCGCCGTTCCGACCGGACTGCGCATGCGCGAGCCAAGCCTCGATCTGGCTCGTGGCCGTGCGCATGCGCCGTAGGGACGAACAGCGGCGGACTGGAACGCAGATGCGCTCCAGCCGCCATCCTTGAGGACAAACAGGGACATACAACAAATATACACACCGGCTGCCATGGAAAAAATACACCATACGATACCCATCCAGCACGGAACGATCCGACCTGACCCTCCAAGCGCCATTCACAGGCGGGCACGACCGGGCATCAAAAGTGGAAGGCCTCCTGCTAATAGCGAGGACGAATGGCCAAATTGCCGCTTGCCAGTCAATGACTGGATAGTAAGCTCTTCAGGGCACCACAACATCACCCGTGTCCACCCTGCTAATAGCTGGGCAACTGGACTCCAATACCGCCATCTCTTCACCGCCAACGCAAGGGGAAAACGCCAGGACTGGATCACTACTCCTTAAGGTAAGAACTACCTCTTTAGTCCTAAGGAGGAGGACAAAAAAGGAACACGGGGCCTAGCTGGGAGCAAAGATTTATGGGAGTGGGGTCCTATGAGGTAGGAGAGGCGGGATTAACCCATACGTAGGCTGCCATGGAGTCTGTCAGGAAAGCAAGAATTGACCTTGCTGTCAAAAATTGAAATAATATGCTCCGGTCAAAAAGTGGTGAAAAAATTGGGCTTTGGGTGTTGGTGGTTGACAAGGAGGCAGAATAAGATGCTCTGGCAGCTGGGGTGTACTGTACATTAGTCTCTGCTTGGGTGATAGAGGAGGACGAGGATGAGGATGGTTTAGTTATCCAGTCCACCACCTTTTCTGCATGCTATTGCTGGATACCATGGGCAACATCACTAAACAGAGGAAATGGTGCCCTGCCTGAGGATGGACCACGTCCACCTTTGCCTGTGGACACATACACTTCTGGCCCCCTTATAGTGCCATGGGACATCTGCCTCTCCTTGTTGGCCTCTCAGACATGATAGGAGGTGTTATTACCGAAATGTAATAGAGACAAGGAAATGTGTACATGGATGCATTTTAATCAATGGAAAGTGGTGTTTGATGCACTTTAACCTGACTACTCACTACACAGACCCACTCCACTGACACACTTCAATATGCTGCAGTAAAACTGTACTGACACGCTTTAATACACTGCAGTAAAACTGCACTGATGCACTTCAATATACTGCAGTAAAAGTGCAGGGGTGGAGCCAGGGGGCGGCAAAATGAGGTTTCGCCTAGGGTGTTTGAAATCCTGGCACCGGCCCTGGTGGGGTGGGTCTATGAGCAATGAGCCATGATTGGGCACAGTCATCATTACTTTCTCCGATTATGGCTCTGATGGTGTTCTGTGCCCTGATTGGGCAAAACCTTTATTGCTTCAGACATTCAGGGCTTCCAATGCACTGAGCGATGTGCAGTACATTGTGGGGCGCTCGGCGGGCCAAACAAATGGTCGAACGCCCAGACAATTCACGTGTTCACTGAACGGGCGAATAGCAAATGTTCGGGCCAAACTCATGCTCGGGCCAAACCGTTTGCCCAACCCTATTCAGCACTGGGCTACTTTAACTGGCAATTGTGCAGTCATGCAACACTGTACAAAAATTCATTTTTTTTCACACAAATAGAGCTTTCTTTTATTGGCATTTGGGTTTATTTTTAATTTTTTTGTGATATAAATGGAAAAAGACCAAAAAATGTTTTCTTATTTCTGTTATAAAACATATCCAATCAACTGTCTTCATAAATTTAGGACAACATTTATTCTGCTACATTTCTTTGGTAAAAGAAATCCCAATAAGTGTATATTAATTAGCTTGGGTAAAAATTATGCTTTACATATTTGAAAATTTATCAATTCTGATTTACTGATGGGCTATCTTATTTCTTGAGGCTCTTTAAATGCAAGAACAGTACAAATTCCCAAAAATTATCCAGTTTTAGTATTTAGTAAGAGACATGGTGAGTTATTTGAAGTTGTAAAAAAAAAAAAAAAACACATTTTATAAAATGTCTTCATTTTTAACAAAATTGTGACAAAAAAATTACATTTTTATTTTATATACTGTCACCAGTGCTTTACGGCATCATTATATGATTGGTGTGGCAAGGAAACAGTTAGTTGTGTGCCTAACAAGCATAATGTGTGCTGCTTTTCCTAGCAGATGTGGCAAATTTTTCTCCCTGCTTTGCATTGAGAAAAAAACAGCTACATCTCTGCTCTCTGTACAGAGCTTTGCGTTGTTTGTAAACACAGGGATCTGCACTAGACATGTGCACAACCAAAAAATTTGTTTATTTTCGTTTCGTTTTTTTCGTTTCCGAAAAAAATTTGTTTTTTTTCGTTTCGTTTTTTTCGTTTCCGTCGATTCGTAACGATTCGTACATTCGTAAGTCGTCGTTGTTCGTATTCGTAACGATTCGTACATTCGTAAGAGTTATTTTTTCGTTGATTCGTTTTTTCGTTAGTTTAATTTTCGGACACATTCGTATTTATTCGTACATTCGTAACATTCGTAGATTCGTAATCGGAGCATAATTCATAATTTGATGTAATGTGTATGCTATTATTACATTTTAATAATTTACGAATCGAAAAAAAAGTTATGAATCGGAAAAAAAAAAAGTTACGAATCGAAAAAAAAAGTTACGAATGTACGAATTTTTGGGTTCAATAGAGACACGGAAAATTACAAATCGAAAAAAAAAAAAAAAAAAAAAAAAAAAAAGTTACGAATCGAAAAAAAAAAGTTACGAATCGAAAAAAAAGTTACAAATGTACAAATTTTTGGGTTCAATAGAGACATGGAAAATTACAAATCGAAAAAAAATAATAAAAAAAGTTACGAATCGAAAAAAAAGTTACGAATCGAAAAAAAAAAAAGTTACGAATCGAAAAAAAAGTTACGAATGTACAAATTTTTTGGTTCAATAGAGACATGGAAAATTACAAATCGAAAAAAAAAAAAAAAAAAAGTTACGAATCGAAAAAAAAAGTTACGAATCGAAAAAAAAAGTTACGAATCGGAAAAAAAGTTACGAATGTACTAATTTTTTTGTTCAATCCATTCGAAGCACGTTTAGCAGCACCATAGTAAGGGACACGGAAAATGACCAATTCAACAAAAAAAAAAGTTACGAATTTTTTCGTTCGTTTTCGTTCGTTTTTTTTTTTTCGGATTTTCTTCATTAGTACATTCGTTGTTTCTAATTAGTTTTTTCGGATTTTCGTTGTTTTTCGGATTCGAATGATTCGTTATTCGGATTCGTACGATTCGAATGATTCGTTATTCGGATTCGTACGATTCGAACGATTCGTTACGATTCGTTATTCGTATTCGTACGATTCGAATGATTCGTTCATTCGTACGAAAACGAACGAACGAAAATAACGAAAAAAAACGAAAAAACGATAAAAACGAAACGAATTGCACATGTCTAATCTGCACTGTAATTGGCTAAGCAGAAAAAGCAGGTCCTGGCCATGAATCATTGGCTGGGATCTGCTAACCACAAAATCACAGCACATATGGGGCAACCCACGTGTGAGCCCTCTACCTGGAAATGCCAGCTCAAGTATATGTATGTGATCCGACGCAGATGTCCTGATTCCTCTATATAGATCTTTATATCACTAGAGGGATCACCAGAAGGAGCAAGGAGGTCCTGATTCCTCTATATAGATCTTTATATTACTAGAGGGATCACCAGCAGGAGGAAGGAGGTTCTAATTCCCCTATATACATCTTTAGTTAGACCTCATTTAGAATTCTGTGTCCAGTTCTAGTGAACTCACTTACAAAATGATATTGATAAGACATGAATCTAGAGACTGGTAACAAAAATTGTGAGAAGTCTGGGGGATAAAACATATGGACAGCGACTTAATATGTACAGTCTGGAGGAAAGAAGGGAAAGGGGAGACATGATTGAAACCTTCAAATACTTCAAAGGGGGTGAATAAGGTTCAGGAGGGCAGTGTTTTCAATATAAAACAAAAATCAAGAGCATGGGGACATGACCTCAAACTAACTGGAGGAAAGTTCAAAACTAATCTTAGAAAGTATTATTTTACTGAAAGGGTAGTTGATGCTTGGAATAGACTTCCAGCAGAGGAAACAAGTCAGTGAACAGTAAATGGCTCCAAACATGTGTAGCACCCTGGGGTTTAGTCAGGGAGTTCCCCACCAAATTCCTTGTCAGGAGTAGCTACCATGGTTAAATTGTCAGAGATCCATTGATTTCTCCCTAAGTTTGGTCTTGTTGTATTTTTCTCTTCTACCACTAGGTGGTTGGGCACTTGGGGGTACTAGATATGAGAAGGACAACTCAAGGTCAGGTTATGGGTATATGGGGTATCTCAGCCAATGGGAGAGCCTATATATTTGGATAGAGTAAGGTGATCTATGCTCTGTGCCACCTGGACTGCCGTCTGGGTGGATGTGTGTCGTCTGCCCCGGGTTGCTAGGCCAGAGATTTGGCCTATCCTGGGGGCATTTGGCTGCCAGGCTGTGTGAGGGCCTATCCAGAAGTAAGAGGGCAGCACAGGGTTGGGAATGCGGCTTGCAGTCCACCCAGAAGTGACGGTTCTCCCGTCCGGGGAACCTGTCATGGTCGGAGGTAGAAGGGAAGCTCTCGCTACTAAGGGACCAACAACCTTTACCAGAGACCACAGTGAGTAGCTGAAGCAAGTACCGGAGCAACATTCTCACCGAACAGGCACGGTGGAGAATCAGAAAACTTCAGGCGGTGATCGACTCAGGGACCCAACCAGCGGAGGTGATGCTTGCAGAGCAGCATTGTGTGTCAAGCCAAGGACCAAGCCGGTCAGCAGGGGTGAAGTTTGAGGGAGAGTTTGTATCTGGAGTGCCAAGCTAGGGACCCAGCAGGGAAGCGTGGGTGACGCTTGAGGGAGATACCACTGCAAAAGCCTTGAGGAGCTCAGGGATTCAGAGTCAGTAAATACAAGGGTCTAGTGAGAGACCAGGAGCTCAGGGGGGCTGAAGAACTACAAGTAGAAGTTGTAGTACAGTTGAGAGAACTGTTACATTTGAACTTGGAACAATCCTGCACGTGCAGAAGTGGCGCCTTGCTGGGGCCTTTCTCTGTACAGCTGTCCTCCTATTGAAGCCTCGGAGTCTGCCATTTAAAATTGCTACTACTTAAGGGTGTCCTGGCCCTAACACTCTTTCCCCTGCAAATTATAAAAAAAGGACTGTTAAAGAAATAGAACCTCTTTTGCATCCAAGAAGTGTCCGACACCCAAAGACTTTTACCACTCTTGCACCCACTATGCCTCACAACCCACTACATGTTGAAGGATGTCAGCTATCTTTGACCTTGAAGGTTCTCATTAGACCAAAAAAGGTAAAAGATCTTGCTAAACATGCTTGGGACAAACATAGATCTATACTCTAAAACATGTATAAATTTAAAAAGAATTAAAAAAATGGGCAGACACTATGGACCACTTGGTCTTTTTTTCATATAAAAGGAAGCAAAATAAATTTTTTGTATATTTAACGTGCCCTCATTTTGATATGTTTTTGTTTTCTCTGATGACATATTTCTATGTCAGGACACATGATGGCTCCTCTGATTCTAGATAAGAACTTGAATACTGTTGTTACTTCATATTTTCTTAAATGGACAAGATTGTTCTAAGGAAATGCAAACATACATTTTATTTCCTTTTATGATGAATATATTTTTGTGTGTGTGTGTATAGGTTTTTATTTTTATTTTATTTTGTTGCTTAGTTATTTTATTTCTTATTTTGAACAACGGAGTTAAAAAGGTATTGGAGATTTGTAATTTTTATTATGTTTTCTTTTTATTTTAATGTGATTTTTTTGATGATTTATGTTTTAAGATTTAGGAAAAGTCAGAAGTGATGGCAGAGTATTTAAAATTAGGACTGTGACTTAGTATAGCAGTGATGGTCAGAAAAGACCCTCGCTGACTGCTATAGTAGTACTGTGCTATTGTATGTGCAGGGATGGAGAAAAAGGGAAATGGTTTTGGGCTGAATAGACTGTGACAGACCTAGCCGGGGCAGAGGCTTTTGGAGGGGACTGAATGCTAGCCTCTTGCAGATGGATCATGGGCCCTGGCATTTGGGGGAACGGTGTTCTTTGTGAGCTGTATGCCTGGGGACCCTTGAGGTGGTGCTACTTTGGATTCAAGTCTATGTCTCCCCAAAACACAGACTCATAATGTTGAGGCTCAAAAAAGGTGCTGATGTCATCAACTCAGGCCACCTGTCTGTTGTCTGCTAGAATGTGTTTATTGTAAATAAGTTTAGTATGGGATCTAAGAGTAATTAGATCCCCATTGTTGTTTGTGTTAATTAACTCTGCGATTGTATAAAGGAGATCTGTGTTGATTTGTGATAATGTGGATTGTGTCTTCTGAGCTACAAGACGGCAAGTCTGGCCTAAAGGTCATGTCTGAGTCATCTAGGCTGTCTAAAGGATTAGTAATTAGCTCATGTTAATTAGGTCTAGTCACTGGTGTATTTTAAGAGTAATATGAGCAGGAGGTATGCACCTCCTCTTTACTGTATATAAGACCTGTATTCCTTCCAATAAAGATTCATTCCTGTTTGACCTTCAAGACAGAGCCTTGTCTCGTACTTGGGGAGAGAGTTATTCGTATGGGTTTCTTGTTTGGCTGATCTGAGTGTTCGGTAGCTGCCTTGGTGTTCGGGCACGGAATGTCCTAAACGACTTTAACCCCTTTCCTACTCTGGGTGTCGTTACAACTGGTGACAAGCAGCGGGATGATTCCCACAGCCCAGAAGGACATCCAAACCTCCACCTGGATACAAGATCGGGATAGCAGCCTTCAGTCACCCCTTCGGACATATGGATCTGGCATCAAAGTTCCCGAGGCTGCTGCGGATCGTCCTTTCAGCAATCCCCAGGACTGTGTCTGCGGATGAATACCTGGAGCTCAGGCAGAAGATTTGGGTAAAACACTGGATTAGAGCCCTCCAGGTTGCTGGCATGCAACAGGGCAAGTGCTTTCCAACCCCTGAGCAGCAGGCCAGTGAACAATGGAAGTTGCGGATGCAATTCCTGGGAGAGTGGCCCCAGGAGCAATGGGTGACTGAGTTGGACAGGCTGGTCCAGCAGGAGATAGACCTGGACAATCAGTATCGGGCTCTGCAATGGCACACAGGGCAGGAATATTTAGGGGAGATAACAGAATGTTCTCCGGAAGGATATGACTTTGGTGACCCTGGATTGCTGTGGGAGAGCCTTTCAGATTGTTTTGTGTATGGTGCTGAAGGGGAACCTACCCTTGAAGACCTGCGGGAATACAGAGAGGCTATGCTCGGTCTTGCAGGGGTCTCAGAGCTTAAACCTGATCTAGACTATTTGCTAAGGAAGGAACAGCATCTGGAAAAGGCATACAGGAAACTGCTAGAATGCGTTTAGCAGCATGCCAGAGAATCGGCAGTGGAAACTCCGGGGATTGCCGTCTTCAAAGCTGAAGTGCTGACAACAGGGCAGAGCTCTGCTAGCCTCTGCCCAGCACCAACAGCAGCTTCAGCCTCCTGGAGAGAAGAGGCAGTTTGCCTTTCTCCCACAATACTGAGAGAGACATGGGATTTGCTGCCAGCAGCATTGGTGGAGTTACCAGAAACTTATGCAGCTGAAGTGCTGACAACTGGACAGAGGGTCCAAGACCTCTGCCCTACACCTGTGGCAGTTCCGGAGGCCCAGGATGAGAAGGTGATTGTCACTCCCCAACAAGGATTCATGCACCTGGAAGACAGTGACAGAGAAATGTCATGCCAACAACCAGATGAGGGAATGGAAAAGGAAGCAGCAGCTCACCTCTCCAATGGCAGCTATACAGTTTGGGAGTGGAGGAAGCCAGCCTCCTGCCACAATGGTTAATCGGAGTGGAGTATGTGGAGGCCCCAGCAGAAGTGCTGGCACCAGGGCAGATTTCTACCAACCTCTGTCCAGCAGCGGCAACAACTGTGGAGTTCCAGGGAGTCGGGCAGTTGGCCCCTCTCTCCAGCGACAAGCTGCGTTAGTAAAGCTTCTACTCCCAGTTGAATCACTGGCAACAGGGCAGAGCGCCGCTGGCCTCTGCCTAGCACCTACAGTGTCTCTACAGCTTCAGGAAGCTGGGGCGATCGGTCACACTGTCCAGCCGCAGATGGCGCCCCAGAATGATGACACCAACCCAGCTAAAGTGCTGGCAACCGGACAGAGGGTCCAAGACCTCTGCCCCACACCTGTGTCAGTTCTGGAGGCCCAGGGTGAGGAGGTGGTGGTCACTCCCGAGCAGCAGATCAGGACCCAAGGAGAGAATGCAATCTGCACCTCACAACTGCAGCTTGAGCTGATATCGGTGGATAGAACTTCAGTCTCCACTTGTATACCCCAGGGATGCTGGGCGGTCGGCCCAGATCCCCAACAGCATGATGGAGTAAGCCCAGTCACCCTGTCTTCTCTCCAGCGGCTGAAAAGACTCCAGGGAGAAGGGCCAGTCCAGGCCTCTCCACAGCGGCGGGCATGTTCTCTGAGAGAGGCAGAGGTTGGCTGGGTAAGTAATGCTCTGTTTGGGACAACCCGTCTGGGGTCTCCTCCTGTGTTAGTCTCCTGCTGAAAGGGGAGAAATGTGACAGACCTAGCCGGGACAGAGGCTTTTGAAGGGGACTGAATGCTAGCCTCTTGCCGACCGATCATGGGCCCTGGCATTTGGGGGAACGATGTTCTTTGTGAGCTGTATGCCTGGGGACCCTCGAGGTGGTGCTACTTTGGATTCAAGTCCATGTCCCCCCAAAACACATACTCTCGGAACCCGGTATATGCCATATTATAATGATGGCTTCATAATGTTGAGGCTCAAAAAAGGTGCTGATGTCATCAACTCAGGCCACCGGTCTGTCTGTTGTCTGCTGAAATGTGTTTATTGTAAATAAGTCTAGTATGGGATCTAAGAGTCATTAGATCCCCATTGTTGTTAGTGTTAATTAATCCTGCTATTGTGTAAAGGAGATCTGTGTTGATTTGTGATAATGTGGATTGTGTCTTCTGAGCTACAAGACGGCAAGTCTGGCCTAAAGATCATGTCTGAGTCATCTAGGCTGTCTAAAGGATTAGTAATTAGCTCATGTTAATTAGGTCTGGTCACCGGTGTATTTTAAGAGTAATATGAGCAGGAGGTATGCACCTCCTCTTTACTGTATCTAAGACCTGTATTCCTTCCAATAAAGATTCATTCCTGTTTGACCTTCAAGACAGAGCCTTGTCTCGTACTTGGGAGGAGAGTTATTCGTATGGGTTCCTTGTTTGGCTGAATCGGAGTGTTCGGTAGCTGCCTTGGTGTTCGGGAAGGGAATGTCCTAAATGACTTTAACCGCTTTCATACTCAGGGTGTCGTTACATAGACTTTGTGGGAAAACACAAAAGTAAAGCTAATGAAATATCTGGACTGACTATATTGATGGTATGACATGTTCAGGGTAACAGTGGCTGGTAGGTGGATTCAGGGTTAAGAAATTCTATACGATGACATTTGTTGCATGGGAAATAGTAAGAAGAGAAAAAGAGCACATTGTCAGGGAATGGATGGGACTTTCTTGGTGCTGTTCATATAATGGTCAACAACAGTTTATAAGTAAAAAAGATACATTTTTATTTAAACACTAATACATAAAAGAAAAAAATATATATTAATACGTTTCTTCTATGCAAGAGAATACCACACTGTTTTGCTCAACATGTTTCGCCGTGTGGCTTCTTCAGGAACATACATGGATATTCATGTCTAATGAATGAAGATATAAATATTACAAATACAATTTTTGCACATTTTGGTGCTAATACAACAAAAATATTTTAATAAGAATTTTCTAAGAATTTAAAATTGATCATCTTGACCAGTGATTCTGGAGGAACCCTAGGGTTCCTCCAGAGGTTGCTAGGGGTTCCTTCAGCATTGGGTAATTTCTGCCTCTCAGATAAGTTCCCACTGACACCATTGATCTTTTTAGCTATCTGTAAGGAGGTAATTCTTCCCAATGACCACAATTGTAAGGACCATTCCTCTTACTGACCATCACACTAATGTATCATGAGTTACATAGTTACATAGTTAGTCAGGTTGAAAAAAAGACACAAGTCCATGCAGTTCAACCACAAAAAAAAAAAAATGATATCATACAATCCCATATACCCAATCTATACCCACAGTTGATCCAGAGGAAGGCGGAAAACCCCAGCAGGGCATGATTCAATTTGCTAAAGCAGGAAAAAAAAATCCTTCCTGATCCCCCGAGAGGCAATCCGATTTTCAACTTTACCTATAAATGTTAGTACCCAGTTATGTTATGTACATTTAGGAAATAATCCAGGCCTTTCTTAAAGCAATCTACTGAGCTGGCCAGAACCACCTCTGCAGGAAGTCTATTCCACATTTTTACAGCTTTTACTGTGAAGAAACCTTCCTGTATTTGGAGATGAAATCTCTTTTCCTCTAGACGTAAAGTGTGCCCCCCTTGTCCTCTTTGTTGACTGTAAAGTGAATAACTCAACACGAAGTTCACTATATGGACCCCTTATATATTTGTACATGTTGATCATATCCCCCCTTAATCTCCTCTTATAAAGAGTGAATAAATTCAGTTCCTCTAATCTTTCCCCATAGCTGAGCTCCTCCATGCCTCTTATCAGTTTGGTTGCTCTTCTCTGCACTTTCTCCAGTTCCCCAATATCCTTTTTTGAGAACTGGTGCCCAAAACTGAACTGCATATTCCAGATGAGGTCTTACTAATGATTTGAACAGGGGCAAAATGATATCTCTCTCTCTGGAGTCCATACCTCTCTTAATACAAGAAAGGACTTTGCTCGATTTGGAAACCGCAGCTTGGCATTGCATGCTATTATTGAGCTTATGATCTACCAAAACCCCCAGATCCTTCTACACTATGGACTCCCCCAGTTGTACTCCCCCTAGTATGTATGATGCATGCATATTTGTCAGACTTCACGCGCCGGACAGGTGAGCCCGATGTAGCAGGGGGAAGGCCTCCCGTACGTATCTGGTTCTCGGCCCCCTGGAAGTGGGGACAGGGGGCACAAGAGCACAGAGGGGTATGAGTGCCTGGCGGGTCGTTGCCGGGAGATGACCCCGGAGGTTTGCTGAAGTGGAGTCAGTGGTCTTCCAGATGGTGGGGAGCAACAGCAGGTGCAGAGCAGGGTCTTGGCAGAGCACTCCCACACACAGGCACGGTACCGATGAGAAGCGTATTCAAGTCCGGGTCACAGGCAGAGGTTGGCAGCAAGCGGGCAACGCGGTACAGAGGAGCAGGCAGATACAAGTCCGGGTCACAGGCAGAGGTTGGCAACAAGCAGGCAGCGAAGTACAGAGGAGCAGGCAGAAGCGGAGTCAGGGACAGGCCGAGGTCAACAGGCAGGCAGCGGACGGATAGGTGCAGGATCAAGCCGGGGGTCAGGAGGTCAAACAGGATACAGGCAACAGGTATCGGAACACTTGGAGCTGACGATCGGACAGCACCGAGCGCCCAGTGAGCTCAGCCTAAATAGGCTGATTGGCGCCAAACGCCGCGCGCGCGCCAACACGCGCCCGCGCACGCGCACGCACGCGCACGCGCACATCAGCGCGCACAGGCACGCGCCCGCGAGCGCCAGCGCGCATCGGAGCACACCGGCGCACCCCAGGGCGCCCAGCAGCGGATCCACTGGAAGTCATTCCCTGACAGTGCCCCCCCCCCCCCTAAGGGCAGTCTCCGGATGCCCATCCGGTCCAGTCTATCAGCGTGGGTGACTTTGAAGGCTCTTAGGAGTTGCTCCGCGTGTAAGTTGCCTTCAGGCTCCCAGGAATTGTCCTCCGGGCCATATCCTCTCTATTTGATCAAGTACTGGACTTGGTTGCCCCTTTTTCTACAATCCACTATCGTTTCCACCTCAAATTCCTCTTCCCCATCCACAGTTACAGGTTCAGGTGGGCCTGTGTTACGTCCGGTAAAGGGGTTAGAGACAACAGGCTTTAGCAGGGAGACGTGAAAGACTGGGTGGATCTTCAGCGAACCGGGTAAGTCGAGCTCGTAAGTCACCTCATTTACTTTCCTTTTGACCGAAAAGGGGCCCAGGAATCTGGGGCCAAGTTTCCTCGAGGGGCAAGCCATCTTTAAGTTGACGGTTGAGAGCCAGACTTGGTCACCGGACCTCAGGATGAGCTCACCTCGCCTCTTCCTATCGAACATCTTTTTATTGTACTCCTGGGTTCGAGTCATTGTTTCCTGTAACGCTTGGTTGTTGGTCCGAAAAAAGTCCATCATTTCGGACACCGCAGGGATAGAACACTCGGGTATGGAACCAGGCAGGAAGGTTGGGTGGTAGCCATAGTTGGCGAAGAAGGGCGTTTGCTTGATCGCGGAGTGCAGAGAGTTATTATACGCAAACTCGGCCATGGGTAGTAGCGAGGCCCAATCGTCCTGCGAAAAGGCAGAGAAGCAGCGGAGATACTGCTCCAGGGTCTGGTTAGTTCTCTCCGTCTGCCCGTTCGTCTGAGGGTGATAGGCGGACGAAAATGCCAACTCGATCTCCAGGGAGCTGCAGAGGGCCTTCCAGAACTTGGAGGTAAATTGAACACCGCGATCAGACACGATGCTTGCGGGGACTCCATGCAGCCTCACTATCTCTTTGACGAAGATCCTTGCTGTTTCCAAGGCCGAGGGGGTACCCTTCATGGGTAGGAAATGGGCCATCTTCGACAACCTGTCGACCACAACGAAGATGGTGGAGTAGCCCTCCGCTAAAGGGAGTTCCACGATAAAATCCATAGATATCATCCTCCAAGGTCTTTCCGGAACGGGCAGGGGCTTTAGCAAACCCCATGTCTTGGCACGACACGTCTTGCTTCGGGCACAGGTGGTACAGGTTTCCACATAGGTCTTGCAGTCCTTAGTCAACTGCGGCCACCAGAACGTACGCTGCACCAATTCTGTGGTCTTCCGGGTACCGAAATGTCCGGCCAACTTATGGTCGTGACAGAGTCCCATAACCTCCACCCTCAGACCTTCGGGGACCAGTATCTTGTCTTTATACCAGAACACCCCATCCAGCATCTTAACCTCGTCTCCAACGGGTGGGGCCCATTCCACCGAAGCTTGTTTCAGGCGGGATAGGAGGTCCCCCTGAAGTAGCAAGAAGTTTCCGGCCGACAGGATAGTGTCCGGGGGTAGAGGTACTTCAGCCTCATGAAACATGCGGGACAGAGCGTCAACTTTGATATTTTTTGAGCCGGGTCTATAAGTAATGTGGAACAAAAACCTGGAAAAGAATAGAGCCCATCTTGCCTGTCGTGGCCTCAGCCTTTTAGCCGTCCGCAGGTATTCCAGGTTTTTGTGGTCGGTATAGACCAAGATGGGGTGTGCAGCGCCTTCCAGTAAGTAGCGCCACTCTTCTAAGGCGGCCTTGATGGCCAGGAGCTCCCGGTCCCCCACGTCATAATTTCTCTCCGCCGTAGAGAGTTTGCGGGAGAAGAAGGCCACAGGAAACAGAAGGGCCTTGGCCCCTTGTCGCTGGGAGAGCACGGCCCCCACAGCGATTTCTGAGGCGTCCACTTCAAGGACGAAGGGCAACACAGGGTCAGGGTGCTTCAGGATGGACGCGGAAGTGAACAGTTCCTTCAACCTTTCAAAGGCTACTTGCGCACAAGGGGACCAGCAAAACCGATTTCCTTGCTTGGTGAGGTCAGTGATGGGGGAGATAATTGCAGAAAAATTCCTGATAAATTTCCGGTAAAAGTTAGCAAAGCCTACGAAGCGTTGGACTCCCTTTTTATCGGTTGGGGCAGGCCATTCCAGGATGGCGGACACCTTTTGAGGGTCCATCTTGATACCATCGATGGAGATGACTAAGCCAAGAAACTGTATGGTTTGTAGTTCGAATTCACATTTCTCCAGTTTGGCGTAAAGCCCGTGCTGCCTGAGCCGAAGAAGAACATTTCGCACGTGCCTGCGGTGGTCGGGGACAGATGAAGAAATAATCAGGATGTCGTCCAGGTAAACTATGACGTATAAGTCCAATAGATCACGAAAAATGTCATTAACAAAATGTTGAAAGGTTGCAGGTGCGTTGCACAGACCGAAGGGCATGACGAGGTACTCGAAGTGCCCGAAACGAGTACGGAAGGCAGTCTTCCACTCATCCCCCTCTCTGATGCGAATCAAGTTATAGGCCCCGCGGAGGTCGAGCTTGGTAAAGACCACTGCAGATCCCAGTCTTTGGAAGAGCTCTGGTACCAGGGGCAGCGGGTAACGGTTTTTAATCGTTATTTTGTTGAGCTCCCGGTAGTCGATACACGGCCGTAAGGAGTGGTCTTTCTTTTCGACAAAGAAGATTCCGGCCCCGGCCGGAGAGGTAGACGGGCGGATAAACCCCTTGGTGAGGTTTTCATCTATATAAATCTTCAGAGTTGCCAACTCCTGCTCAGTGAGTGGGAAGATCCTCCCGAAGGGAACTTCGGTCCCGGGCAGAAGCTCTATCGGGCAATCGTAGGGCCTGTGCGGTGGCAAGGTCTCCGCCCCCTTTTTGCTAAAGACATCCAGAAAGTCCCGGAAAGTCCCGGTGCTGGAATTGCTTGTTGCAACTCGACATCAACGTCCAGGTACAAAAGTGGGGATGACCCCGCGGACAACTGGTGTAAGCAATGCTGTTGGCAGTATCCAGAGGCAAACTTGATCTCTCCTGTGACCCAATTGATGCTAGGGTTGTGGGCCTTTAACCAAGGCATTCCCAGTATAATGGGGAAGAGGGGAGACAAAATGGCATCCAAGCACAGGAGCTCCTGATGGGCCGAGCCCATGGTAGCCAGTAGGGGGACAGTTTCCTGTGTAACAGGACCAGAGCTGAGGGTGGTGCCATCCGCCAAGTGCACTGCAAGGCTTTGAGTCTTAGATCGGAGAGGGATGTGGTGGTGGGTGGCGAAGGTAAGGTCAATAAAGCAGCTACAGGCTCCGGAGTCAATTATGACTGGTACTGGGATATCCTTGTCGGAAAGCTGTAGGACAACAAAGAGAGCAAGGTGAGATGCAAGTTTAGGCAAGGGAGGTGCAGACTTAGGAGAAACTGGAGGTGACTTACGTGTCTTATTGGGACAAGCTCTCACATAGTGACCCGGTTCGCCACAATACATGCACAGGTTGTTGATCCTTCGGCGTTGCCGTTCTTCCATAGTGAGTGAGGGACGGATAAGCCCAAGCTGCATGGGTTCCGCAGTATCAGGTACCGAAGCGGAGGGAGCAAAGGAGGTTGGTCGGAAAGGCCCGGGCGCACTGGAGACTTTGGGGAGGACCCAGGTGGGCCGGTATTGACTGGTGACCTTCTCTGAACGACGTTCTCTGAGTCGCCGGTCAATCTGGATAGACACGTTAATCAACTCTTCCAGGGACTGTGGAACGCCAACCCGTGCCAGTTCGTCCTTCAGGGACTCTGACAGTCCCATGCGGAATTGGTAGCACAGAGCCGCGTCATTCCATTCCGTGTCGGAACCCCAGTGTCTGAATTCGGCTACATAATCTTCAACAGCTCTACGCCCCTGCTGCAGGGCGTGTAGAGCGGTTTCGGCAGTTGCTTTTAGTTGGGGGTCCTCGTAAAGCTGGGCCATGGTGGCAAAGAAGGCGCCCAGGTTATCCAGAGCGTTAGACTTTTGTCGCAGGAGGCGGTGGGCCCAGGTCTGAGGCTCCCCGGACAGGAGGGAGATAACGAAGCCCACCTTGGTTGCTTCCAAAGAGAAGGTGCGTGGTTGCAACGCAAAGTAGAGCTCGCAGGCACTGCAAAATGACCGAAATTTCCTACGGTCTCCAGAGAACCTCTCGGGAACCGGTACCTTGGGTTCCGGGGGTAGCATAACTACTGAGGGTGCTGGTCCGGCCCCGGGAGCAGCTTGCTGGCGCGCGGGGGATGCGAGGACCTGGACCTGTCCTTCCAGTCTGGTGTAGGACTCTTGAAGGTTTTCCACAGCTTGTGTGAGACCCGCCAGGTGTCTACACAAGTCCTCCATGGGAGAGACCCCCTGCTCGGACTCGGACATGGCTGTCCGATACTGTCAGACTTCACGCGCCGGACAGGTGAGCCCGATGTAGCAGGGGGAAGGCCTCCCGTACGTATCTGGTTCTCGGCCCCCTGGAAGTGGGGACAGGGGGCACAAGAGCACAGAGTGGTATGAGTGCCTGGCGGGTCGTTGCCGGGAGATGACCCCGGAGGTTTGCTGAAGTGGAGTCAGTGGTCTTCCAGATGGTGGGGAGCAACAGCAGGTGCAGAGCAGGGTCTTGGCAGAGCACTCCCACACACAGGCACGGTACCGATGAGAAGCGTATTCAAGTCCGGGTCACAGGCAGAGGTTGGCAGCAAGCGGGCAACGCGGTACAGAGGAGCAGGCAGGTACAAGTCCGGGTCACAGGCAAAGGTTGGCAACAAGCAGGCAGCGAAGTACAGAGGAGCAGGCAGAAGCGGAGTCAGGGACAGGCCGAGGTCAACAGGCAGGCAGCAGACGGATAGGTGCAGGATCAAGCCGGGGGTCAGGAGGTCAAACAGGATACAGGCAACAGGTATCGGAACACTTGGAGCTGACGATCGGACAGCACCGAGCACCCAGTGAGCTCAGCCTAAATAGGCTGATTGGCGCCAAACGCCGCGCCAACGCGCACCCGCGCACGCGCACGCACGCGCACATCAGCGCGCACAGGCACGCGCCCGCGAGCGCCAGCGCGCATCGGAGCACACCGGCGCACCCCAGGGCGCCCAGCAGCGGATCCACTGGAAGTCATTCCCTGACAGTGCCTCCCCCTTAAGGGCAGTCTCCGGATGCCCATCCGGTCCAGTCTATCAGCGTGGGTGACTTTGAAGGCTCTTAGGAGTTGCTCCGCGTGTAAGTTGCCTTCAGGCTCCCAGGAATTGTCCTCCGGGCCATATCCTCTCCATTTGATCAAGTACTGGACTTGGTTGCCCCTTTTTCTACAATCCACTATCGTTTCCACCTCAAATTCCTCTTCCCCATCCACAGTTACAGGTTCAGGTGGGCCTGTGTTACGTCCGGTAAAGGGGTTAGAGACAACAGGCTTTAGCAGGGAGACGTGAAAGACTGGGTGGATCTTCAGCGAACCGGGTAAGTCGAGCTCGTAAGTCACCTCATTTACTTTCCTTTTGACCGAAAAGGGGCCCAGGAATCTGGGGCCAAGTTTCCTCGAGGGGCAAGCCATCTTTAAGTTGACGGTTGAGAGCCAGACTTGGTCACCGGACCTCAGGATGAGCTCACCTCGCCTCTTCCTATCGAACATCTTTTTATTGTACTCCTGGGTTCGAGTCATTGTTTCCTGTAACGCTTGGTTGTTGGTCCGAAAAAAGTCCATCATTTCGGACACCGCAGGGATAGAACACTCGGGTATGGAACCAGGCAGGAAGGTTGGGTGGTAGCCATAGTTGGCGAAGAAGGGCGTTTGCTTGATCGCGGAGTGCAGAGAGTTATTAGACGCAAACTCGGCCATGGGTAGTAGCGAGGCCCAATCGTCCTGCGAAAAGGCAGAGAAGCAGCGGAGATACTGCTCCAGGGTCTGGTTAGTTCTCTCCGTCTGCCCGTTCGTCTGAGGGTGATAGGCGGACGAAAATGCCAACTCGATCTCCAGGGAGCTGCAGAGGGCCTTCCAGAACTTGGAGGTAAATTGAACACCGCGATCAGACACGATGCTTGCGGGGACTCCATGCAGCCTCACTATCTCTTTGACGAAGATCCTTGCTGTTTCCAAGGCCGAGGGGGTACCCTTCATGGGTAGGAAATGGGCCATCTTCGACAACCTGTCGACCACAACGAAGATGGTGGAGTAGCCCTCCGCTAAAGGGAGTTCCACGATAAAATCCATAGATATCATCCTCCAAGGTCTTTCCGGAACGGGCAGGGGCTTTAGCAAACCCCATGTCTTGGCACGACACGTCTTGCTTCGGGCACAGGTGGTACAGGTTTCCACATAGGTCTTGCAGTCCTTAGTCAACTGCGGCCACCAGAACGTACGCTGCACCAATTCTGTGGTCTTCCGGGTACCGAAATGTCCGGCCAACTTATGGTCGTGACAGAGTCCCATAACCTCCACCCTCAGACCTTCGGGGACCAGTATCTTGTCTTTATACCAGAACACCCCATCCAGCATCTTAACCTCGTCTCCAACGGGTGGGGCCCATTCCACCGAAGCTTGTTTCAGGCGGGATAGGAGGTCCCCCTGAAGTAGCAAGAAGTTTCCGGCCGACAGGATAGTGTCCGGGGGTAGAGGTACTTCAGCCTCATGAAACATGCGGGACAGAGCGTCAGCTTTGATATTTTTTGAGCCGGGTCTATAAGTAATGTGGAACAAAAACCTGGAAAAGAATAGAGCCCATCTTGCCTGTCGTGGCCTCAGCCTTTTAGCCGTCCGCAGGTATTCCAGGTTTTTGTGGTCGGTATAGACCAAGATGGGGTGTGCAGCGCCTTCCAGAAAGTAGCGCCACTCTTATAAGGCGGCCTTGATGGCCAGGAGCTCCCGGTCCCCCACGTCATAATTTCTCTCCGCTGTAGAGAGTTTGCGGGAGAAGAAGGCCACAGGAAACAGAAGGGCCTTGGCCCCTTGTCGCTGGGAGAGCACGGCCCCCACAGCGATTTCTGAGGCGTCCACTTCAAGGACGAAGGGCAACACAGGGTCAGGGTGCTTCAGGATGGACGCGGAAGTGAACAGTTCCTTCAACCTTTCAAAGGCTACTTGCGCACAAGGGGACCAGCAAAACCGATTTCCTTGCTTGGTGAGGTCAGTGATGGGGGAGATAATTGCAGAAAAATTCCTGATAAATTTCCGGTAAAAGTTAGCAAAGCCTACGAAGCGTTGGACTCCCTTTTTATCGGTTGGGGCAGGCCATTCCAGGATGGCGGACACCTTTTGAGGGTCCATCTTGATACCATCGATGGAGATGACTAAGCCAAGAAACTGTATGGTTTGTAGTTCGAATTCACATTTCTCCAGTTTGGCGTAAAGCCCGTGCTGCCTGAGCCGAAGAAGAACATTTCGCACGTGCCTGCGGTGGTCGGGGACAGATGAACAAAAAATCAGAATGTCGTCCAGGTAAACTATGACGTATAAGTCCAATAGATCACGAAAAATGTCATTAACAAAATGCTGAAAGGTTGCAGGTGCGTTGCACAGACCGAAGGGCATGACGAGGTACTCGAAGTGCCCGAAACGAGTACGGAAGGCAGTCTTCCACTCATCCCCCTCTCTGATGCGAATCAAGTTATAGGCCCCGAGGAGGTCGAGCTTGGTAAAGACCACTGCAGATCCCAGTCTTTGGAAGAGCTCTGGTACCAGGGGCAGCGGGTAACGGTTTTTAATCGTTATTTTGTTGAGCTCCCGGTAGTCGATACACGGCCGTAAGGAGTGGTCTTTCTTTTCGACAAAGAAGATTCCGGCCCCGGCCGGAGAGGTAGACGGGCGGATAAACCCCTTGGTGAGGTTTTCATCTATATAAATCTTCAGAGTTGCCAACTCCTGCTCAGTGAGTGGGAAGATCCTCCCGAAGGGAACTTCGGTCCCGGGCAGAAGCTCTATCGGGCAATCGTAGGGCCTGTGCGGTGGCAAGGTCTCCGCCCCCTTTTTGCTAAAGACATCCAGAAAGTCCCGGTAAGGTGCTGGAATTGCTTGTTGCAACTCGACATCAACGTCCAGGTACAAAAGTGGGGATGACCCCGCGGACAACTGGTGTAAGCAATGCTGTTGGCAGTATCCAGAGGCAAACTTGATCTCTCCTGTGACCCAATTGATGCTAGGGTTGTGGGCCTTTAACCAAGGCATTCCCAGTATAATGGGGAAGAGGGGAGACAAAATGGCATCCAAGCACAGGAGCTCCTGATGGGCCGAGCCCATGGTAGCCAGTAGGGGGACAGTTTCCTGTGTAACAGGACCAGAGCTGAGGGTGGTGCCATCCGCCAAGTGCACTGCGAGGCTTTGAGTCTTAGATCGGAGAGGGATGTGGTGGTGGGTGGCGAAGGTAAGGTCAATAAAGCAGCTACAGGCTCCGGAGTCAATTATGACTGGTACTGGGATATCCTTGTCGGAAAGCTGTAGGACAACAAAGAGAGCAAGGTGAGATGCAAGTTTAGGCAAGGGAGGTGCAGACTTAGGAGAAACTGGAGGTGACTTACGTGTCTTATTGGGACAAGCTCTCACATAGTGACCCGGTTCGCCACAATACATGCACAGGTTGTTGATCCTTCGGCGTTGCCGTTCTTCCATAGTGAGTGAGGGACGGATAAGCCCAAGCTGCATGGGTTCCGCAGTATCAGGTACCGAAGCGGAGGGAGCAAAGGAGGTTGGGCGGAAAGGCCCGGGCGCACTGGAGACTTTGGGGAGGACCCAGGTGGGCCGGTATTGACTGGTGACCTTCTCTGAACGACGTTCTCTGAGTCGCCGGTCAATCTGGATAGACACGTTAATCAACTCTTCCAGGGACTGTGGAACGCCAACCCGTGCCAGTTCGTCCTTCAGGGACTCTGACAGTCCCATGCGGAATTGGTAGCACAGAGCCGCGTCATTCCATTCCGTGTCGGAACCCCAGTGTCTGAATTCGGCTACATAATCTTCAACAGCTCTACGCCCCTGCTGCAGGGCGTGTAGAGCGGTTTCGGCAGTTGCTTTTAGTTGGGGGTCCTCGTAAAGCTGGGCCATGGTGGCAAAGAAGGCGCCCAGGTTATCCAGAGCGTTAGACCTTTGTCGCAGGAGGCGGTGGGCCCAGGTCTGAGGCTCCCCGGACAGGAGGGAGATAACGAAGCCCACCTTGGTTGCTTCCAAAGAGAAGGTGCGTGGTTGCAACGCAAAGTAGAGCTCGCAGGCACTGCAAAATGACCGAAATTTCCTACGGTCTCCAGAGAACCTCTCGGGAACCGGTACCTTGGGTTCCGGGGGTAGCATAACTACTGAGGGTGCTGGTCCGGCCCCGGGAGCAGCTTGCTGGCGCGCGGGGGATGCGAGGACCTGGACCTGTCCTTCCAGTCTGGTGTAGGACTCTTGAAGGTTTTCCACAGCTTGTGTGAGACCCGCCAGGTGTCTACACAAGTCCTCCATGGGAGAGACCCCCTGCTCGGACTCGGACATGGCTGTCCGATACTGTCAGACTTCACGCGCCGGACAGGTGAGCCCGATGTAGCAGGGGGAAGGCCTCCCGTACGTATCTGGTTCTCGGCCCCCTGGAAGTGGGGACAGGGGGCACAAGAGCACAGAGTGGTATGAGTGCCTGGCGGGTCGTTGCCGGGAGATGACCCCGGAGGTTTGCTGAAGTGGAGTCAGTGGTCTTCCAGATGGTGGGGAGCAACAGCAGGTGCAGAGCAGGGTCTTGGCAGAGCACTCCCACACACAGGCACGGTACCGATGAGAAGCGTATTCAAGTCCGGGTCACAGGCAGAGGTTGGCAGCAAGCGGGCAACGCGGTACAGAGGAGCAGGCAGGTACAAGTCCGGGTCACAGGCAGAGGTTGGCAACAAGCAGGCAGCGAAGTACAGAGGAGCAGGCAGAAGCGGAGTCAGGGACAGGCCGAGGTCAACAGGCAGGCAGCGGACGGATAGGTGCAGGATCAAGCCGGGGGTCAGGAGGTCAAACAGGATACAGGCAACAGGTATCGGAACACTTGGAGCTGACGATCGGACAGCACCGAGCGCCCAGTGAGCTCAGCCTAAATAGGCTGATTGGCGCCAAACGCCGCGCCCGCGCGCGCGCCAACGCGCGCCCGCGCACGCGCACGCACGCGCACATCAGCGCGCACAGGCACGCGCGCATCGGAGCACACCGGCGCACCCCAGGGCGCCCAGCAGCGGATCCACTGGAAGTCATTCCCTGACAATATTCTTAGCACCCTAATGCATAACTTTACATTTATCAAAATTAAACCTTATCTGTAATTGTGTTGTCCCCCCCTATACTTTGTAAAGCGCTGCGTAAACTGTTGGCGCTATATAAATTGTGTATAATAATAATAATAATCTGCCCAATTAGAGCATTGAGGTAGGCTTGTAAATTAGAGACATTCTGTAAAGACGTTATTCCACTGCATAGCTTAGTGTCATCTGCAAAGACGGAAATGTTACTTTTGATCACAGACCCAATATCATTTATAAAGATGTTAAAAAGTAAGGGTCCCAGCACTGAACCTTGGGGTACACCACTGATAAACTTAGACCATTCAGAGTAAGAATCATTAACCACTACTCTCTGAATTCTGTCTTTTAGCCAGTTTGCTATCCATTTACAAACTGATATTTACAAACCTGTAGACTTTACCTTACACATGAGCCGGGTGTGCGGAATTGTATCGAATGCTTTTGCAAAATCCAAGTATACCACGTCCACCCCTCTGTCCAAGGTTTTACTTACCTCCTCATAAAAAGAAATCAGGTTTGTCTGACAGCTTCTGTCTTTCATGAATCCATGCTGTCTGTTGCTTACAATATTTTTTTCCTGCAAGAACTTGTCTATGTGGTCTTTTATTAATCTCTCCAGTATCTTCCCAACTATAGAAGTTAAACTAACATGTCTATAGTTACTTGGTAAAGACTTTGCTCCCTTTTTAAATTGTAGTTGTAGATTTCTAATTTTTAGCAGGGGTTCCTCAAGACCAGAGAACTATTTCAAGGGTTCCTCTGTGTTGAAAAGGTTGAGAAAGGCTGATCTAGACAGTACCTGGATATATGAAAGGACCTTGCACAATGAGCCCTCTGAGTTCACTTGTGAAGTGGTCAGAGTATAGAGTGCGCCTGTCCACAGACTCGGTTGATCGGCTCACCTTCATAAAAATGACTCAGTCTTGGATCACCAGCTACCAAGTGTAGTGATCTAATATATTCGTTCCTTCCTCGTAGATGGAATATAGTTATTAAAAGTATTGTCTCCGCAGCAAAACCCGATTCTCCCAGAGAGAGACAATTTTATTGACTTCCAAACAGAACAGTCTTACAGATGACAAAAATCCAACAGAGTTCATGACACGACAGTGCTAGTAATATTTAGAGCCCCATGGAACCATGTGACTCTTGGGTGCCTTCGTAAGAACACACACTTCTAAACAGATTGAACGTCCTGTTATATCCCCCCCACACACACTGAATGTCTGAGCAATTTGATTGGGCGTTTCCATTAAATGCTTTGATCTGCCCCGGTCTTTCAGAGTGACCGGAGACAACCCCACGCTGTGAATAGTTGTAATTATAAAGCTGCCCCAATTTACATTCTTGCATATTCCCCCTTTGATATGTGTGAATACTGATTAGATTAAGATAATCATTATCTGTTCCCTGTCTGGTCTGGTCTGGCCATTTGTCCTTTGACCAACAAACCCTCTTTTAATATGCGCAATTAGATAACGACGACCAAAGCGGCCTGCCTAGAATAAACTTGTCTTTAGAATGCCTAAATAAAAACACTACATATAATAAATATGTATATATATATAATATATATATATGTATACATATATATATATTAGATATAATATACTACATATACCCCCACTTGGGTCGTTCTAACTACTAGAACTGACCCATAAATCAAGCAACAAACATAGCATTACCGACTTGAGGTATTGGATGCTTCACAATGGCTCATATGAAATATAAAGTTGAAACTGGTTACATCTCTCTTCACCAGCCTCTAAAATATCCCCATGAAACAGTCATTAGATAATATAGCTTTAGACCATGACTGGAAAAGGATTCGGTAAACATCCTTATTATATCACATCAAGATCTTGAATATTGCACAAAAACGAGCGGATGTCGCAGTTCATTCTTCAATTTTCAACTTCATCACATCTCTCATTGAAAGTAGACTTGGTGTGCTGGGAGCTCCGATCCACATAACTCCAGGATTCCTCTCCAGGCTCAAGGTTTTCATTTTCTTAACCACTTCAGCCCCGGACCAATTGTCAGCTTAAGGACCAGAGGTCTTTTTTCAATTTCGCACTGCACTACTTTAACTGGTAATTGTGCGGTCATGCAATTTTGTAACGAAACGAAATTTGCGTCCTTTTCTTCCCACAAATAGAGCTTTCTTTTGATGGTATTTGATTGCCTCTGTGATTTTTATTTTTTGCGATATAAACGGAAAAAGAGCGAAAATTTTGAAAAAAAAAAAGATTTTCTACTTTTTGTTATAAAAAAAATCTAATAAACTCAATTTTAGTCAAACATTTGGGCCAAAATGTATTCAGCCACATGTCTTTAGTAAAAAAAATGCCAATAAGCGTATATTTATTGGTTTGCGCAAAAGTTATAGCGTCTACAAACTAGAGTACATTTTCTGGAATTTACACCGCTTTTAATTTATGACTGCCTATTTCATTTCTTGAGGTGCTAAAATGGCAGAGAAGTACAAAACCCCCCCAAATGACCCCATTTTGGAAAGTAGACACCCCAAGCTATTTGCTGAGAGGCATGTTGAGCCCATTGAATATTTTTTTTTTTAGTCCCAAGTGATTGAATAAAGACAAAAATAAAAAATAATTTTTTTTTTTTCAAAAAGTTGTCACTAAATGATATATTGCTCACACATGCCATAGTTATATGTGGAATTGCACCCCAAAATACATTTTGCTGCTTCTCCTGAGTATGGGGATACCACATGTGTGGGACTTTTTGGGAGCCTAGCCGCGTACGGGGCCCCGAAACCCAAGCACCGCCTTCAGGATTTCTAAGGGTGCAAATTTTTGATTTCACTCCTCACTACCTATCACAGTTTCGAAGGCCATAAAATGCCAAAATAGCACAAAACCCCCCCAAATGACCCCATTTTGGAAAGTAGACACCCCAAGCTATTTGTTGAGAGGCATGGTGAGTATTTTACAGCTCTCATTTGTTTTTGAAAATGAAGAAAGAAAGTAAAGAAAAAAAATTTTTTTTTTTCTTTTTTCAATTTTCAAAACTTTGTGACAAAAAGCGACATCTGCAAAATACTCACAATACCTCTCAGCAAATAGCTTGGGGTGTCTACTTTCCAAAATGGGGTCATTTTGGGGGGTTTTATGCCATCTGGGCATTCCATGGCCTCCGAAACTGTGATTGGCAGTGAGAAGTGAAATAAAAAAATTACTCCCTTAGAAAGCCTGAAGGCGGTGCTTGGTTTTTGGGGTTCCGTACGCAGCTAGGCTCCCAAAAAGTCCCACACATGTGGTATCCCCGTACTCAGGAGAAGCAACAGAATGTATTTTGGGGTGTATTTCCACATATGCCCATGACATGTTTGAGCAATATATCATTTAGTGACAACTTTTTGTAAAAAAAATATATATTTTTTTTTTTTTTTCATTATTCAATCTCTTGGGACAAAAAAAAAAAATATTTAATGGGCTCAACATTGCTCTCAGCAAATAGCTTGGGGTGTCTACTTTCCAAAATGGGGTCATTTGGGGGGGGTTTGAACTGTCCTGGCATTTTATGCACAACATTTAGAAGCCTATGTCACACGTCACCCACTCTTCTAACCACTTGTAGACAAAGCCCTTTCTGACACTTTTTGTTTACATGAAAACATATTTTTTTTTTGCAAGAAAATTACGTTGAACCCCCAAACACTATATATATTGTTAAAGCAAAGGCCCTACAGATTAAAATGGTGGGTGTTGCATTTTTTTTTTCCACACAGTATTTGCGCAGCGATTTTTCAAACGCATTTTTTGTGGAAAAAATACACTTTTTTTTATTTTAATGCACTAAAACACACTATATTGCTCAAATTTTTGATGAAATAAAAAATATGATCTTAGGCCGAGTACATGGATACCAAACACGACATGCTTTAAAATTGCGCACAAACACGCAGTGGCGACAAACTACATACATTTTTAAAAGCCTTTAAAAGCCTTTACATGATACCACATTAGATTCACGGAGGAGGTCTACTGCTAAAATTACTGCCCTCGATCTGACCTTCGCGGTGATACCTCACATGCATGCTGCAATTGCTGTTTACATATGACGCCAGACCAACGCTTGTGTACGCCTTTGCGCAAGAGAAGGGGGGGCAGGGGTGCTTTTTTTTTTTTTTTTTTTTTTTAGTTTTTTTTTTATTTATTTAGCTTTTTTATTCTATTTTTAAACTGTTCCTTCCATTTTTTTTCTTTGTTATGATTTTTATTGTTATCTCAGGGAATGTAAATATCCCCTATGATAGCAATAGGCAGTGACAGGTACTCTTTTTTTGAAAAAATTGGGGTCTATTAGACCCTAGATCTTTCCTCTGCCCTCAAAGCATCTGACCACACCAAGATTGGTGTGATAAAATGCTTTCCCAATTTCCCAATGGCGCGGTTTATATCCGGGAGGGGGGACATTCCCTCCTACTGCTTGTAAAAGCAGTCTAGAGGCTAATTACCCGCTAGAATTGCTTTTACATGAAAGCCGATCACTGGCTGAAAAGAATGATACCAAGATGATACCTAAACCTGCAGGCATCATTCTGGTATAACCATTCAAAGTCCAGCAACATACTGGACATATATTGTAATCTTTTTTTTTTTCATGCAGCCTCTTGGCTGAACGAAAAAAAGAGATTGATTGGTGGGTATGCCCACCATTAGAATACCTCCCTTCATCCACCCACTTCTAATGATGGGCATACATGCACCATTTATATATGCCGATGCATGGGGGCATCCTCCCGCAAAAGTTATGCCGTGTACACACGGTCGGAATTTCGACCGTATGTACGTGGCATTAGGAGCCAATCGCTCCTCCCCGCCCCCTGCTGCCCCCATGCTTCGGCATATATGCTCTTTTTTTTAACTGTGGTGGTGAAATCACCTCCTACAGCGTTGGAGTCGCGGCTTTATGTATCGTGGGAGCAAACGCTGTTGCTGTCAAGATAAATAAATCCGCGCTGCAACTGAATGGCGCACCTGAAAACAAAAAAATGCTTAACACTAAAACACAGTAAACAAAATTACATACCTGAAAAGCAAGCATGATAAAACATGATAAAACATAATAAAACATTGCAGAATAGAATGGAGTAAAAAAAGAGCAACAATAGAGAGAGAGAGAGAACAATAAAACGACAACTATTTTTGTTTTTTTTATTTTTTTGAGATTCACAGGTAAAAAAGCTCCTGACTGTTAGCGACTGAATCAAAACGCTACCACAAAAAAAATGTTAGCGATCGCAGGGATCAGGCCTGACTCTGCGAACACTGCAGTTATGTGTGCTTAGTGTTTTGTAAGTGACAGTGATCGATCGATACTGCACTTGGGTGGGCTGGGCTGGGCGGAGGGGGAAAACGCAGGTGCTAGCAGGTATCTGGGCTGATGCCGCTAACGCTGCGTTTTTTTGGAACCCTAAACTGCTGGGACGCTAGTATAGATCTGATCAGATCAGATATTGATCTGTTCAGATACTATACCACTAAGGGAGGTGTATGCTTTGCGCGTGGGTGTTTGCGGTACTGGCACTAACCTGGGGCGACGCAGACCTTATTTGACCCTAAAACCTAATTGATATCACCCGCCGGGCGATCAGGGGGTTAAACCGTTATTGGGTAATAAATGGCGGGTGCCCTGACAGTATAAAAAACAAGCTAACTAACCAGCGTCACCCGTAACAGTAATACAAAAAAAAACTGGTTACCTAGCGACACTAATGCAGGGATCAGAAAAACGATCGCTTAGTGACACTGGCAAAAGGGGGTGAAAGGGTTAACTAGGGGCAATCAGGGGGTTAAACCTTTATTAGGTAATATATGGGGGTACCTGACGCTATATAAAAACCTGACGGGGAACCTAAATAACGAAATAACTAACTGGCTAACCAGCGTCACCAGTGACAGTTATACAGTGATCACTGGTGAAAGGGTTAACTCTAGGGGCAATCAGGGGGTTAAAACCTTTATTTAGGTTGTAATATGGGGGTACCTGACCTATAAACCTATTTATGAACCTATATAAACATGGCGGTTAACCTAAAAAAAAACTGGTTACCTAGCGACACTAATGCAGCGATCAGAAAAACGATCGCTTAGTGACACTGGCAAAAGGGGGTGAAAGGGTTAACTAGGGGCAATCAGGGGGTTAAACCTTTATTAGGTAATATATGGGGGTACCTGACGCTATATAAAAACCTGACGGGGAACCTAAATAACGAAATAACTAACTGGCTAACCAGCGTCACCAGTGACAGTTATACGGTGATTACTGGTGAAAGGGTTAACTCTAGGGGCAATCAGGGGGTTAAAACCTTTATTTAGGTTGTAATATGGGGGTACCTGACCTATAAAACTATTTATGAACCTATATAAAACATGGCGGTTAAAATAAAAAAAAAAATGGTTACCTAGCGACACAATGCAGCGATCAGAAAAACGATCGCTTAGTGACACTGGCAAAAGGGGGTGAAGGGGTTAACTAGGGGCAATCAGGGGGTTAAACCTTTATTAGGGGGGGGTAGGGGGCTACCTAGGACCTAAAACTAACTGCCCTGACAGTTATTACAGTCACACTGACACTAAATGCAGTGATCAGTAAATAAATGATCACTGCAATTAGTGACACTGTGACTGGGGGGGGAGGGGGTGATCTGGGGGGTGATCAGGGGGTGACAGGGGGGTGTTTTGTGTGCCTAACTGTACTGGTGTCAGTGTAGTGTTGTGCACTAACCTTAACATGTTCGCCGCTCGGCGTCTCCGGTCACATAGACCGGCGCACCGAGCGTGACATCACTTCCGCCTTCCTGTCTATACAATAGACAGGAAGGGGAAGCTTTTCATTCGCCAGGAGCGATCGCGAGGGGGTGGCCAGAAACCACTGGCCGTCCCCTCGTCCCGGATCGCTCCTGAAGCGATGCCGACCGTCCCCGCCGGCGGAGGGGGGTCCGATCGGACCCCCCAACCGCCTAAAGAATGGCACGTACAGGTACGTGGTTCTGCCTGTACGTGCCATTCTGCCGACGTATATCTACATGGGGCGGTCGGCAAGTGGTTAAAGATGCTTTTGCACAAACACCAGCAAATCCCGAAATTCTACTTCCATCTTTATAGTAAGAAGAACCATCCATGTACCAGCTCTCACTTTCAAGTTCAAAAGGCTGAAAAAAAAAAACTGCTATTGCTGTACTTTGTAATTTGCTGTAGGCCGACTCCTCATTTCCATCCTTAATAGAGCAGTTGCTTGAATCATTCAGTCCATAATTCCACCTGAATGGTATACCAATCTATATACCAATCTATAATTCATATATCCATATAATCCATATATAATCCCCCACTTTCAGATAGAATCAGCTTGACATCAGCGTTTATCAGATCTTCTATCCAGACAAAGCAGCAGTGGAAAATCTTGCCAGTAAAGTTAGGTATTTTTTTCATCCATATGTCAATAATATTAATGACTGATTCAACAAAGTTTCAAATCATGACTGGAGTGATGAACTTCACTCACCCCTCTTATAAATTTAGGAAAACCACCCAACATACTATAATTTATGCTATGCCAAGCCATTGTGCAGCATCTCACCTTAGATGTCAAATATATTGATCAATATGCAATATGTAATATGCAACATGTTATGTAACACGAAAATTATTTTAGGTTTAAATGTTTCGCTCTGGTTTTAAGATAAAGTTCAAGAAATAAAACATAATAAAAAAAAAATTAAATTAAAAAATTAAAAAAATAGGGCTTGAAGAATAAAACTGGGAAAGGGTGAAAAATAAAAAATAGGGAAAAGTCCATTGACAAAAAAAAAAATTTATGTTCCAAAAAAAAGTGTCCATTGCTTGATGAATATTGAGAGAGTCCATGATATTGTTTATTCAGCGTTTCTCCCCCACTAGCCAGAAATTTCAGCTTGCAGTTCACATGCTATTTACATGCAGAATCTCCAATATATCTGAAAGACAAAAAACTCTCCAACAAAACTAATTAGCAAGGTCCTTAAACACTGTTTGAAGTCAAAACAAAGGACTATTTACACATCCCCAGGTTGAAACTAAACCACCCCCACTGCTAGAGAAATGTCACTTGTATTCAAAAACAGATCTGGATAATGTAATCTGTTTAGCTGTCCCAGCAATGTGTTATGTTCCATTTTCATTTTATCGTACTCAATCTTCAAGTGGTCATATTTCTGTTTTAACTGAGAAAATGGTATCCAAGCCTTAGATACTTTTTTATTATGATTTTGGTCAGCTCTGCTTTTCATATTAATATCACCTATATTTGACCTGGTGTCTCCTCTTTGATTGTTATCATAAGACATTGTCTTTTGATCTTTATGTTCAGTATCTGTCCTAAACAATGTGGCTAAATCAATCTTGACAGCTTGCTCATTTGACTTTCTCCATAAATTGTCTGCTTTCAACAATACGTCTTTTAAATCATGAGGATTTGGGGTAACTAGTAAAATATTTTGTCTAATATCTTCATGCAAAGCATTTAGAAATATACTCATATGTAACAAGCCACCATGCTCAAATGCAAGATTATTACTGACCAATATTTCCATAATAGATTTTATTCTTCCTGACAGTTCGTAGGGAGATTCACTTTTCATTTGTTTGATCTTCCCATGAACAGTAACATCAGAACGTACACCATACAAAACACATAACAATTCCATCAATATGTCCCTTGTCCTCATTGGCTGAGTACAGATCTGCTTAATTCTCACCCAAAGACTATTTCCTATAGAATGTTGCATAACTCTGTCTAAATCAGATGGGTTGAGATTGTACATATCTCTGACATTCTGCAAGTCACAAAACCATTTTAAAAATCTGTTTAAATCATGGCAGGGAATCATTCCTATTTCTTTAAGAATTGCATCTAATTCTTTTGGTTTCAAAGGCTTCATTACAAGCTGAACTTCACCTGCATTATTATTATTGTTATAAACTGTGGTGGTCACAGTGGGTGCGGCTGGCAATGAATTATCAGATTTAATATGAGGTTCTGTTTCATTTGATAGAATGTTTGTATTTGCATTTTGCTGCAGATTGCTGAATCCACGATTCGATGCATATCTGCATTCCTGAGATCTCTTCTCTAATTCCATAATTCTTAATTTCAATCTCTCATTTTCCTCTGATAATTCATTACAACGTTTAGACTTCTCAAGCAGAGCTTCCCCAATGGTGACTGCATGCAATTTTAAATTTACAGTCTCAGATTCTGATTGGTTTTGTAACCTCTGACAAACCTTGTTGCTATTATCAACTGCACTCTGTAACTGGGTAATTTCCTCAACCTTATCCTTCAACGAACTTTCCATTGTTAAACAGCAAGATAACAAGCCCTGTACAATACAACCTTTTCTTTTACTTTCTGAAATTTTGCTCTCAAAAACAGTTTTTTCTAAAAATTCATTCATCATAGTCCATGTCTGCTTATATTTTTCTGGCACTTCATAAGGACCGCCATGACGCTTAATACATTTTAACACCCATCTGTTAACTTTATCAGAACTGACACTAGCTTCACACTGAGTAAGCATTTTTACTATATTATTAATAATTTAAAAAGAGAAATATTTTACTCACCGCATTAATTACTCCTTCAACTTCCAGTTCAGGTCTTCTGGTACATGATACAGTCCTTTTCTTCGTTTCCAGTCTCCAGAGAATAATTCTGGGGTTCCAAACTTCTTTGATTTTGTAGATCAGACTCTCTTATGTCACAACCAGACGTTAGAGTCACAGCACAGGTCTTGGGTCTCCATCAGACATCTGTCCAACTCACGGATTGTTATCACTGACTTCTGTTACAAAGTCCTGAAAATGCTCTTCTGGTCGCTTGAACGGCACCAATGTAGTGATCTAATCTTATAGTCGTCGTTCCTCGTAGATGGAATATAGTTATTAAAAGTATTGTCTCCGCAGCAAAACCCGATTCTCCCAGAGAGAGACAATTTTATTGACTTCCAAACAGAACAGTCTTACAGATGACAAAAATCCAACAGAGTTCATGACACGACAGTGCTAGTAATATTTAGAGCCCCATGGAACCATGTGACTCTTGGGTGCCTTCGTAAGAACACACACTTCTAAACAGATTGAACGTCCTGTTATATCCCCCCCACACACACTGAATGTCTGAGCAATTTGATTGGGCGTTTCCATTAAATGCTTTGATCTGCCCCGGTCTTTCAGAGTGACCGGAGACAACCCCACGCTGTGAATAGTTGTAATTATAAAGCTGCCCCAATTTACATTCTTGCATATTCCCCCTTTGATATGTGTGAATACTGATTAGATTAAGATAATCATTATCTGTTCCCTGTCTGGTCTGGTCTGGCCATTTGTCCTTTGACCAACAAAACCCTCTTTTAATATGCGCAATTAGATAACGACGACCAAAGCGGCCTGCCTAGAATAAACTTGTCTTTAGAATGCCTAAATAAAAACACTACATATAATAAATATGTAAATATATAAATAAAATATATATATGATGTATATATATATATATATTAGATATAATATACTACACCAAGCACCTGATGCTGATGTAAACGATGAATTTTTTTATGAATGTGAGATCCCTTGAAGACTGCCTATGCTGATGCTGAGTGACTATCCTGTTATGCTGAGTGACTATCCTATTCCTCATCAATGTTCATGTTGATAGCTTCTAAGAACATTTTTGGTTCTGGGCACCACCACCAGTGCCTAAAGCCCAATTTTTCAGCCCCTGTTTAACAGGGGCATGTAATTACAATTTTTTCTGTAATATTTTGCAGCAGGGCTCATTCCTATGCTCAACTATAGTATCTGTGAGGGCTTGCAGTGTTGTGGCACCAGCACCAGTGCCTAAAGCCCAATTTTTCTGCCCCTGTTTAACAGGGGCGGGTAATTACAATTTTTGATCTAATATTTCACAGCAGGGCTCATTCCTGCGCCCACCAAGAGTAACTGTGCGTGCTTACAGTGTTGTGGCAACACCACCACACCACCACCAAAGGCCCAATTTTTCTGCCCCTGTTCAACAGGGGCATGTAATTACAATTCTTGATATAATATTTCACAGCAGGGCCTGTTCCAGCGCCCACCAAGAGTAACTGTGAGGGCTTACAGTGTTCTGGTTCCACCAACACCTAAGGCCCAAATGTATGCAGAGTATATAGGGCAGGCCGTATAGTATATACAGGCGGTCCCCTACTTTCAAACATCTGACTTACAAATGACTCCTACTTACAAACGGAGGGAGACAACAGGAAGTAAGAGGAAATCTACCCCTAGGAAGGGAAATTCTCTCCTGTAAGAGTTAATATGGGAAAAAGGTGTCTCCACTGATGCTTTATCACCAATCCTTGTTTCCATAAAAAAAACAAATCTTCTAAATCCAATTTTCATTGGGACAGAAAGTGAGGTGAAATCTTCTGAACAGAGGGCACAGACAGCAAAAATGTCAGGTCACCCTGAGGCTAGGTGACAGATGCACACCGTGGGGGTCAGGAGTGCACCGCTAGGTAGTGGACCCTATGGCTGACTGCAGTGGATGGGAGTCAAGGTGATACGGAAGACAGGGCAGCCGGACACCAAGACGGTTCCCACCAGGGTTAGAGCGTAAGATTCCCTGGGGCACGGAGTCTAAGAGCCAGCTGGTGTTCACTAGAGCCTCTAGTGGTGAGGATGGACTGGGCTGCAACTGGCTCCAGGTTGCGACCCCCAGGGTCCCCCAGCTCACATCCACAGTAGGCAACCGGAGGACAGGGATAGTGAGGGATAAGCCAAGGTCAGGGCCACAAGCAGACAAGCACAGCAAGGTACACGCCAAAGGTTCAGGGTCACAGGAAACCAGGAATAGTCAGGGACACGCCAGAAGGTCAGGGTCACAGGTAAACAGGGATAGTCAGGGACACGCCAAAGTTGGTAAAAGAACAACTGAAGAGCACACGGCAGGTAACAGAAAGCCAAACACACAAAAGTTGATCAGCAGGGTTGGCCTGCAGTGCACAGGTTAATATAGAGTCCTCTGATAGGAGCTAGGTTGGAGCCCTGCCAGAGGAGGGATTATAAAAGCAGTCAGGTGATGGGTGGCCAAAAAAAATGTTACAGGGGTGATGATAACCCTTCCCTATGTTATCCAAAAAGCTTAAAAATGTATTTTTTGGTGGAGCTACACTTAAAAAATGTACCTGTTCCAAATTACAGATTCAACTTAACAACAAACCTACAGTCCCTATCTTGTTTGTAACCAGGGGACTGCCTGTATACTGGTGTTCAGAGTATATAGGGCCTGGGGGCCCCATGCCTTTTATTTTTTTAATTTGGGTGTGGTTACCCATGCTGTTTTTCTCATTAATTTTCATCCATATTGCTGGGACCCGACATTATATTACAGCTGCAAGCAGTTTTAAATTACTTTTATTCCTTTAGAAATGGCATTTTGTGCAAGGATTGTTCTATACAGTTTATGCCAGTTTACAGGCATACTATAGACAACCCCCAGGTACGATATTTAAAGGAATATTTCACTTTTATTTTAAGCCCCACCTCCTGTACATATACGTTGTCACTTTGAAGAGGGATATCTCGGTAACGGCAATAGCTGCTGCCACAACCAAAATATCCATCTTTACAGGAGGCGGTTCTGTTTACGATAGTGGTGGTCTCTGTGGCGGGTTCGCTGCGAGATCACCGTTATCAGCGGCGGAGAGGTGCCACCCCCTCCCCCACCAGAGCTGTCGGTAGCGGCGGAGGCGATTGGGTCCTGCAGTGTGATGGGTATGGAGACGAGTGAGGCTAAGATGGCCCCCACTCGTCTCTATACCATAGGAGGGCGGAAGCAATGTCAAAATGTCACTTCCGCCCATACGTCTTAAAGGAACATTTTTTTCAATGTCATTTTTTCAAATTACATTTTTTTTTTTTTTTTTTTTGCATTTAAGTCCAAATATGAGATCTGAGGACTTTTGGACCCCAGATCTCATATTTAAGAGGACCTGTCATGATTTTTCTATTACAAGGGATGTTTACATTCCTTGTAATAGGAATAAAAGTGATCGATTTTTTTTTTAAAACAGTGTAACAATTAATACATTCAAGTAAAATAAATAAGAAAAAAAAGATTTTTTTTTTAAAAACACCCCGTCCCGAGCTCGTGCGCAGAAGCGAACTCATACGTGAGTAGCGCCCGCATATGAAAACGGTGGTCAAACCACACATGTGAGGTTTCGCCGCGATCGGTAGAGTGAGAACAATAATTCTAGCCATAGACGTCCTCTGTAACTCAAAAGATGCAACCTGTAGAATTTTTTAAATGTCGCTTTATGGAGATTTTTGAGGGTAAAAGTTTGACGCCATTCCACGAGCGGGCGCAATTTTGAAGCATGACATGTTGGGTATAAATTTACTCAGCATAACATTATCTTTCACAATATAAAAAAAAAAAAATGGGCTAATTTTACTGTTGTCTTATTTTTTTATTCAAAAAAGTGATTTTTTCCCAAAAAAAGTGCGCTTGTAAGACCGATTACGGTCTGAAATTACGGTGTGAAAAAAAGTATTGCAATGACCGCCATTTTATTCTCTAGGGTGTTAGAAAAAAAACAATATGTAATGTTTGGGGGTTCTAAGTAATTTTCCAGCAAAAAAAACTGTTTTAAACATGAAAACACAGAGTCTGAAAAACAGGCTTGGTCCTTAAGTGGTTAAGCATCACTAAAATCAGTGCTCCTGAAAAAATTTCTGTTTTTAAACTTTCTTTTGCATTGATACATGTCCCCTGGGGCAGGACCCGGGTCCCCAATCTAGGACCCGGGTCCGACAATAACTTGCATATTAGCCTTTAAAATTCGCACTTTTGATTTCTCATGCTCGAGTCCCATAGACTGTAATGGTGTTCGAATGTTCGTGCAAACTTTCGGTCCGTTCGCATGTTCTGGATGCACACCGAACAGGGGGTTGTTCAGCTCATCCCTAAATATAAATCACCTCTGCATGAGATGATCAGACAGACAGAAACAAAAGGTGACTTAATTAGCCCAATTAACAATGAGTGAAAGACTCTTAGAAAACACACTATGGGTGAGACCTACTTACAAAAAACACATTATAGCAGGAGACCCCAGACCGTTGGCTTGAGCTGATGCTATTAACATCTGCTATGAGTCTCAGAGTGTGAAGCAGTTATTGTTGGTAGTGAGGCATCTAGGCCCTAAACATGGATCCTGGGCCTAGATTTCCAGAGCCTGTGTGTTTTGGGGAGACATGAACTTGAATCAGAAACAAGACCACTCCAATTGTCCCCCAGGCATACACCTCCCAAAGAGTAGTGTTCCCTTAAAACCAGAGCTCATAGTCAGTGGGTAAGAGTCCCCTCCAAAAGCCTCTGTTCTTGCTGGGTCTGTCATACCATACAACAAATGTAAACTTATAGATTTTCTTAACCCTGATTCCACCTACCAGCCACAATTGCCACAGTCATGTCATACCGTCAATATAGTCAGTCCAGATATTTCATTAGCTTTACTTTTGTGTTTTCCCACAAAGTCTATTCAGCCCAAAACCATTTCCCTTTTTCTCCATCCCTGCACATACAATAGCACAGTACTACTATAACAGTCAGCGAGGGGCTTTCTGACAGTCACTGCCGTACTAATTCAGAGTCCTAATTTTAAATACTCTGGCATCACTTCTGACTTCTATGTCTTAAAACATAAATCGTCAAAATAAATACAAATCTCCAATACCTTTTTAACCGCATTGGACAAAATAAAAAATGAAAGAACTAAGTAAATACATTTTATATATATATATATATATATATATATATATATATATATATATATATATATATATATATATATATATATACATATATACATATATACATACATACACATAAGTACGTTTTGCTTCCTTTTAGATTGAATATATTTCTACTTGCGTAGAAATACATCTCTACATCACAAGAGTAAGAAAACAACCTTGTCTATTTAAGAAAATATGTAGTAACAACAGTATTCAAGTACATCTCTAAGATCAGAGGAGCCAACATGGAAGTATGCCGTCAGAGAAAACAAAAATATATCAAAATGAGGGCATGTTAACCGCTTCCCGACCGCCTCCTGCACATATACATCAGCAGAATGGCACGGCCAGGCAAAACCACGTACCGGTACGTGGCCCTTTAATTGCCTGGCTGTGGGTCGCGGGAACGCTGCCAGGGGCGTGCTCGCGACCCGGTCGGGAGCTCCGTGACCCCGGCCACGGGACCAGCAGACCTGATCGCCGCTGGTGTCCCGCGATCGGGTCACAGAGCTGAAGAACGGGGAGAGGTCTGTGTAAACAAACCTCTCCCCGCGCTTCCTACTCTGCCTGTTATTGATCGGCTGTTCCCTGTCATCGGGAAAGCCGATCAATGACGTCAGACGTCAGCCCCGCCCCTAATGTAAAAAAACACACACACGTCACAGCCCATAACCCCTCCCCTCCCCCTAGTGGTTAACTTCTTCACTGCCACTGTCATTTATACAGGAATCAATGCATTTAAATAGCATTGATTGCTGTATAAATGAAAATGGTCCCAAAAATGTGTCAAAAATGTCCGATGTGTCCACCATAATTTCGCAGTCACAATAAAAATTGCTGATCGCCGCCATTACTAAAAAAAATAAAAAAATAAAATAATTAATATAAAATTGATTTTTTTACCAAAAATATAAAACTATCCCCTATTTTGTAAACGCTATAACTTTTGCACAAACCAATCAATAATCGCTAATTGCGATTTTTTTGAACCAAAAATATGTAGAAGAATCAGAGCAAAAACCCAGGGGCTTTATCACTGAACCCCACTCACATTCACGTCCTTTGATCCCTCCCTGCTGCCAGTTATTGGTCCGGGGCTGAAGTGCATGCTGTTAAAACAACGCCGATACACAAGCTCACGACACAACATCCAAAAACTTGAAGCTGGCACACAAACGATCACAAGCCTTTGAAGCAAATTACTAGACTTACTCACAAACAAATCAAGCGTAAATACATCCTCTCACAAAACGACTCTTTTACGAATATAGTAATAAATCAGTGACGAGCCCTACAAACCAAAAAAAGCTATTGGAACCGTACACTTTCTAACGATCCTAAGGGTCACAAACTGACTGCAACCCCGGACTAGCCAAAACGTTTGTCAACTAACTACTCACAACTTTAACAATATAAATCAAACAGGTCACTCAGCTACTGACACAGCTAGGAAACAAGCATTCAAAGACTTTCTACCAGCTTTACAAGCCCGCTCTGCAGATTTTTTTACCAAAAATATGTAGAAGAATACGTATTGGCCTAAACTGAGGAAAAAATATGTTTTTTTTATATATTTTTTGGGGAAATTTATTATAGCAAAAAGCAAAAAATATTGAATTTTTTTTCAAAATTGTCGCTCTATTTTTGTTTATAGCGCAAAAAATACAAAACCGCAGGGGAGATCAAATACCACCAAAAGAAAGCTCTATTTGTGGGAAAAAAGGACGCCAATTTAGTTTGGGAGCCACGTCGCACGATCGCGCAATTGTCAGTTAAAGCGACGCAGTGCCGAATCGCAAAAAGGGGCCTGGTCCTTTGGCTGCCAATTGGTCCGGGGGCTGAAGTGGTTAAATATACCAAAAATGGATTTTGCTTTCTTTTATATAAACATAGAAAAGTGAAGGCAGAAAAAAAATCAAGTGGTCCAACGAATCTGCCATTATTTTTTATTTATACATGGTTTTAGTATTTTTTTGTTCGTTTTTTGTTAACTTTTTTTGTCTGAGTATAGATCTATGTTTGTCCCAAGTAGGGATGGGCCCGGTGCTCGATTCGAACCCACGTTCGAATCGAGCACCGGACGTTCGCTCGCTCGGCGAGCCCAGAACTATTTGGGCCATTCGCATCACATTCGTGTGATGCGAGCGGCCCCGCAGTGCATTGCTGGCTGATGATTGGCCAAGCATGCACTGTGACCCCGCATGCTTGGCCAATCACAGCACCGGAAACTCGGAGAGCAATAATTGGCTACAGGCAGGACGCCTGTAGCCAATTAAAGCTCAGGGGCTTTAGTACACGCCCCACCATTTAAAAGGCCGCCACGCCGTCAGCCCCGGTCACATGAGTTCCGGCTTTAGGAGAGATCAGTCTGCTGATTCTGTCTTTGCTTGATTGCTAGTTTGCTACTGAAAGATTTGCTCTTCTTTGCTAAACCATTGGCTATTTCTTTGCTAAACCATTGCTACCTAAGTCATTGATCGTTCATTGCTGCTGATTGCACAGTTAGTGTGTTATTAGCTGCTGCTGGGGATTAGTCTGGTGCGTGCTTACTGTTAGTACAGTATTGCAGTAGTACCAACCGCAGTGCTGTTAGCACAGCATTGCACCCCAACAGCACCCATAGGACTTCTAGTGTGTTAGTGGCAGCAAACAGAGCTCCCATATTTTCTTCTCAGCAGCACCCATAGGACTTCTAGTGTGTTAGTGGCATCACACAGAGCTCCCATATTTTCTTCCCAGAAGCACCCATAGGACTTCTAGTGTGTTAGTGGCATCACACAGAGCTCCCATATTTTCTTCCCAGAAGCACCCATAGGACTTCTAGTGTGTTAATGGCATCACACAGAGCTCCCATATTTTCTTCCCAGAAGCACCCATAGGACTTCTAGTGTGTTAGTGGCATCACACAGAGCTCCCATATTTTCTTCCCAGAAGCACCCATAGGACTTCAAGTGTGTTATTGGCATCACACAGAGCTCCCATATTTTCTTCCCAGAAGCACCCATAGGACTTCTAGTGTGTTAGTGGCATCACACAGAGCTCCCATATTTTCTTCCCAGAAGCACCCATAGGACTTCTAGTGTGTTAGTGGCATCACACAGAGCTCCCATATTTTCTTCCCAGAAGCACCCATAGGACTTCTAGTGTGTTAGTGGCATCACACAGAGCTCCCATATTTTCTTCCCAGAAGCACCCATAGGACTTCTAATGTGTTAGTGGCATCACACAGAGCTCCCATATTTTCTTCCCAGAAGCACCCATAGGACTTCTAGTGTGTTAGTGGCATCACACAGAGCTCCTATATTTTCTTCCCAGAAGCACCCATAGGACTTCTAGTGTGTTAGTGGCATCACACAGAGCTCCTATATTTTCTTCCCAGAAGCACCCATAGGACTTCTAGTGTGTTAGTGGCATCGCACAGAGCTCCTATATTTTCTTCCCAGAAGCACCCATAGGACTTCTAGTGTGTTAGTGGCAACACACAGAGCTCCTATATTTTCTTCCCAGAAGCACCCATAGGACTTCTAGTGTGTTAGTGGCATCACACAGAGCTCCTATATTTTCTTCTCAGCAGCACCCATAGGACTTCTAGTGTGTTAGTGGCATCACACAGAGCTCCTATATTTTCTTCCCAGAAGCACCCATAGGACTTCTAGTGTGTTAGTGGCATCACACAGAGCTCCTATATTTTCTTCTCAGCAGCACCCATAGGACTTCTAGTGTGTTAGTGGCATCACACAGAACTCCTATATTTTCTTCCCAGAAGCACCCATAGGACTTCTAGTATGTTAGTGGTATCACACAGAGCTCCTATATTTTCTTCTTAGCAGCACCCATAGGACTTCTAGTGTGTTAGTGGCATCACACAGAGCTCCTATATTTTCTTCTTAGCAGCACCCATAGGACTTCTAGTGTGTTAGTGGCATCACACAGAGCTCCTATATTTTCTTCCCAGAAGCACCCATAGGACTTCTAGTGTGTTAGTGGCAGCACATAGAGCTCCTATATTTTCTTCTCAGCAGCACCCATTTTTTATACTATATACACTACCGACTACAATGGCTGGAAGACCGCCAAGGAGAGGCAGAGCGTGCAGAGGCAAGAACACAGGGCAGGCAGGCTCTGTTTCTAGAGACAACAGTGCTGGCCGTGGACGTGGTCGTGCATCAGCGCGTGGCCATGGGACACGCTTGTCTTTGTTTTCGGCAGCTGGACATGTGGAGCCGCATCATGCCGAAGGCTTGGTAGAATGGATGACCAAGCCCTCCTCATCCTCCTCATCCTCTTTCACCCAGGCTCAGGGTACTGGCAGAGCAGCTGCCAATGCGTACTCAATGGCATCATCAGCCACCCCTTCCCTAGACCCACCATGTCCTCCTGAGGAGTCCCCCGAACTGTTTGAGCACAGTGTTGGGTACATGCTCCAGGAGGATGCCCAACGATTCGAAGGCTCGGATGATGATACCCAGCTTGAGGAAGGCAGTAGTGTGCACGCAGAGAGAGGGGATGCTGAATTACAGCAATCTGGCAGTACTGTTCCACCAGCTGCAGCTTACTGCCAGGTTTGCTCTAGTGGTGAAGAGGGAGGGGATGATGAGGTCACTGACTCCACGTGGGTGCCTGAAGGGAGAGAGGAGGAGGAGGATGCGGCGTCACATGTCCAACGAGGCAGGATGCCCCCTGGAGGCCAGCTAGAGGCCAGCACAGCAACTGTACCACACCGCAGAGCTCCGCCTGTGCAGGGCGCTGCCTCTGCACGTTATCACAAAAGTTCTTTGGTGTGGGCCTTTTTTGAGACGAGTGCATCAGATCGCACCACTGCTATTTGCAATATTTGTCTCAAGCGTATCTCGCGTGGCCAAAACATCAGCCGCTTGGGCACCACAAGCATGAGCAGACATATGTCGACCTGCCATGCAGCTCGTTGGCAAGCACACATAAAAGACCCACACCAAAGAACAAAGCGGACCTCTCCTTGCTCCTCATCAGCTGGGATCTCCATCCCCACTATATCTTCACTCCTCTCTGAAAGCTGCTCTGAGAGGACTGAAGGTGTAGAATTAGGTGTGTCACAACCAAGTACTTGCAGTACACCGACGTCCGATTGTAGCAGGCAAATTTCCCTGCCCCAGCTGCTGGACCGTCGAAAGAAGTATACTCCCAGCCATCCACATGCCCAGCGGTTGAATGCTAGCTTGGCTAAATTGCTAGCACTTCAACTGCTGCCTTTTCAGTTGGTAGACTCGGCCCCCTTCCGTGAGTTTGTTCAATGTGCGGTTCCTCAGTGGCAGGTTCCCAAACGCCACTTTTTCTCACGGAAGGCGATTCCGTCTCTCTACCGGCATGTGGAAGGCAATGTCCATGCCTCGCTGGACAGGGCGGTCAGCGGTAAGGTGCATATTACCGCTGACTCATGGTCCAGCAGGCATGGACAGGGACGTTATCTTTCTTTCACGGCCCATTGGGTCACTCTATTGGCAGCTGGGAGGGATGCAGGACAAGGTGCAGTAGTGTTGGAGGTTGTTCCGCCACCACGCCTCCAAAATGCTACTACTGGTTGTGACACACCTCTCTCCTCCACCCCCTCCTCTTCTTCTTCCTCCAGTGCTCTGTCCTCGGAACCAGCGGTGCTCCGTAGGCGTACAAGGGGCTACGAGAGTACGCAGGCAAAAAGATGCCATGCCGTGCTTGCGCTGGTGTGTTTGGGGGACAGAAGCCACACTGGGCCAGAGGTTCTGGCAGCTCTGCAGGGGCAGGCCGAGAGGTGGTTGATGCCACGCCAGCTTAAGCCAGGAATGGTCGTTTCTGACAATGGCACCAACCTCCTCTCCGCCCTGCGACAGGGGCAGCTCACCCATGTGCCCTGTATGGCTCACGTCCTCAACCTGGTGGTGCAGCGGTTCTTGGGCAGGTTCCCAGGCTTACAGGATGTCCTGAGGCAGGCCAGGAAAGTCTGTGTGCATTTCCGCCGATCTTATAATGCCAGTGCTCGGCTGACTGAGCTGCAAAAGGAGCTGAACCTGCCCAAGAACCGCCTAATATGTGACATGCCCACCAGGTGGAACTCAACGTTGGCCATGCTGCAGCGACTGCACACGCAGCAGAGGGCCATCAATGAGTACCTTTGCGACTACGGCACCAGGACAGGGTCAGGGGAGCTTGGCTTTTTTTCCCCACGCCAGTGGAGCATGATCAGGGATGCATGCACTGTCTTCTCACCATTTGAGGAGGCCACGAGGATGGTGAGCAGTGACAGTGCATGCATCAGTGGCACTGTACCTCTTGTCCACCTGTTGGAGCATACGCTGTGTGGGATAATGGACAGGGCACTTGAGGCAGAACAGAGGCAGGAAGAGGAGGACTTCCTTGCCTCTCAAGGCCCCCTTTATCCAGACAGTGTTCCTTCTGTCCCACCCATCACACAGGAAGAGGAAGAGGAGGAGGAGGATTGTGTGAGCATGGAGGTGGAGCCTGGCACTCAGCATCAGCAGCAGCAGTCTTTTAGGGATGATGTACAGTCCCAACAAACCAGTGGACTTGTACGTGGCTGGGAGGAGGTGGCTGGCGATCATGTCATCCTCAGTGACCCAGAAGACTCCGGACCGAATACCTCAGCTAACCTACGCTGCATGGCCTCCCTGATCCTGCAAAGCCTGCGGAAGGATCCTCGTGTTCTTCGGATCAAGGAGAGGGACCATTACTGGCTGGCCACTCTCCTTGATCCACGGTACAAGGGTAAGGTTGCGGACCTTATCTTGCCGTCGCAGAGGGAGCAGAGGATGAGACATCTCAGGGAGGCTTTGCAGAAAGGTCTGTGCAACGCGTTCCCAGAAACTGGGAGGTTACAAACTCCTGGTCCTGGACGACGAGTTGCTGAGGCTTCGGTCAGTAGCAGAAGGAGCGGTGGGGAAGATGGACGTCTGACCTATGCGTTCAGACAATTTTTTAGTCCGCAGCCCCAAGGTATGATCGGTCCCAGCAACCATCGCCAGCGTCTGATATACATGGTGCAGGAATACCTAGGGGCAAGGTCAGACTTGGACACCTTTCCCACCGAAAATCCTCTGGCTTACTGGGTCCTGAGGATGGATCATTGGCCAGAGCTTGCACAGTATGCAATTGAGCTACTGGCCTGTCCTGCATCCACCATTCTTTCCGAACGCACATTCAGTGCTGCTGGAGGATTTGTGACCGATCATAGGGTGCGCCTGTCCACCGACTCGGTTGATCGACTGAACTTCATAAAAATGAATCAGTCTTGGATCACCACCAGCTACCAGGCACCTGAAGCGGATATAACAGAATAATTTATAATGTCACATCCCTTCAAGACTGCCTATGCTGATGCTGAGTGACTGGCCTGTTATGTTCACTGACTATCCTCTTCCTCCTCCTCAATGATCCATGCCACCACACCAGTGCCTAAGGCACAATTTTTCAGCCCCTGTATAACAGGGGCGTGTACTTACAATTTTTTAAAAAGATGCTTCACAACAGGTGTGACTGCTGTGCTCCAAGTACAGTATCTGTGAGGGGTTGCAGTAATGTGGCACCAGCACCAGTGCCTAAGGCACAATTTTTCAGCCCCTGTTGGGGCGTGTAATTACAATTTTTAGGCAATGCTTTGCAACAGGTCTCATTGCTGTGCTCAGAGTACAGTATCTGTGAGGGGTTGCAGTGTTGTGGCACCAGCACCAGTGCCTAAGGCACAATTTTTCAGCCCCTGTATAACAGGGACGTGTAATTACAATTTTTTAAAAAGATGCTTCGCAACAGGTGTGACTGCTGTGCTCCAAGTACAGTATCTGTGAGGGGTTGCAGTGTTGTGGCACCAGCACCAGTGCCTAAGGCACAATTTTTCAGCCCCTGTATAACAGGGGCGTGTAATTACAATTTTTTTAAAAGATGCTTCGCAACAGGTGTGACTGCTGTGCTCCAAGTACAGTATCTCTGAGGGGTTGCAGTGTTGTGGCACCAGCACCAGTGCCTAAGGCACAATTTTTCAGCCCCTGTTGGGGCGTGTAATTACAATTTTTAGGCAATGCTTTGCAACAGGTTTCATTGCTGTGCTAAGAGTACAGTATCTGTGAGGGGTTGCAGTGTTGTGGCACCAGCACCAATGCCTAAGGCACAATTTTTCAGCCCCTGTTTAACAGGGGCGTGTAATTACAAATCTTGATCTAATAGTTCACAGCAGGGCCCATTCCTGCGCCCACCAAGAGTAACTATGAGGGCCTACAGTTTTGTGGCAACACCGTCCACCACCACCACCACCACCAAAGGCCCAATTTTTCTGCCCTGTTCAACAGGTGCATGCAATTACAAATCTTGATCTAATAACTCACAGCAGAGCCCATTCCTGCACCCACCAAGAGTAACTGTGAGGGCTTACAGTCTTGTGGCAACACCGTCCACCACCACCACCACCACCAAAGGCCCAATTTTTCTGCCCGGTTCAACAGGTGCATGCAAGTACAAATCTTGATCTATTAACTCACAGCAGGGCCCATTCCTGTGCCCACCAGTCTTGTGGCTACACCAACATCTAATAGGGCAAATTTCTGCAGAGTATATACGGCAGGCCCCTACTTTCAAACATCCAACTTACAAACGACTCCTACTTGCAAACGGAAAGAGAAAACAGGAAGTGAGAGGAAATCTACCCCTAGGAAGGGAAATTCTATCCTGTTAGATTTAATTTGGGAAAAAGGTATCTCCTCTCTACTGATGCTTTATCACCAATCCTTGTTTCAATTAAAACCCCACTTTTCCAAAAACATTTGTCATTGGGACGGAAAGTGAGGTGACATGTTCTGAACAGATGTGCAAAGACAGCAAATGTTACAGGGGTGATAACCCCTCCCTATGTTCTCCAAAAAGCTTAAAAATTGATTTTTTTGGGATGGAGCTACACTTCATAATGTACCTGTTCAAATTCTACTTAAGAACAAACCTACAGTCCGTGTCTTGTTTGCACCACCTATATACTGCTGTTCAGAGTATATAGGGTTGTAGGTATAGGGTTTTATTTTGGGTGCGGGGTCCCCCTTAATATCCATACAAGACCCAAAGGGGCTGGGGTGAGGGGGGGGGGGTGTTGGGGTAGCCATGCCATTTTTCTCAAGGATTTTAAGCCATATGGCGGCCAGGACAAGACATGACATTAAAGCCGCAAGTGGTTTTAAAAGGCTTCTTTTTTTCCTTTACAAATGTCATTTTGTGCAAGGACAGTTCTAAACACGGGAAACACATGCCACTTCACAGGCATACTTTAGACACCCCCCAGGTACCATATTTAAAGGAAAATTTCGCTTTTTTTTTACTTTATGCATCATTAAAATGACTGCTCCCAAAAAAACGTTAGTTTTTAAAAGTTCTTTTTGCAATGATATATGTCCCCTGGGGCAGGACCCGGGTCCCCAAACCTGTTTTATGACATTAACATGCATATTGGCCTTTGTAATTAGCAATTTTGATTTCGAACGTTCGCGTCCATTATAACGAATAGGGTTCGAAAATTCGCGCAAACTTTCGGTCCGTTCGAAGGCTCTGGTGCGAACCGAACCCGGGGTGTGTTCGGCTCATCCCTAGTCCCAAGCATGTTTGAAGCCATTTACTGTTGGCTAACTTGCTTCCTCTACTGGAAGTCTATTCCAAGCATCAACTACCCTTTCAGTAAAATAATGCTTTCTAAGATTAGTTTTGAACTTTCCTCCAGTTAGTTTGAGGACATGTACCCATGTTCTTGTTTTTAGATTCGTATTGAAAACACTGCCCTCCTGAACCTTATTCACCCCCTTGATGTATTTGAAGGTTTCAATCATGTCTTTCCTTTCCCTTCTTTCCTCCAGACTGTACATATTAAAGCGGAGTTCCACCCAAATATTTTACTTCTGCTTCTCGGATTCCTCCCCCCTCCAGTATCACATTTGGCACCTTTCAGGGAGAGAACAGAGGTAATCCAGGTATTTGCTCCCACTTTCGGGCATAGATCGTCGCAGTATCTGCGGGGAACTACGCCATGTCCGGCCCCTCCCCCCCCCCGCTGTTTTCTGGGAGACACACAGGTCCCAGTAGACAGCAGGGACCTGTGAGATTGCGCATGCGCAGTAGGAAACCAGGCTGTGAAGCCGCAAGGCTTCACTTCCTAAATCCCTTACCGAAGATGGCGGGGGGCCTCCGCCCGAGAGCCGAGGGACAGATCGTGTCCATATATTAAAAGTCAGCAGCTGCAGTATTTGTAGCTGCTGACTTTAATTTTTTTTTTCCGGCGGAACTCCGCTTTAAGTTCCTGAAGTCTCTTTCCAAATGTTATATCCCAAGACCTAAAGAAAAGGAACAGGTCTGGTGTCCCCAGTGACACACTTCCATCCCTTTGAGCCATAGTCAAGCTCAGTGGTGTGTATGGGGACCCACAACCCCTCCTAACCTGTGCCTTAGAACTAATACTGTGCCATATTGCCAAACATATATATTTTTTCATCCTAGGTATGTTGTTACACACATCCACCCCTGAAGAGCGAGCTGGATCTCGCAAAACTAGTCGGGTAGTACGATGCCCGTGTACTATGACTACTACTACATTTATGTACCAATATTCCTTGTTTATGTATCTCTTTTAATTGGCAACTGTTGGTGTTATCTATGCATGTAAACAATTGTACTTGAATAAATCATATACTATATTTACTACTGTTATGTTTACTGGCGGAAACAGTACCCACTTCATTTAAAGTCCCAGGGCGAATCCTTCATTTTTACATATCCCAAGACCTTTCCTCATTTTTGTTACCCATCTCTGGATTCATTCTATCTTATCAATATCTTTTTGTACGTGAGGTCTCCATAACTTCCCCCTGCTGGTTATCCCTCTAGTGATATAAAGGTATATATAAAAAGGAATCAGGTCCTCCTTCCCCCTGCTGGTGACCCCTCTAATGATAACTAAAGATCTATATAGGGGAATCAGGACCACACTCCTTCTGGTAACTCCTCTAGTAATATAAAGATCTATATAGAGGAATCAGGACCTCCTTCCTCTTACTGGTGACCCCTCCAGCGATAGAAAGATCTATATAGAGCATTTAGGACCACCTTTCATTGCCTGGTGATCCCTCTAGATTAGTAAAGGTCCCAATGTTCGAGTTGAACAAACAAACATATGGGTGCTCATGGGACGTTCACCAGTCAACAAACGCCACATAATGCACTGTGATTTTGAAGTGCATTGAAGACTGCTGATTGGCCAAAGCATGCACGCGACCTGTATGCTTTGGCCAATTACAGCACAATGTACTAAAAGAGCCATGATTGGCCAAAGGCACCCTGCCTTTGGCTGGGGCCAAGTCAACACCCCACACTATAGGGAGAGGGTGGACAGGGAGAGGTGGACGGGGGCAGAGAGAGTAGGGACAAGGAGGGGGACAGAGAGAGGGGGACAGGGGGAGCAGAGAGAGTGGGGACAGGAAGAGGGGGAGGGGGAGAGGGACAGAGAGAGGGGGACAGAGAGAGACAGAGGGGGCAAATAGAGGGGGGCTGAGAGAGGGGGCAGGTAGAGGGCAGAGAGAGGGGGAGATAGAGAGGGGGAGTGGGGCAGTGAGAGGGGGGACAGGGAGAGAAGGAAACAGGGAGAGAGAGAGCGAAAAGGAGGGGTGGCAGAGAGAGGGGGACAGGGAGAAAGAGAGGGGGGAGAGGTGGCAGAGAGAGCGGGGCAGAGAGAGGGGGAGGGTCTGGTCAGTGACAGAGTTCAGCTCACTCACTTGGATGGTACAGGGGGGGTTCAAGGTCAGCGGCTTTAATGTGGATGTCGGCTGCTTGTTTAATCTTCCCGCCCCTTTTACTCTTCATATATGCCGCACATGGGCAGGGAGAGAGGGGCAGGAGAAGCGGTGTGTGTCACAAGCTGGTCAGGCAATGCTGGATGGAGCATTGTGTGGATGTCCTCTTCTAGGACAGCTGCACTGAGTTGGCTGTCACCCGCTGCCCACACATCCGGAGGATACAGCGACAGCAGCCGCCAGAGGACTGAAGTAAAATAGTAAAGTATCAAACCAGGCAGAACTTCAGCAAGGCAGGTTTATTAACAGCTGGCAACATACAGGATTATGTTCAAAGTATTACAACATACAGGTCTAATTTATACAGTTTCTTACAATGCAATCATATTAGATATAGGTATTCTTATTCCCTAACCAAATTTAAACAATTGTGAATTGTTCTCACCTTGAACCAGAATGGGTCTTTTCTACCATTTCTTGGGAACCCGTCACCTGATAGGGACCAGTCGATCGACCAGTGGTCTGGTCCCCTCACAGAGTTCTGGCTTCCAGCTCGACAAAGTATGTGAGGGAAATTCACCTGAGACCACACTCTGGAGCAAGTTAAGAAGTCTTTTCTGACTAGTACGAGGAGACAAGTTACGGACAGATATTAGCCCATTGGTTCTGACCTCTATGACCCTTGCAATAGGGCAGCATACACAGAGTTCAGCCTTATGAGCTCCTATCTGACTTGTCTGACTAACAATTGTAGAGCTTGCATTTATATACTCTTTACAAGCCTCATCTTAATCATCTCTCCTACATGTGATTGGTCGCTAAGATCTATGTCAATGTAACTAGCCATAAATCTGACACCTGTTCCATAACCAGATAAACTTAATTATTCCCAGAATTCCTATATGTTCATTAAAGTGATTTATAACTGCTTTTGTCCAATTAAAAACACCTGTGTAGAGACAGTCTGGCACCCAGCTGTGTTATCAAACTCTCCTCATCTTGATAAGATTTAACTAAGTTCAAGAATTACAGATTTACGAGTTTTGGGAGAATAAACTTCCAATAACCCCACCAGATGTGTTATATGTCTCACTATATGCATGTATTTTAACAGTTTTAATGAGGGCACAAACAGACCTTTGTTTGACCCTGTCAAACTTAATTAATGTTCTGTACATAACTTTCCCATATTCCACATAATTATTTTAATCACCTGTTTTGTTATCTTATCTGTTTGATTTATATGCATTTCAAGGACTTGGGACAGTTCTATATAACTTAAATCTATTCTAATGAACTTTCACCCAGTAAACTATCCTATAAAAAGTATGAGAAATAAGCAGAGCGGTCATCTAAAGTTCAGCATTTAAAACTTTCTCTATATTTATACATTAATAAAGATTAATAATTATTGTTTTACTATTTAACAATGTTATTGATAAGACCACTACTATATAATAATAATAATAATTATATTATCAATAAAACATATGCAAATCAATGTGAATAATATGGAATACATTGGCTAATATGAGATTCTACAACATTTCCCCCCTATTGAGGCTTTACACAAGCCTCACAGCAATTACAATACAGATCACCCACCATGCCCTTCAGAGACCCTATGCCCCCGACACTTATCACATAAATAGTCCAAAAAACAAAAAACAGTCCAATCAAAAACACACTGCATCTTCTTCTTTAGCTGCAAAGTCGTCTCCATATGTGGCATGGAAAACATAGTTGTCAGTCTCAGTGGCATCATGATCATCCTTGCCACAAACTTCTTGCAACAGGCAACAGTTACTCAGCAACATCACATCAAGGATAACAGGGAAGAGGAACAATCTGTTTAGCTACTTAATAAAAGCCAAGTATGTGGTTCCAGGGACCATTCAGTAGACTCAGTCCCATAAGGCTCTATCTTTTCCTGCATAGGTCTTTTCAGCTTAGTCAAGTGCTTGATGTGTCTGGAGAGATATCCTTCTTCATCATCATTTGCTGGTCCAGAATCATAGCACAAGCTGCTTTGGATGCTGTAAGACACAAGTTCAATGCATACCTGTTCTGCAAAGATACAAGTCTCAGATGTTTCAGTTCCTCCTTTGTTGCATGAAATCCTTCCTTTGTGGCAATTAACATTTGTAACAAGTTGCATCATGTCTTCTGCGATCATCCGATATTTGTCTCTTTTTTTTTTTTAAATAGTCAGTGTCAGGATACAATAGGTATCTGGCAAGCATTACAGCGCAACCTACAAAACAATGGCTCCTACACTATCATTTTATCTAATAACTTAATTTAGTGCATTCCTTTTACTTCTACAACATCCCCTAAAATAATATACATGTATCTATATAGTTTTATCATAATATAATACTCCTAGAATATTCCTCAACATTATAGACATAGGCGCCGTCAAAAAATTAGTTTTGTTTCATTCCGTTCTGTTTCGTATTAAAAATTTAGTTCAAATTCGTACGAAATAAGAATTTTTCGTACGAATCGTAAATATTAAAAGTTTCTGTTAATTTGGATCCGAAATTCGTAAACGAAATGTCGTATTCGTAAACGAAATGTCGTATTCGTAAATGAAATTTCGTATTTCGTACAGAATTCGTATGCAAAACACCAGTCACGTTTCTGTTAATTTGGATCCGAAATTCGTAAACGAAATTTCGTATTTCGTACAGAATTCATATGCATAAAAATTTGTATTTCGGATTCGTACAAATGTACGAATTTCCAGAAATTCGTATGAATTTTCGATTCGTACGAAACTAATCGCACATGTCTACAACATTATTCGTACATGTTTTTTGTATGAAGTATCCTATATAGACTATTCTTTTACATTTTATTTACTAGTTTCCAGCCAATACTATTTCCCATACAATACATTTAAAATTCTTATAATTTATTAACCTTGACTCCACCTACCAGTCACTATTACCCTGGTCACGTCATAGGTCAATATAGTCAGTCTAGGTATTTCATTAGTTTGACTTCTATAGTCTTCCCACAAATTTTGAAACATCATATTAAATAAATTTGTACACACATATACATCTTGCTTTTTGTCTTGTGTTTTGTATAAGTGTCTCCCAACATATAAATGAGAGTTCTTGCAAATATCGAGATATAAATACCATAAAATATTTTTTAGCAAATGATAAAACTATTTGTTTATAATGATTGAACATTTACTCAAAGTGGAACTCTACTCACAAAAATGTGATTAAATAAGGTTCATTAGCAAGAAAAATACATTCCACATTAATTATTATGCTACCATTTTACAGAAGCCCGGAACCTTTGAGCAGCAGTAGAATTTCAGGCTGTCAGCAGACTGGCCTCTAGATTTTAATCAATGCAAAAAAAAAAAAATAGAGCACAACTGAGCCTGTGCAGAGCAGGGTGGAACAGTGGATTTTAAACAGTATAGGCACTTATTTTTTACTGTGTTTCATAGCTACACCTGCAAAAGGGATCAGCCTCAAGTGATACAGCAGGAATTATTTTTCTGACCAAAGTTCCACTTTAAGGTGTTCACAATAATAATACTTATAACATATATAACAAACAAAACAACAGTAATTCTCTACATACAGAGTATCACATATAATTATTTAGAATTGTCCATTACTGAAATACTTCCAATGTCTTTGTCTGCAACAGTCTCTTGTATGCATTCCACTTGCACTTAAGTGAATAACACTCCTGCTAGTCTCACTCAGACTACTATAGAAGCTGAAAATGTCACCGTCACAAATGTGGATTTAAATGGACACTTGGATTGTGAATTCTTCCACTTCTTTTTATGATCTTTAATGTACTTGCAGTCATCAAGAGTTACTGACATACATTCCTTTAGTGGCTTTGATTGGAACAAGAGACCACATCTAAAACAAGGATCTGTTTAGAAACAAAACTACACTAATTTAGTTAATTTCTTTTTTTTTTTTAAACACATTTTATCTCCCACTGTACAGCATTAAGTCTAAGCAACTATCATTTGCCTCTAGAACTCCTAAAATTAGGGACAAATCTATCCAAAGTTTCATATGGCCCAGTAAATTGTATTTAATTTGGTTTACAACAGCCCATACATCCTATCCACCAATGAATATGAGTCTGGACACAAGGTTCTATCGTCTATGCCAAGCATAGAACAGAATGGAACAGATTTTTCATAAAAATGGGTACAATTATCTGATATCAGTGCTGTGTACACCCCAATCCTGGGAAACACTTCCCACATCAGAAACGTAGTTGTCTCGTACATTTGCATGACCATATGAAAAACTTTCATTGCAATAAAGTCTATATGCATGCACACAAAATAGACTTTGTAGAACTACATTTTATGAAACTACATTGTGATAATGTTCATAATTAAAAATAAATCAAATAAAACTACATGGTCACTTGCACAGTCTGTTAAATCCAAAGAGGTTAAAAAAATGTGCATTACTATGTCCCTACTAGGAATGAGCCGAACACCCCCCTGTTCGGTTCGCACCAGAACCTGCGAACAGACCTAAAGTTTGTGTGAACTTTAGAACCCTATTAAAGTCTATGGCACTCGAACGTTCAAAATGTATCAGGGGACATGTATCAATGCAAAAAAAAGTTTTAAAAACTGACGTTTTTTCGGGAGCAGTGATTTTAATAATGCTTAAAGTGAAACAATAAAAGTGTAATATTCCTTTAAATTTCATACCTGGGGGGTGTGTATAGTATGCCTGTAAAGGGGTGCATGTTTCCTGTGCTTAGAACTGTCCCTGCACAAAGTGTCATTTTTGCAGGAAAAAAAGTAATTTAAAATCACTCGCTGCTATAATGAATTGTCGGCTCCCTTAATACAGAGAACAGTCATTGAAAGTCATTTGGTTCCCCCCAAATTCAATTACCAGGCCCTTCAGGTCTTTTATGGATATTAAGGGGAACCCGGTCAAATTATAAAAAAAAATGACGCGGGGTTCCCCCTTAATATCCATACCAGACCTGAATGGTATGGATTTTAAGGGGGAACTCCACGCCAAATAAAAAAAAAATGGCGTGGAGTTCCACCCAAAAAACCATACCAGACCCTTTATCCGAGCATGCAACCTGGCAGACCACAGGAAAAGAGGGGGGATGAGAGAGCGCCCCCCCTCCTGAACCGTACCAGGCCACATGCCCTCAACATTGGGAGGATGCTCAAAGCACCATGTCCCCATGTTGATGGGGACAAGGGCCTCATCCCCACAACCCTTGCCCGGTGGTTGTGGGGGTCTGCGGGCGGGGGGGGCTTATCAGAATATGGAATCCCCCTTTAACAAGGGGACCCCCAGATCCCGCCTCCCGTTTGAAATGGTAAGGGGGTACCTACCATGTCACAAAGAAAGTGTAAAAAAATGTTAAAAAACACACAGACACCGTTGGGAAAAGTCCTTTATTAAAAATTAAAAAAAGATTCCAGCGGTGGTAATCCACTCTTGCTATCCAGCGATGGCTGATCTATTCTCCGGGGTCCATCGATGAGTGATCTCCTCCGACGACGTCCAGCGCAGCGCATCCTGTCTCCACGGAGACACTGCGAGAATCCCGTTTTAGCTGAGGAGGACCGGGCCACCCGTCACCTGACCCCGCCCCCCTCTGACGCAACACAAGGGGGAAGCCAGGCTTCCCCAGTGACGTACGGGTGACCCCGCCCCCCTCTGATGTAACGGAAACCTGCGTTACATCAGAGGGCCGTGGGGTCACCCATACATCACTGGGGAAGCCAAGCTTTTCCCTTGCGTCAGAAGGGGGGGCGGGGTCAGCTGTACATCACTGGGGAAGCCTGGGTTTCCCCTGGGTTTCTCCACGGAGACACTGCGGGAATCCCAGGTCTTAGCTGAGGAGGACCGAGCCACCTGTCACCTGACCCCGACCCCCTCTGACGCAAGGGAAAAGCTGGGCTTCCCCAGTGATGTACGGGTGACCCCGCCCCCATCCAGCAGTGTCTCCATGGAGACAGGATGCGCTGAGATCAGCCATCGCTGGATAGCAAGAGTGGATTACCACCACTGGAATTTATTTTTTATTTTTAATAAAGGACTTTTCCCAACGGTGTCTGTGTGTTTTTTTAACTATTTTTTACACTTTCTTTGTGAAATGTTAGGGGAACTTTTGTACCCCCTTACCATTTCAAACAGGGGGGGGGGGCGGGATCTGGGGTCCCCTTGTTAAAGGGGGCTTCCAGATTCTGATAAGCCCCCCGCCCGCAGACCCCACAACCACCGGGCAAGGGTTGTGGGGATGAGGCCCTTGTCCCCATCAACATGGGGACATGGTGCTTTGAAGGGTTACAGACCCCCAAAGCATCCTCCCAATGTTGAGGGCACGTGTCCTGGTACGTTCAGGGGGGACGCTCTCTCGTTCCCCCCTCTTTTCCTGCGGCCTGCCAGATTGCGTGCTCGGATAAAGGGTCTGGTATGGATTTTTGGGTGGAACTCCACGTCATTTTTTTTTATTTGGCGTAGAGTTCCCCTTAAAATCCATACCAGACCTAAAGGGCCTGGTAATTGAATTTGGGGGGAACCCCACGCATATTTTTTTTTTATCAATGACTTTCAATGACTGTTCTTTGTATTACGGGAGATGACAATTCATTATAGCCACGAGTGATTTTAAATGCTTTTTTTCCTACAAAAATGACACTTTGTGCAGGGACAGTTCTAAGCACGGGAAACATGCGCCCCTTTACAGGCATACTATACACACCCCCCAGGTACGAAATTTAGAGGAATATTACACTTTTATTGTTTCACTTTAAGCATTATTAAAATCACTGCTCCCGAAAAAACGGCCGTTTTTAAAACTTTTTTTTTGCATTGATACATGTCCCCTGGGGCAGGACCCAGGTCCCCAAACACTTTTTATGACAATAACTTGCATATAAGCCTTTAAAATGAGCACTTTAGATTTCTCCCATAGACTTTTATAGGGTGTTCTGCGGCTTTTCGAATTTGCCACGAACACCCCAAATTGTTCTCTGTTCGGTGAACAGGCGAACAGGCAGTGTTCGAGATGAACATGAGTTCGACTCGAACTTGAAGCTCATCCCTAGTCCCTACTTATCTGAAAGAAGAAAATAGAACCTGAAAACAGTATTATCATTGATGAAACAATGCCTAAATCAACATCCTACAAATTTAAGATATGTAAATATTTGAGTATACCATCACTAGCAACAAATACCACTATTTATGAAAGAAAGACACAGTTTCTGTTGTCAGTAAAATTAAAGTTAAAATTAAGATTAAAATGTATCATATGTCCTTTACAGGGCCATAAGTAAATAGAATGTCATTACAGTTTATTTAATTACATTTGACACATTAGCACATTGTGCTCATGTCTCCATAACAAACATTTTTCCCCACATCGATGTAACCCTTATAATTGATGACCAAAAACAAGCCACATATCTCGGATAAGGCTAACCCAATGTTTAATAAAGTAACACAACTATAGATTGATCCCACACTACATATATTATATATATATATATATATATATATATATATACACATACTCCTTGTACAATAAAGTATTATACTTAATTGGTTGGTTGCAGATTTACATTGCATGCTATTACTGTGTACGATCCCTAAAATACTAATTTTAATATATAATGTTATTCAGGAGAGCCCCTCCTAAAATATGTCTCAGGTTTATTGCACCCATAGCTCCCAGGTCTTTCAAAATTTTATTAGTTAACTAGAGTTTCCTTAAGAATAATTACCGGTATATACACATTTTATTGTTAATTATATCATATTAATGCAGAGTGACCCTAATCCAAAAACTGACTTTGCCACCTGCAGTAGCATAACTAGGAACTTGAATAATAAAAAATCAAAAGGAGGGAAATTTTACAAAGTATAACTTTACATATGAAAACGTGCTGGTTGCTCCTGGGATAGAGAAACAAATTATTACTTTAGTCAAACTAATAATCAGCCTGATGATTACTAAATATTGTAATTAGGTAGGACAAAATAAGTTATAGCCAATACCAATAAGGGACCTTGCTCACCAGAGCTTACAAGCTAATATTAAAAATGAAGACTCTAATTATCTAACTCACCCCCCTGTATGTGCTACATATAGCACATATAACAGGTTTGGTAGCACTGTTGTTACCATGCATCACTCTTCACTATTCTTTTTAGAAAATAAGAAACAAATATAAATTTGGAGTTCCCTTGTGCCAAATAAATAAATCCCATTGCTATCTTTGTGAATACTACTAGGTAGGCAAATATATAAAGATGACAGTATACAAAATACTGTACAATACTGTACAATAAGATAGGGACATGACAAAATAAACAACAAAAGCTACCAAGGAGAATAAGCACCCTATTTACAAGAGTGATACACTAAAAATATAATGCACCTTGCACCTACTGCAGACCATAATAATGGTCAGCTCATCACGTTTCTGTCTAAATTAACCAGACATAACTTTCCCTAAACGTGCCCCTTTCATCTCAGTACAGAGCACTGAGATGAACTGTCACAATAGTGATTTAATGCTGTTGTTGCACATACATGCAGACAGCTATTTCTAAAATGGTGGCTAAACCTTCTAACTCCTAAACACATACTAAAAAGGAATACAGTATCTTAGCTAACATGTAAAACCTACAACTGTAAAATCTTTTTAAGCATGACATTAATTATATTATCAGCATTGAATTTATCCACAGGTTCAAGCTATGCTGGGACTTGTGGTTCTACAACAGATAGTACTCAGAGAGCAGCTACAACAATGAGATATATACATATATTGTATCTAAGCACCCAATCAGAGGAGAGATCATTACAGTATTATCAAAACGTCTAATATTCTTATGACTATAAACTTCAGTATTATTTATGTCACATTGAATCCTCTGCCTATTGCAGTATTTCAGCAAGAAAAAGGGGCTAACGACTATAAAACAAAACAAACCCTTTGTTTTCAGTTTAAGATGCTATAATTACCTACATACATTTTCCTGAAGCAGTATGCTAGATACAAAAAAAATATGGGTGAACTTTGTGTCGTAAATTACTTGAAACAAACAACTTTCTTTTTTCTACAGTTTAAATAACTTCTAACTCCCTCAGTCCATTCAAAAGAATATATAAAAAAGATGAATGAATCGTGCCTTCCACACACACTCACTCACTGCCAATAACATTTTGAACTTTGATGCTAAAGTCAAGCAGTCATCATAGATATATCAATCCCTAGCCTCTCCATGAAAGTCACATACAATCAATCATTCACATAGGGATTCATTGTACACCTCATACAAAAAACACACACACACATTTAACACATGTCACAAAACCAAAGATATGAAACAGAAAGTTCTAATTGTATTTGTATGGCAGATACATACCATTTCCATATTCATCATACACTATGTAGAATTCAGTATCAGCTGCATACTTCTTACAATTCACTCATCGAACTAACACACAGGGTCCTTCCACACCAACGTCTTTACAACCACTACAGACTTATTCTAACCTCATTTGGGTGCTGTTCAGTCTCCCACCATTAATCACACATACAATATTCCCCAACAGTCTACAAAGATTAGAAATATTAACTTACATTTGTGAACATTCATTAACAAAATGTCATTATCCTCTGTTTTCTATATAGCAATACACAGTCACTCCACCTAGCAAAGTATGCATACATATGAACACAAATTCCTGACTATATATAAATATACAAATATTCACAGAATGATTAAAACTGACAGGTTAGTTAGTAATTACTTATGGACAGCAGTGCTCAGAGTAAAGCCAATAGGCACCGTACGTGCATACGTCTCCTAACCAAAACGCTTGAGTGATGAGTTTAAACCAATATCTTATAAATTAAAAATTTAGAATAAACAGTGGCGCTCTATATATATATATATATATAAAAAAAAAAGTATATATAAATAGCTTATACTAAACAAATTTCACCACCTAATGTTCAGTGAAATAATGAGCAAAACATATCAAACATCATAATCAAAACACCATGTGTACGTGAGAAAAAATAATAAAAAATAGTGAACATAAGATGAAAAGGATAATTACTAGTGTGACCACCAGTAAAGCTAGTGATGCCAAAATATACAGTGAGATATAAAGTCCATATATAGCTCCTCTAAAAAAATGTGCAAAATTTTCTTCTTTTTCAGTCTTCCACCACACCGCAGTGATTAAGTGTTTTTTCCTCCCCCAACAGAAACGCACTCACCAGAAAATTAGCCCGCACTCTCGTGTCAGGCAGTTGCGCATAGAAACCCACCATAGGGGTTTAAGGTGATCACTCTTCAAACAATAGTGCGACAGGATCTCTCCATATGTGAGAAAAGAAATACTCAAAATAGTGTAAAACCATTTAAAATTTTATTTCCAAAACCAAATAAAACCTTCAACCATTTCACTCACATGTTTAAAAGTCAAAGCCAGCATTGATTAGGGTATAAACAGCACTGCACTGCACGCTCCACTTCAAAACCACAAAACAATTGAGAACCAACAGTCACGGCGGACTCGAGGTGTACACAAGCTGTTCAAAGATGTATCTCACCCCCTCCTCACTGCCCGTGCTGTAGGAACGAAAAGTGCCTCTCCTCCGTGAGCTTCTAGCGTCAGGATCAAACGATTAGTTGCCGCTCAGCCACGCCCCCGACATGTTTCGTCATTGAGAATCGACTTAATCATGGGGTTGGTCGAACGGCATGTCACTCAACCTATATATACCCTCCCACCCCCGTACGGGCAGCATTGCGCATGCGCAGCTGGAAAAACTTGCGCATGCGCCTGACAACCTCGGCGCTTGCGCACTCCTCGTGTCCCCGTTCGTGTACATAACATAGTTCCACATAATCATTGGTTATTTGCATGTTAACATATACAATCAATCACTAGACACCCCACCTATCTCACGCCCCTTCCTGAGCATCAGTGGGTATCTAAAGGCAGTGCAATAGCATAACCCATGGTTGCGCTATAGCGACCTATATCCTTGCCTCAGATGACTGTATACTAGACACTATACCCATAGCTTACATGTGCTATATCACAATCCTTATCGGCGGACTTTGATCTCATAATAGAGATATTAAAACTAAGCGGTCAGTATATGCATAAATCAAACCATGTAAATTCCCCAATCACCCGGGGAAACATACTTTAGTTGGCATAACAGCACAGATGTGAAACAGTGCACTAAATGCATATAAGCTGGTACCGCTGCACTCTATATAAAATATTTATTTTAAAATAAATTAAAATGATTGTAAAATATATAATGTTATACCAATTTATTAATTTTGGAGGTCTATCTATCTGAAAGTATGAATGACTACAGTACACCAATTCATCAATTGATGAAATATTCCATCAGCCCATCAATTGAAGAACTAATAGTGGTCAAATCAACACCCCATGTTAAAATTAATTCATATAAGGTGCCGTATATTGATATGCGGCATCTTATTGTATATATTACGAAAATATACATATAAGTATATCTGCGAAAAATTATATCAATAAATCATGGGAGTTAATTAGTGAGGGATGATTATCTACTATATATCAAAAAAATATTTTTAAATGATTATTAGAAAATTAATTCATATGGGGGCTAAAAAATATTAATTGTTTCCTAGAGAATAAGAATATTGATTAAAATTCTTAATTAAAAATTATTGATAAAACAGTTAAGATCTACCTCAATATTCAACCCCCTAGGAGTTAAACATTTAAAGAGGAAGATCCACCTGGTTTCCCTCTGTGATAGGTCTCTCACTCTATTTGACCCCCTCCATGATGGGTGCACTATATCAATACCAACGAATTGTAATAGGCTGGGGTCCTGCTGGTGCTTTTCTCTAAAGTGCAATGAAACACTGTGAAATTTGAAACCCTTTCGTATGTTTGCCAAGTGCTCAGCTATACGCACTCTTAATAATCTCTTGGTTCTCCCTATATAAAATAAACCACAGGGGCACCACATGAGATATACCACAAAGGATGAGTTACAGGTGATAAACTCTTTGATGGTAAAACTTTCATTGTCCCTATTCGTCACCTCTGTAACCCCCCTATTTTGTACTTTTACTGTCCGGCAGCAGATGCACTTTCTACAGCAGAAGAAACCTTTAAAATCAATCCTAATAATGCTTTCATCCGGGGGGTTCAAGATCTTTCTAACAACTTGATCACCGAAGCTCGGTGCCTTCTTATATATAAACTTCGGTTGTTGTGGTAAAATCCCCCCCAGATGTTTATCCCTACATAAAATATGCCAATATTTCTTATAAATATTTTCAATCTCCTTATATTGGCAATGAAAACTTGAAATAAACCCTAATTGGTGTTGATCAGGTACCAATTGCTTATCTTTTTTCTTGAGACACTCAGTTCTAGGTATTTCGGCCACTTCATTAATTAGCCCGTCAATAGTACACTCTTTATACCCCTTCTGAACAAACTTATTTTTTAGGACATCAGCTTGGATAAAAAAATCGTCTAATTCTGTGCAATTTCGTCGGACACGTAGAATTTGGCCTTTAGGTATATTCCTTATCCATGCAGGGTGATGACCACTCCTGATGGACAAATAGCTGTTCCGATCCGTTGCTTTGAAATATACCTTAGTGCTAAGAATGTTTAAATTCTTATTTATAGTGACATCCAAGAAATTCACAGATTCCTCACTAATTTGATATTCCAACTTGATGTTATTGTTATTGTGATTTAAAACATTCAAGAATTCTAACACAGATTCTCTAGATCCCTCCCATATGAACAGGAGGTCATCTATAAATCTTCGGTAAAATTTTAATTGTGGTAGTGGATTATTGAAGATCTGTCTATCTTCCCACTCAGCCATAAACAGGTTGGCGAGGCTAGGGGCATATTTAGCTCCCATTGCCACGCCAACCTGCTGGGAGTAGAACTGTCCTCCAAACCAGAAGTAGTTATGCGACATACAGAAGTCTAGAATATGTCCCAAAAACTGCTTTTGAGTATGCGGGATATCCTCACGCCTACTTAGAGCCAAATTTAAGGCTAATGCCGCATCCTCATGCTGTATAATGGTATACAGCGACGCGACATCAGCTGTTACTAAAAAGGATGTAGTGGCTCCATTCAACTTAACCTCTTGTAATAATACCAATAGTTCCGAGGTATCCTTCAGATAGGCTTTGGTAGCTTTAACACTTGGCTGAAGAAATTTATCTAAATATTCCCCTAACCTAGATGTCACAGAGCCAATCCCGTTAACAATTGGTCGTGGGGGTGGTATCTTAGTGTTTTTATGGACCTTCGGCAATGTGTAAATAATAGGTATTCTACACATGCTAGGGGCCAAATACTTCTTCTCTTTTATGTTTAGAGCACTGATCCTATACCCCCACTCTACCAAAGACGTTAACTGTGTTATGTATGGTTCTGTTGGGTCAGCTGATAACTTCTTGTAGGTCACTTCATCACTTAGAAGTTCCAATAACTGATTCTGATAAAATACTTTGTCCATAACTACAACCCCTCCTCCCTTATCTGCAGGGCGGATGATTATGTTTTTTCTCCCTTCTAAAGATTTAATCCCTTCTCTAATATATTCAGGGGTGACTCTTTTTTGTTGGGGTAATTCTTCAATGTCTTTCAGTACCAGATTTTTGAACACTTCTATATAGTGATTACTAGGGTTCTGGGGGTTGAATATGGATCTATTCTTCAGGCCACTGTCCACCATCCCATTCTTGCTGGTTCTAATCATAGGGTTAATAGGTTGGTTCAAGAAATACTTTTTAATATTCATAGTTCTGATGAACTTATGCGTGTCTATATAGACCTCGAATTTGTTCATCACTTTCTTCTGTGCGCACTTTAAACCAAGATTCAAAATATTAAGCTCCTTTTTATTCAGTTCTATTTCGCTAATATTAAATATCCCTATGTTCATACATCTCTCATCCTTTTTTTGGGAGGATATTCGTTTGCCTGCCCTGCAACCCCGTTTTCTCTTTGTGGAGGCATAGCATCCTTGTTGGGGATTTGCGAAGGGCCAATCCTTCCCCTCCCTCTCTGATTCATACTCTGAGGATTCTTCCTTGGGGTACCCCCTTTCCCTCCCCTCCCCCTGTGTCCTAAAAAAGACGAGGAGTCCTGTGCATAACCATATTCATCCCCATCTCTCAACGGGGTGAATCGGTTATACAATGGGATGTCCCCTCTAGGGTCTGGGTGATAATTAGGAGGGGGGAACTGATTAGGTGGAGGGTAATTGAAATGAGGGGGACGCTGGGGATATTGTTGCCAGGGTGGATTAGTATGCGAAGGATAATATTCATATGGGATGTTTGGTTGGGTCATAGGACCATGTGTCCCATTACTTTTAAAGTTACGGGGTGATTGATAATCATGATAATTATACGCCTGGCCCCTTCTTTCCTGCATTGGTCTCGGTGAATATTGATCGCCATAGGGTTGAGTCCCTCCATTCATTAGAGGGGCACCTTTTCTTGGTTTTCCTGGCTTACCTAATTCATTTCTCTGAGTGCTGCCTTTCCCCCCATTTTTTTTGTTATTTGTATTATTACCATGATCTGGTTTGGGAGAAATCTGCACCAACGATTCATCCATACCTTCACATGGGGGGTCCATCATAGTTTCACCACTAGTCCCAGCAGTCAAAGCGGAATTGGTTTGCCATGCATATATATTCCCCGTTTTAAAATCATTGGAATCCCTATTGTATTTTTTGACCTTCTTTTTCTGAGTGTCTCGGTCTATTTTTTCAAGTTTTTTCTTCATAGTTATATTAAAATCCTTCATTGTGTTGGAGTCCTTGACGGACTCCAATTTTCCTTCTATGACCTTAATTTTCTCATTAAGTATTTCTAATTTCATACGTTTTCTACTTAAAACTAAACTTTGTACATCCCTCCCCATTTTATTAAAAAAACTGAGCCATTCATCTATAAATTTCTGTTCAGTAAGACCATCTTGAGGTGGAACATCCCACCTCAAGCTTCTAAAAATCAGATTTTCTCTCTGATAGTGCTCAAACGTAAATATATCCCACCAGGTTTTAATGCGTTTCTCAAGTAAATTATCTAATACTTTCAATAATCCCGAAATGTCTTCCTCATAGTCAGTGGTGACCTGATCTGTAGAGAAGATACATACGGGATCCATTTGTCTATTCAACAAATAATTAAATGCATCCATGGCTGCAAGTGGTTGAAAAATAATGTGTAAAGAAATGTAGGAATCTAAATAAACCGCCCCTATCTAGACGCCTCCACTGCGCGCAGGATAATAATTCACCTCACCCTACAGCTGCCACTTTAAATGAAAAACATATGAGTGATGAGTTTAAACCAATATCTTATAAATTAAAAATTTAGAATAAACAGTGGCGCTCTATATATATATACTATAAAAAGTATATATAAATAGCTTATACTAAACAAATTTCACCACCTAATGTTCAGTGAAATAATGAGCAAAACATATCAAACATCATAATCAAAACACCATGTGTACGTGAGAAAAAATAATAAAAAATAGTGAACATAAGATGACAAGGATAATTACTAGTGTGACCACCAGTAAAGCTAGTGATGCCAAAATATACAGTGAGATATAAAGTCCATATATAGCTCCTCTAAAAAATGTGCAAAATTTTCTTCTTTTTCAGTCTTCCACCACACCGCAGTGATTAAGTGTTTTTTCCTCCCCCAACAGAAACGCACTCACCAGAAAATTAGCCCGCACTCTCGTGTCAGGCAGTTGCGCATAGAAACCCACCATAGGGGTTTAAGGTGATCACTCTTCAAACAATAGTGCGACAGGATCTCTCCATATGTGAGAAAAGAAATACTCAAAATAGTGTAAAACCATTTAAAATTTTATTTCCAAAACCAAATAACACCTTCAACCATTTCACTCACATGTTTAAAAGTCAAAGCCAGCATTGATTAGGGTATAAACAGCACTGCACTGCACGCTCCACTTCAAAACCACAAAACAATTGAGAACCAACAGTCACGGCGGACCCGAGGTGCCGGACAGTAAAAGTACAAAATAGGGGGGTTACAGAGGTGACGAATAGGGACAATGAAAGTTTTACCATCAAAGAGTTTATCACCTGTAACTCATCCTTTGTGGTATATCTCATGTGGTGCCCCTGTGGTTTATTTTATATAGGGAGAACCAAGAGATTATTAAGAGTGCGTATAGCTGAGCACTTGGCAAACATACGAAAGGGTTTCAAATTTCACAGTGTGTCATTGCACTTTAGAGAAAAGCACCAGCAGGACCCCAGCCTATTACAATTCGTTGGTATTGATATAGTGCACCCATCATGGAGGGGGTCAAATAGAGTGAGAGACCTATCACAGAGGGAAACCAGGTGGATCTTCCTCTTTAAATGTTTAACTCCTAGGGGGTTGAATATTGAGGTAGATCTTAACTGTTTTATCAATAATTTTTAATTAAGAATTTTAATCAATATTCTTATTCTCTAGGAAACAATTAATATTTTTTAGCCCCCATATGAATTAATTTTCTAATAATCATTTAAAAATATTTTTTTGATATATAGTAGATAATCATCCCTCACTAATTAACTCCCATGATTTATTGATATAATTTTTCGCAGATATACTTATATGTACATTTTCGTAATATATACAATAAGATGCCGCATATCAATATACGGCACCTTATATGAATTAATTTTAACATGGGGTGTTGATTTGACCACTATTAGTTCTTCAATTGATGGGCTGATGGAATATTTCATCAATTGATGAATTGGTGTACTGTAGTCATTCATACTTTCAGATAGATAGACCTCCAAAATTAATAAATTGGTATAACATTATATATTTTACAATCATTTTAATTTATTTTAAAATAAATATTTTATATAGAGTGCAGCGGTACCAGCTTATATGCATTTAGTGCACTGTTTCACATCTGTGCTGTTATGCCAACTAAAGTATGTTTCCCCGGGTGATTGGGGAATTTACATGGTTTGATTTATGCATATACTGACCGCTTAGTTTTAATATCTCTATTATGAGATCAAAGTCCGCCGATAAGGATTGTGATATAGCACATGTAAGCTATGGGTATAGTGTCTAGTATACAGTCATCTGAGGCAAGGATATAGGTCGCTATAGCGCAACCATGGGTTATGCTATTGCACTGCCTTTAGATACCCACTGATGCTCAGGAAGGGGCGTGAGATAGGTGGGGTGTCTAGTGATTGATTGTATATGTTCACATGCAAATAACCAATGATTATGTGGAACTATGTTACGTACACGAACGGGGACACGAGGAGTGCGCAAGCGCCGAGGTTGTCAGGCGCATGCGCAAGTTTTTCCAGCTGCGCATGCGCAATGCTGCCCGTACGGGGGTGGGAGGGTATATATAGGTTGAGTGACATGCCGTTCGACCAACCCCATGATTAAGTCGATTCTCAATGACGAAACATGTCGGGGGCGTGGCTGAGCGGCAACTAATCGTTTGATCCTGACGCTAGAAGCTCACGGAGGAGAGGCACTTTTCGTTCCTACAGCACGGGCAGTGAGGAGGGGGTGAGATACATCTTTGAACAGCTTGTGTACACCTCGGGTCCGCCGTGACTGTTGGTTCTCAATTGTTTTGTGGTTTTGAAGTGGAGCGTGCAGTGCAGTGCTGTTTATACCCTAATCAATGCTGGCTTTGACTTTTAAACATGTGAGTGAAATGGTTGAAGGTGTTATTTGGTTTTGGAAATAAAATTTTAAATGGTTTTACACTATTTTGAGTATTTCTTTTCTCACATATGGAGAGATCCTGTCGCACTATTGTTTGAAGAGTGATCACCTTAAACCCCTATGGTGGGTTTCTATGCGCAACTGCCTGACACGAGAGTGCGGGCTAATTTTCTGGTGAGTGCGTTTCTGTTGGGGGAGGAAAAAACACTTAATCACTGCGGTGTGGTGGAAGACTGAAAAAGAAGAAAATTTTGCACATTTTTTAGAGGAGCTATATATGGACTTTATATCTCACTGTATATTTTGGCATCACTAGCTTTACTGGTGGTCACACTAGTAATTATCCTTGTCATCTTATGTTCACTATTTTTTATTATTTTTTCTCACGTACACATGGTGTTTTGATTATGATGTTTGATATGTTTTGCTCATTATTTCACTGAACATTAGGTGGTGAAATTTGTTTAGTATAAGCTATTTATATATACTTTTTATAGTATATATATATATATAGAGCGCCACTGTTTATTCTAAATTTTTAATTTATAAGATATTGGTTTAAACTCATCACTCATATGTTTTTCATTTAAAGTGGCAGCTGTAGGGTGAGGTGAATTATTATCCTGCGCGCAGTGGAGGCGTCTAGATAGGGGCGGTTTATTTAGATTCCTACATTTCTTTACACATTATTTTTCAACCACTTGCAGCCATGGATGCATTTAATTATTTGTTGAATAGACAAATGGATCCCGTATGTATCTTCTCTACAGATCAGGTCACCACTGACTATGAGGAAGACATTTCGGGATTATTGAAAGTATTAGATAATTTACTTGAGAAACGCATTAAAACCTGGTGGGATATATTTACGTTTGAGCACTATCAGAGAGAAAATCTGATTTTTAGAAGCTTGAGGTGGGATGTTCCACCTCAAGATGGTCTTACTGAACAGAAATTTATAGATGAATGGCTCAGTTTTTTTAATAAAATGGGGAGGGATGTACAAAGTTTAGTTTTAAGTAGAAAACGTATGAAATTAGAAATACTTAATGAGAAAATTAAGGTCATAGAAGGAAAATTGGAGTCCGTCAAGGACTCCAACACAATGAAGGATTTTAATATAACTATGAAGAAAAAACTTGAAAAAATAGACCGAGACACTCAGAAAAAGAAGGTCAAAAAATACAATAGGGATTCCAATGATTTTAAAACGGGGAATATATATGCATGGCAAACCAATTCCGCTTTGACTGCTGGGACTAGTGGTGAAACTATGATGGACCCCCCATGTGAAGGTATGGATGAATCGTTGGTGCAGATTTCTCCCAAACCAGATCATGGTAATAATACAAATAACAAAAAAAATGGGGGGAAAGGCAGCACTCAGAGAAATGAATTAGGTAAGCCAGGAAAACCAAGAAAAGGTGCCCCTCTAATGAATGGAGGGACTCAACCCTATGGCGATCAATATTCACCGAGACCAATGCAGGAAAGAAGGGGCCAGGCGTATAATTATCATGATTATCAATCACCCCGTAACTTTAAAAGTAATGGGACACATGGTCCTATGACCCAACCAAACATCCCATATGAATATTATCCTTCGCATACTAATCCACCCTGGCAACAATATCCCCAGCGTCCCCCTCATTTCAATTACCCTCCACCTAATCAGTTCCCCCCTCCTAATTATCACCCAGACCCTAGAGGGGACATCCCATTGTATAACCGATTCACCCCGTTGAGAGATGGGGATGAATATGGTTATGCACAGGACTCCTCGTCTTTTTTAGGACACAGGGGGAGGGGAGGGAAAGGGGGTACCCCAAGGAAGAATCCTCAGAGTATGAATCAGAGAGGGAGGGGAAGGATTGGCCCTTCGCAAATCCCCAACAAGGATGCTATGCCTCCACAAAGAGAAAACGGGGTTGCAGGGCAGGCAAACGAATATCCTCCCAAAAAAAGGATGAGAGATGTATGAACATAGGGATATTTAATATTAGCGAAATAGAACTGAATAAAAAGGAGCTTAATATTTTGAATCTTGGTTTAAAGTGCGCACAGAAGAAAGTGATGAACAAATTCGAGGTCTATATAGACACGCATAAGTTCATCAGAACTATGAATATTAAAAAGTATTTCTTGAACCAACCTATTAACCCTATGATTAGAACCAGCAAGAATGGGATGGTGGACAGTGGCCTGAAGAATAGATCCATATTCAACCCCCAGAACCCTAGTAATCACTATATAGAAGTGTTCAAAAATCTGGTACTGAAAGACATTGAAGAATTACCCCAACAAAAAAGAGTCAACCCTGAATATATTAGAGAAGGGATTAAATCTTTAGAAGGGAGAAAAAACATAATCATCCGCCCTGCAGATAAGGGAGGAGGGGTTGTAGTTATGGACAAAGTATTTTATCAGAATCAGTTATTGGAACTTCTAAGTGATGAAGTGACCTACAAGAAGTTATCAGCTGACCCAACAGAACCATACATAACACAGTTAACGTCTTTGGTAGAGTGGGGGTATAGGATCAGTGCTCTAAACATAAAAGAGAAGAAGTATTTGGCCCCTAGCATGTGTAGAATACCTATTATTTACACATTGCCGAAGGTCCATAAAAACACTAAGATACCACCCCCACGACCAATTGTTAACGGGATTGGCTCTGTGACATCTAGGTTAGGGGAATATTTAGATAAATTTCTTCAGCCAAGTGTTAAAGCTACCAAAGCCTATCTGAAGGATACCTCGGAACTATTGGTATTATTACAAGAGGTTAAGTTGAATGGAGCCACTACATCCTTTTTAGTAACAGCTGATGTCGCGTCGCTGTATACCATTATACAGCATGAGGATGCGGCATTAGCCTTAAATTGGGCTCTAAGTAGGCGTGAGGATATCCCGCATACTCAAAAGCAGTTTTTGGGACATATTCTAGACTTCTGTATGTCGCATAACTACTTCTGGTTTGGAGGACAGTTCTACTCCCAGCAGGTTGGCGTGGCAATGGGAGCTAAATATGCCCCTAGCCTCGCCAACCTGTTTATGGCTGAGTGGGAAGATAGACAGATCTTCAATAATCCACTACCACAATTAAAATTTTACCGAAGATTTATAGATGACCTCCTGTTCATATGGGAGGGATCTAGAGAATCTGTGTTAGAATTCTTGAATGTTTTAAATCACAATAACAATAACATCAAGTTGGAATATCAAATTAGTGAGGAATCTGTGAATTTCTTGGATGTCACTATAAATAAGAATTTAAACATTCTTAGCACTAAGGTATATTTCAAAGCAACGGATCGGAACAGCTATTTGTCCATCAGGAGTGGTCATCACCCTGCATGGATAAGGAATATACCTAAAGGCCAAATTCTACGTGTCCGACGAAATTGCACAGAATTAGATGATTTTTTTATCCAAGCTGATGTCCTAAAAAATAAGTTTGTTCAGAAGGGGTATAAAGAGTGTACTATTGACGGGCTAATTAATGAAGTGGCCGAAATACCTAGAACTGAGTGTCTCAAGAAAAAAGATAAGCAATTGGTACCTGATCAACACCAATTAGGGTTTATTTCAAGTTTTCATTGCCAATATAAGGAGATTGAAAATATTTATAAGAAATATTGGCATATTTTATGTAGGGATAAACATCTGGGGGGGATTTTACCACAACAACCGAAGTTTATATATAAGAAGGCACCGAGCTTCGGTGATCAAGTTGTTAGAAAGATCTTGAACCCCCCGGATGAAAGCATTATTAGGATTGATTTTAAAGGTTTCTTCTGCTGTAGAAAGTGCATCTGCTGCCGGACAGTAAAAGTACAAAATAGGGGGGTTACAGAGGTGACGAATAGGGACAATGAAAGTTTTACCATCAAAGAGTTTATCACCTGTAACTCATCCTTTGTGGTATATCTCATGTGGTGCCCCTGTGGTTTATTTTATATAGGGAGAACCAAGAGATTATTAACCACTTCAGCCCCGGACCATTTGGCAGCCAAAGGACCAGAGGTCTTTTTTTCAATTTCGCACTGCACTACTTTAACTGGTAATTGCGCGGTCATGCAATTTTGTAACCAAACGAAATTTGCGTCCTTTTCTTCCCACAAATAGAGCTTTCTTTTGATGGTATTTGATTGCCTCTGTGATTTTTATTTTTTGCGATATAAACGGAAAAAGAGCGAAAATTTTGAAAAAAAAAGAGATTTTCTACTTTTTGTTATAAAAAAAAAATCTAATAAACTCAATTTTAGTCAAACATTTGGGCCAAAATGTATTCAGCCACATGTCTTTAGTAAAAAAAATGCCAATAAGCGTATATTTATTGGTTTGCGCAAAGTTATAGCGTCTACAAACTAGAGTACATTTTCTGGAATTTACACCGCTTTTAATTTATGACTGCCTATTTCATTTCTTGAGGTGCTAAAATGGCAGAGAAGTACAAAACCCCCCAAATGACCCCATTTTTGGAAAGTAGACACCCCAAGCTATTGGCTGAGAGGCATGTTGAGCCCATTGAATATTTTTTTTTTTAGTCCCAAGTGATTGAATAAAGACAAAAATAAAAAAGATTTTTTTTTTTTTCAAAAAGTTGTCACTAAATGATATATTGCTCACACATGCCATAGTTATATGTGGAATTGCACCCCAAAATACATTTTGCTGCTTCTCCTGAGTATGGGGATACCACATGTGTGGGACTTTTTGGGAGCCTAGCCGCGTACGGGGCCCCGAAACCCAAGCACCGCCTTCAGGATTTCTAAGGGTGCAAATTTTTGATTTCACTCCTCACTACCTATCACAGTTTCGAAGGCTATAAAATGCCAAAATAGCACAAAACCCCCCCAAATGACCCCATTTTGGAAAGTAGACACCCCAAGCTATTTGTTGAGAGGCATGGTGAGTATTTTACAGCTCTCATTTGTTTTTGAAAATGAAGAAAGTAAAGAAAAAAAAAATTTTTTTTTCTTTTTTCAATTTTCAAAACTTTGTGACAAAAAGCGACATCTGCAAAATACTCACAATACCTCTCAGCAAATAGCTTGGGGTGTCTACTTTCCAAAATGGGGTCATTTTGGGGGGTTTTTATGCCATCTGGGCATTCCATGGCCTCCGAAACTGTGATTGGCAGTGAGAAGTGAAATAAAAAAATTACACCCTTAGAAAGCCTGAAGGCGGTGATTGGTTTTTGGGGTTTCCTTACGCAGCTAGGCTCCCAAAAAGTCCCACACATGTGGTATCCCCGTACTCAGGAGAAGCAACAGAATGTATTTTGGGGTGTATTTCTACATATGCCCATGACATGTTTGAGCAATATATCATTTAGTGACAACTTTTTGTAAAAAAAATATATATATTTTTTTTTTTTCATTATTCAATCTCTTGGGACAAAAAAAAAAAATATTTAATGGGCTCAACATTGCTCTCATCAAATAGCTTGGGGTGTCTACTTTCCAAAATGGGGTCATTTGGGGGGGGTTTGAACTGTCCTGGCATTTTATGCACAACATTTAGAAGCCTATGTCACACGTCACCCACTCTTCTAACCACTTGTAGACAAAGCCCTTTCTGACACTTTTTGTTTACATGAAAACATATTTTTTTTTTGCAAGAAAATTACGTTGAACCCCCAAACACTATATATATTGTTAAAGCAAAGGCCCTACAGATTAAAATGGTGGGTGTTGCATTTTTTTTTTTCCACACAGTATTTGCGCAGCGATTTTTTCAAACGCATTTTTTGTGGAGAAAATACACTTTTTTTATTTTAATGCACTAAAACACACTATATTGCTCAAATTTTTGATGAAATAAAAAATATGATCTTAGGCCGAGTACATGGATACCAAACACGACATGCTTTAAAATTGCGCACAAACACGCAGTGGAGATAAACTACATACATTTTTAAAAGCCTTTAAAAGCCTTTACATGATACCACATTAGATTCACGGAGGAGGTCTACTGCTAAAATTACTGCCCTCGATCTGACCTTCGCGGTGATACCTCACATGCATGGTGCAATTGCTGTTTACATATGACGCCAGACCAACGCTTGTGTACGCCTTTGCGCAAGAGAAGGGGGGGCAGGGGTGCTTTTTTTTTTTTTTTTGGTTTTTTTTTTATTTATTTAGCTTTTTTATTTTATTTTTAAACTGTTCCTTCCATTTTTTTTCTTTGTTATGATTTTTATTGTTATCTCAGGGAATGTAAATATCCCCTATGATAGCAATAGGCAGTGACAGGTACTCTTTTTTTGAAAAAATTGGGGTCTATTAGACCCTAGATCTTTCCTCTGCCCTCAAAGCATCTGACCACACCAAGATTGGTGTGATAAAATGCTTTCCCAATTTCCCAATGGCGCGGTTTATATCCGGGAGGGGGGACATTCCCTCCCACTGCTTGTAAAAGCAGTCTAGAGGCTAATTACCCGCTAGAATTGCTTTTACATGAAAGCCGATCACTGGCTGAAAAGAATGATACCAAGATGATACCTAAACCTGCAGGCATCATTCTGGTATAACCATTCAAAGTCCAGCAACATACTGGACATATATTGTAATCTTTTTTTTTTTTCATGCAGCCTCTTGGCTGAACGAAAAAAAGAGATTGATTGGTGGGTATGCCCACCATTAGAATACCTCCCTTCATCCACCCACTTCTAATGATGGGCATACATGCACCATTTATATATGCCGATGCATGGGGGCATCCTCCCGCAAAAGTTATGCCGTGTACACACGGTCGGAATTTCGACCGTATGTACGTGGCATTAGGAGCCAATCGCTCCTCCCCCCCCCTGCTGCCCCCATGCTTCGGCATATATGCTCTTTTTTTTAACTGTGGTGGTGAAATCACCTCCTACAGTGTTGGAGTCGCGTCTTTATGTATCGTGGGAGCAAACGCTGTTGCTGTCAAGATAAATAAATCCGCGTTGCAACTGAATGGCGCACCTGAAAACAAAAAAATGCTTAACACTAAAACACAGTAAACAAAATTACATACCTGAAAAGCAAGCATGATAAAACATGATAAAACATAATAAAACATTGCAGAATAGAATGGAGTAAAAAAAGAGCAACAATAGAGAGAGAATAGAGTGAGAGAGAGAACAATAAAACGACAACTATTTTATTTTTTTTTTTTTTTTTTGAGATTCACAGGTAAAAAAGCTCCTGACTGAAGCGACTGAATCAAAACGCTACCACAAAAAAACTGTTAGCGATCGCAGGGATCAGGCCTGACTCTGCGAACGCTGCAGTTATGTGTGCTTAGTGTTTTGTAAGTGACAGTGATCGATCGATATTGCACTTGGGTGGGCTGGGCTGGGCGGAGGGGGAAAACGCAGGTGCTAGCAGGTATCTGGGCTGATCCCGCTAACAATGCGTTTTTTTTTGGAACCCTAAACTGCTGGGACGCTAGTATAGATCTGATCAGATCAGATATTGATCTGTTCAGATACTGTGCCACTAAGGGAGGTGTATGCTTTGCGCGTGGGTGTTTGCGGTACTGGCACTAACCTGGGGCGACGCAGACCTTATTTGACCCTAAAACCTAATTGATATCACCCGCCGGGCGATCAGGGGGTTAAACCGTTATTGGGTAATAAATGGCGGTGCCCTGACAGTATAAAAAACAAGCTAACTAACCAGCGTCACCCGTAACAGTAATACAAAAAAAAACTGGTTACCTAGCGACACTAATGCAGCGATCGCTTAGTGACACTGGCAAAAGGGGGTGAAAGGGTTAACTAGGGGCAATCAGGGGGTTAAACCTTTATTAGGTAATATATGGGGGTACCTGACGCTATATAAAAACCTGACGGGGAACCTAAATAACGAAATAACTAACTGGCTAACCAGCGTCACCAGTGACAGTTATACAGTGATCACTGGTGAAAGGGTTAACTCTAGGGGCAATCAGGGGGTTAAAACCTTTATTTAGGTTGTAATATGGGGGTACCTGACCTATAAACCTATTTATGAACCTATATAAACATGGCGGTTACCTAAAAAAAAAAAATGGTTACCTAGCGACACTAATGCAGCGATCAGAAAAACGATCGCTTAGTGACACTGGCAAAAGGGGGTGAAAGGGTTAACTAGGGGCAATCAGGGGGTTAAAACCTTTATTAGGTAATATATGGGGGTACCTGACGCTATATAAAAACCTGACGGGGAACCTAAATAACGAAATAACTAACTGGCTAACCAGCGTCACCAGTGACAGTTATACAGTGATCACTGGTGAAAGGGTTAACTCTAGGGGCAATCAAGGGGTTAAAACCTTTATTTAGGTTGTAATATGGGGGTACCTGACCTATAAAACTATTTATGAACCTATATAAACATGGCGGTTACCTAAAAAAAAAAAATGGTTACCTAGCGACAGCAGTGACACTAATACAGCGATCAGAAAAACGATCGCTTAGTGACACTGGCAAAAGGGGGTGAAAGGGTTACCTGGGGGCAATCAAGGGGTTAAACCTTTATTAGGGGGGGGTAGGGGGCTACCTTGGACCTAAAACTAACTGCCCTGACAGTTATTACAGTCACACTGACACTAAATGCAGTGATCAGTAAAAAAATGATCACTGCAATTAGTGACACTGTGACTGGGGGGGGAGGGGGTGATCTGGGGGGTGATCAGGGGGTGACAGGGGGGTGGAATATGTGCCTAACTGTACTGGTGTCAGTGTAGTGTTGTGCACTAACCTGTACATGTTCGCCGCTCGGCGTCTCCGGTCACATAGACCGGCGCACCGAGCGTGACATCACTTCCGCCTTCCTGTCTATACAATAGACAGGAAGGGGAAGTTTTTCATTGGCCAGGAGCGATCGCGAGGGGGTGGCCAGAAACCACTGGCCGTCCCCTCGTCCCGGATCGCTCCTGAAGCGATCCCGACCGTCCCCGCCGGCGGAGGGGGGTCCGATCGGACCCCCCAACCGCCGGAAGAATGTCACGTACAGGTACGTGATTCTGCCTGTACGTGCCATTCTGCCGACGTATATATACAGGGGGCGGTCGGGAAGTGGTTAAGAGTGCGTATAGCTGAGCACTTGGCAAACATACGAAAGGGTTTCAAATTTCACAGTGTGTCATTGCACTTTATAGAAAAGCACCAGCAGGACCCCAGCCTATTACAATTCGTTGGTATTGATATAGTGCACCCATCATGGAGGGGGTCAAATAGAGTGAGAGACCTATCACAGAGGGAAACCAGGTGGATCTTCCTCTTTAAATGTTTAACTCCTAGGGGGTTGAATATTGAGGTAGATCTTAACTGTTTTATCAATAATTTTTAATTAAGAATTTTAATCAATATTCTTATTCTCTAGGAAACAATTAATATGTTTTAGCCCCCATATGAATTAATTTTCTAATAATCATTTAAAAATATTTTTTTGATATATAGTAGATTATCATCCCTCACTAATTAACTCCCATGATTTATTGATATAATTTTTCGCAGATATACTTATATGTACATTTTCGTAATATATACAATAAGATGCCGCATATCAATATACGGCACCTTATATGAATTAATTTTAACATGGGGTGTTGATTTGACCACTATTAGTTCTTCAATTGATGGGCTGATGGAATATTTCATCAATTGATGAATTGGTGTACTGTAGTCATTCATACTTTCAGATAGATAGACCTCCAAAATTAATAAATTGGTATAACATTATATATTTTACAATCATTTTAATTTATTTTAAAATAAATATTTTATATAGAGTGCAGCGGTACCAGCTTATATGCATTTAGTGCACTGTTTCACATCTGTGCTGTTATGCCAACTAAAGTATGTTTCCCCGGGTGATTGGGGAATTTACATGGTTTGATTTATGCATATACTGACCGCTTAGTTTTAATATCTCTATTATGAGATCAAAGTCCGCCGATAAGGATTGTGATATAGCACATGTAAGCTATGGGTATAGTGTCTAGTATACAGTCATCTGAGGCAAGGATATAGGTCGCTATAGCGCAACCATGGGTTATGCTATTGCACTGCCTTTAGATACCCACTGATGCTCAGGAAGGGGCGTGAGATAGGTGGGGTGTCTAGTGATTGATTGTATATGTTCACATGCAAATAACCAATGATTATGTGGAACTATGTTACGTACACGAACGGGGACACGAGGAGTGCGCAAGCGCCGAGGTTGTCAGGCGCATGCGCAAGTTTTTCCAGCTGCGCATGCGCAATGCTGCCCGTACGGGGGTGGGAGGGTATATATAGGTTGAGTGACATGCCGTTCGACCAACCCCATGATTAAGTCGATTCTCAATGACGAAACATGTCGGGGCGTGGCTGAGCGGCAACTAATCGTTTGATCCTGACGCTAGAAGCTCACGGAGGAGAGGCACTTTTCGTTCCTACAGCACGGGCAGTGAGGAGGGGGTGAGATACATCTTTGAACAGCTTGTGTACACCTCGGGTCCGCCGTGACTGTTGGTTCTCAATTGTTTTTGTGGTTTTGAAGTGGAGCGTGCAGTGCAGTGCTGTTTATACCCTAATCAATGCTGGCTTTGACTTTTAAACATGTGAGTGAAATGGTTGAAGGTGTTATTTGGTTTTGGAAATAAAATTTTAAATGGTTTTACACTATTTTGAGTATTTCTTTTCTCACATATGGAGAGATCCTGTCGCACTATTGTTTGAAGAGTGATCACCTTAAACCCCTATGGTGGGTTTCTATGCGCAACTGCCTGACACGAGAGTGCGGGCTAATTTTCTGGTGAGTGCGTTTCTGTTGGGGAGGAAAAAACACTTAATCACTGCGGTGTGGTGGAAGACTGAAAAAGAAGAAAATTTTGCACATTTTTTAGAGGAGCTATATATGGACTTTATATCTCACTGTATATTTTGGCATCACTAGCTTTACTGGTGGTCACACTAGTAATTATCCTTGTCATCTTATGTTCACTATTTTTTATTATTTTTTCTCACGTACACATGGTGTTTTGATTATGATGTTTGATATGTTTTGCTCATTATTTCACTGAACATTAGGTGGTGAAATTTGTTTAGTATAAGCTATTTATATATACTTTTTATAGTATATATATATAGAGCGCCACTGTTTATTCTAAATTTTTAATTTATAAGATATTGGTTTAAACTCATCACTCATATGTTTTTCATTTAAAGTGGCAGCTGTAGGGTGAGGTGAATTATTATCCTGCGCGCAGTGGAGGCGTCTAGATAGGGGCGGTTTATTTAGATTCCTACATTTCTTTAACCAAAACGCTTGTCTAAAGACACGAAAAACCGACAAGCCCCGCTTGCCACGGCGATCAGGAATGTCTCAACCTGATCTTAACTCAGTTAGTACACAGACCGTTATAACAGATACATATAAATATATATACACCTATATTACAAAGATGATACATACCTTTTAACTTTGTTAACAAATGGAGCTTCAATACCTTTACTTTATTTACCTGTGAGGACTTACCTCTCCTGACATTTCTAAACTCATGGGTATTATTTTACACCACAACGTTATATTCAAAGTTATACAAAACAAAGGTACCTTTTTCTACTAGTAGCTACAATAGTACTCATCCTAAAAAATATTTAACTTAGGCTTTCCAGGGATCTGATAACCCCAAAGCCTCCTCCATATTGATTACCAATCCAGGAAACCAGCATGCATGTAAATGTAGGTTCTCCAGGAGTCTTTAAGTCCCCAAAACCTCATCCAGACTCAATTTTGCAGTCAAGGGAAACAACATGCATGTAAATGTAGGTTCTCCAGGGGTCCTAAATCCCCAAAACCTCTTCCTAACCAATTTTTGCAGTCAAGGTAAACAACATTCTTGTAAACATAGGTTCTCCAGAGGCCTTACATACCCAAAACCTCACCCAGACTCAATTTTGCAGTCTAGGATACCAACATGCATGTAAACGTAGGTTCTCCAGGGGCCTTAAATCCCCAAAACCTCTTCCTGACTAATTTTTGCAGCCCAGGGAACCAACATGCATGTAAACGTAGGTTCTCCAGGGGCCTTAAATCCCCAAAAACTCTTGATTACTAATTTTGCAGTCAAGGTAAACAACATGCATGTAAACGTAGGTTCTCCAGGGGCCCTAAATCCCCAAAATCTAATCCAGACTCAATTTTGCAGTCTAGGATACCAACATGCATGTAAACGTAGGTTCTCCAGGGGCCTTAAATCCCCAAAACCTCTTCCTGACTAATTTTGCAGTTAAGGTAAACATGCATGTAAACGTAGGTTCTCCAGGGGCCTTAAATCCCCAAAAACCTCTTCCTGACAAATTTTTGCAGTCCAGGGAACCAACATGCATGTAAAACCTAGGTTTACACAGAGAGTAACTAATCCTCTACAGGGGTACCCCTTCGGAAAAAAATGTAAGAAGAAAAAAAAAGAGAGAGAAACCCAGGGTATCTCATTCTGTACAAAGAACTTTAAGGCACACACAGTTGAGAAAACCCAACCTGCCATCATAAAGATCTGCCTGGTGGACAACGATACCCCAACAACAACCACCTGCCCCTCCTAGCGCTGGCAAAACATGGCACAACACAATGCAGAACTAATAATACGTGTCTGCTAACCTGATATATTGCGCAATATTGTGTTGAGCTCAGTGCCTCACCAGGGACCAGTCAATCGACCAGTGGTCTGGTCCCCCCACAGAGTTCTGGGTTCCAGCTCAACCAAGTTTGTGAGGGAAATTCACCTGAGACCACACTCTGGAACAAGTTAAGAAGTCTTCTCTGACTCGTAAGAGGAGACAAGTTACGGACAGATATTTGTCCATTGGTTTTGACCTCTAAGACCCTTGCAATAGGGCAGCATACACAGAGTTCAGCCTTATAAGCTCCTATCTGACTTGTCTGACTAACAATTGTAGAGCTTGTATTTATATAGCCTTTTTACAAGCCTTGTCTTAATCATCTCTCCTACATCTCACCTTTGTCCCCACCCACCACCGTTACCTATCAGACAGCTATCGCAGCCAGCGGCAGAGCCAAAGGAAGTGCTCCAAAGCCCTGTCGGCTCTGTGCTACCGGTGGTGGGTGGGCCGGCAATAAGAAGCCTGCAGCTTCAGCAGCAGCAGAGAAGCTGACCTGAACACTGCAGTTCACAGCATGCTCCCATTGGTCGCTAAGATCTACATCAATGTAACTAACCATAAATCTGACACCTGTTCCATAACCAGATAAACTTAATTATTCCAAGAATTTCTATATGTTCATTAAAGTGATTTATAACTGCTTTTGTCCAATTAAAAACACCTGTGTAGAGACAGTCTGGCACCCAGCTGTGTTATCAAACTCTCCTCATCTTGATAAGATTTAACTAAGTTCAAGAATTACAGATTTATGACTTTTGGGAGAATAAACTTTCAGTAACCCCACCAGATGTGTTATATGTCTCACTATATGTATGTATTTTAACAGTTTTAATGAGGGCACAAACAGACCTTTGTTTGACCCTTTCAAACTTAATTAATGTTCTGTACAGTACATAACTTTCCCGTATTCCACATAATTATTTTAATCACCTGTTTTGTTATCTTATCTGTTTGATTTATATGCATTTCAAGGACTTGGGACAGTTCTATATAACTTAAATCTATTCTAATGAACTTTCACCCAGTAAATCTTATAAAAAGTATGAGAAAGAAGAAGAGGTCATCTAAAGTTAAGCATTTAAAACGTTCTCTATATTTATACATTAATAAAGATTAATAAATATCGTTTTACTATTTAACAATAGTATTCATAAGACCACTAATATATAATAATAATAATAATTATATTATCAATAAAACATATGCAAATCAATGTGAATAATATGAAATACATTGGCTAATATGAGATTCTACAACAGGACCTTTGTCCCCACCCACCACCGTTACCTATCAGACAGCTATCGCAGCCAGCGGCAGAGCCAAAGGAAGTGCTCCAAAGCCCTGTCGGCTCTGTGCTACCGGTGGTGGGCGGGCCGTCAATAAGAAGCCTGCAGCTTCAGCAGCAGCAGAGAAGCTGACCTGAACACTGCAGTTCACAGCATGCTCCCATTGTCATAGTCCGCCCCTGAATTGCTGCCCCACTCAAATTGCCGCCTGGGTCCCATGGACCCACTGGGACCCATGGTAGGGCCCGCCCTGCTATACAGCATATGCAACAATGACATGATTGTTATTTCTAAGGTTCTGCTGAGCCCTGCCTATCGTAATGACTTCACAGACACTCCCATCTGATGGATTGCATTCCTATTGGACTTCCTCAGAGTTAGGAGGAGTCCTAGTTACATCACGCTAAAATATGTTTCCTTATAACCTATTGCTATTCGGCATGTGAACATTATGCTGTTCTCCCTCACTGGCGATCCTATGAATCAAGTCCATAGCTGGTTGCCAAAACATCAAGTAAACAATATTCATAATGGCTCTTATCAGGGCACTGGTTTCTGCATTCTTCATACTATGCGGACTTACCATACAATTATTTTTATACATTGGTGCATTACTATTATTCCCCTAAAACCATAAAAAAACATACTTTTATTCCTAACATAGATAATTAAAATTCAAAGAACTTAAAATACTGTATATGTAAAAACATATACAAAATGGTTAAAATGTAAATAAGGGAAATCCAAAAACAATCTAAAAACATGACTATGCATTTTCATAACCCTAAATTTATAGGACACTTAATGACACAATAAAATGCACTGATGCAGATCCCCATAGAACCTCCTTTGACCCTTTCACACTGGGGCGGGGTCGGCGGTATTTTTAGTGGTGCTTTACCGTCGTATTTGCAGAGGTATTTTAACCCCCGCTAGCGGCCAAAAAAGGGTTAAAACCACCCACAAAGTGCTGCTGCAGCAGCGCTTTGCCGGCGTTATAGCCACGCTGCCCCATTGATTTCAATGGGCAGGAGTGGTTTAGGAGTGGTGAGTCCTCAGGCTTTCACATTGGAGACTAGGAGCGGCTCTTTCAGGGCAATTTGTAGGTGCTATTTTTAGCACAGCGCCCCAGTGTTAAAGGGGTCTCGGAGATGAAGGTAAAAGATGTTTTTCTACAAAGAATTTTTGTATCAAAAATCCACTATGACTCTCTTTGACTCAATTTCTGAATTCAGTTCCCACCTCTTTGGCGTTTACATACCTTCTCCACTCCCCAAAATTGCAGACCCCTCAGGGCTTTATTATGATTGGTTTTAAAATGTTTGGAAACACAATGCCTTGTGAAACCATTCTTAATATTGTAAATATGTTCCCTTATTCTTCCATATAACTGTTTAGAAGTCTGGCGCACATATTGTAGCCCACATGGGCATTCTAACATATAAACTACTTCTTCTGTTGAACATGATGAAAAATACTTCAAAACATAGTGTTTCCCTGTAGCTGTTGCTGTAAACTCTTTTTCTTGCAATGCTGCCCCTGACCTCCTTGCATGCGTAAGACTTGCCACACGCGTAGAAGCCTTACTGCCTGGGGGACTGAAAAGTAAGTTGTTTAATAGGATCTATCACACTTTCCACTCTTTTATCTTTCAGTGTTGGTGTCTTACTATATATACATTTAGGGTATTCTGGTAGGATAGTGACCAAATGTTGATCTTTCCTTAAATTAAATCTTTCTTGTACCAATTTTTTTTTATACATTTTTCTATTTTCAGATATTGAAAATTGTAGTCTAAAATAATGTCAGTCTCAAATTCCTTCCTATTGGAGCCATTATTCACTGAATCAATTAAAAGTTCCTTTCTCTCCACAATTCTTACTTTCTCAACCTTTTCAGAAATAAATGCTCTATCATAACCTTGTAAATATGTTTCCTCGTTCTTACAGATAACTGTCTATCAATGATTTACTGATAAATCTATCCCTCATCATGTGTGCCTGCACTAGGTATGTTTACTCTTCTATACAATTTATGAGGAACTGAATAAACTGGCACTTTGGAATGTTCCCTAGCCATATATGATGAAGACAACTTCCTCGAGGACTATATGCATTTCTATCAGAGAGTTTGAAATAACTCAATCTTTTCCATATGTTGTTTCCAGGAGAGTTTTATTATTATTATTAGTTTTTTATTTGTATCCATCTTCTTTTTGAAGTCTTCCAAGCTTTCCCTTTGTACTTCCCTTATGAACAGGGTATTATTATGTAGCACCTAGCCCACATTTCCAGGGGCCTGGTGAGAACCCTCAGAGGCAGGGAGAGCTGACATACTTCCTCAGGGTGCAGGTTGCTAGGCATAGTGGGTGATGTACAAGATAGAAATTGGGCGCCAGTCACTTTTATGTTTGAACAGAGAACTACTTTCACTGGAATAAATACTTACAGATTCAAATTACTACATTAAGTGTTAATCCTTTACATTTCTCCCATGCCAATGAGATCGTGGAGTAATTATCGTAAGAAAGAGGAGTATCAAAGTGTCCAAGGCTGATTGCCTCATAGCCTTTCCTTATCCGAGAGATCATGTGATGGGTAACCCCATGAAGATATACTTACATGTGAGCGCTGATTGACCTCCTTTGGAAAAAGGGGTCAGATCTTTCTGGTACAGTAAGTGCGGTGTGCATTCACCTGAGAGCACCGATTGGAGGCTTCGTTTGGCACTTAAGGCACTTTATTGCACAAGTAAGCACTTTTATAGCAGCAAGCACTGTTTTGAACAGCAAGCACTTTATTGAAGAACGTTTTTTTATAATTTATTGGACTTTAACCACTTCAGCCCCGGACCAATTTGCAGCCAAAGGACCAGGCCCCTTTTTGCGATTCGGCACTGTGTTGCTTTAACTGACAATTGTGCGGTGGTGCGACGTGGCTCCCAAACAAAATTGGCGTCCTTTTTTTCCCACAAATAGAGCTTTCTTTTGGTGGTATTTTATCGCCCCTGCGGTTTTTATTATTTGCGCTATAAACAAAAATAGAGTGACAATTTTGAAAAAAATTCAATATTTTTTACTTTTGCTATATTAAATATCCCCAAAAAATATATAAAAAACATTTTTTTTTCCTCAGTTTAGGCCGATACGTATTCTTCTACATATTTTTGGTAAAAAAAATAGCACTTAGCGATTATTGATTTGATTGCGCAAAAGTTATAGCGTTTACAAAATAGGGGATAGTTTTATAGCATTTTTATTAATATTTTTTTTTTTTACTAGTAATTGTGGCGATCAGCGATTTTTATTGTGACTGCGAGAACAGGCTGCTAAATGGCAGGATCATGTCGGTCCAGATAGGACAGTGACTCTGTCTTGATCTGGACCGCCGCCCCCCATTTAGTGATCCCTGGTTTTAACTTTTCATGTTGATCCAATAAGCCTGAAAAAGTATGGTATAAGTATGGTGAATAATCGTAATCGTTACACTGCTCACCTCCTTTTATGGAGATGCTGTGTGTGTCTTAAATATGAGCCTGCACATTGGACCAATGGTTGTATAAAATAACCAATGTATTCACCCAGACATGCATTAATTAAAGGAATCTATTTCATTAAAGAAGAACTGCAGTCTGCTCACATAATTTGTAATAAAAACATCTTTTCCATTCTAAAGCTTCCCTCCAACTACTTTGCATAGTATATTATATAATATATGTAAATACCGCGCTATCCCTGGGTGTAGCTGCCGGCACTAAAAGGTACAATCAAGAATGCAAATAAAAAAAAAAACAAGGGCAGCGCTAATAAATTCAGAAAGTGACAAAGTGAAAAATAAATGTGACAATGTGATTTACTGTTAAACAATATTTGACATAAAACATATATCAAAATATAGTTCTGCAAATACAAGAACTTAAACATAAAGTGCATAAAGTCCAGAATATGTAACTGGTCCAGTGTGGACAGGGTGCAGTCCAAATAATACGTGACAAATAAGAAAATCTTTCCAAGTGCATCAATTCCAACAAGTGATAAACACCAACCACCACCAGCAGCACAGAATGCTTACCAGAAAAGGATGACACACTCAAGTATACACTTGGTGGGTCAGAATGAGCTTGATATAGTAATTTCAGGGGTCCCAGATTAATGGATGAAGATCAAACTTTTCCAGCACAATCGTTACCAAATCAGGGGAACCACAATATCTCATTTCCTCTAGGTCAGTCCCCTCCCCCTACAGTTAGAAACATACTAGGGAGCACAATTAACCCCTTGATCGCCCCCTAGCGTTAACCCCTTCCCTGCTAGTGACATTTTTACAGTAATCAGTGCATTTTTATAGCACTGATCGCTGTATAAATGGTCCCAAAAACGTGTCAAAGGTGTCTGATGTGTCCGCCATAATGTAGCAGTCCCGATAAAAATCGCAGATTGCCGCCATTACTAGTAAAAATAATAACAAAAATGCTATAAATCTATCCCCTATTTTGTAGACGCTATAACTTTTGTGCAAACCAATCATTATATGCTTATTTCGATTTGTATTACCAAAAATATGTAGAAGAATACATATTGGCCTAAACTAAGAAAAAAAAAATCACTTTATAAAAAAAAAAAAAAATTGCACTTTTTTGTTTTTAGCGCAAAAAAATTTAATTCGCAGAGATGATCAAATACCACCAAAAGAAAGCTATTTGTGGGGAAAAAAGGACGTCAATTTTGTTTGGGTACAGCGTCGCACGACCGTGCAATTGTCAGTTAAAGCGGCGCAGTGCCGAATCGCAAAAAAATGGCCCGGTCATTGGGCAGCCAATTCTTCCGGGGGATTAAGTGGTTAAACGGTTTAGCTACAGGACTGAAAATGTATCTCCTATTGGTAATTTCACATATAATGTATCCTATGTCCACCCGGTTTGGGATTTGCTGATTTACTAGACTTACAGTATAAATGTCATACATTCAATGTAAGGAGCAGAAAAATGTTTACTTTCGAACATCTTTCAGGAGAAGGGTGTGATCTTTATTACACAGTTACTCTACAGGAAATGTCATCCTGACAAATTGAAAAAATTTCCTTGGAAATATTGCTTTTACATATTTCAGGTATTTTGTTTATTTAGATAATGCACGTATGTCAGCATCTTATCAGTATATATAGAGGCACGTTGAAGCTATTGCACTACACCTGATTCAGATTTCCACGTGCGCAAGTCCGTGAATAGAATTACACTTTCAGGTACTATTTGAATTATATTTATATGATGGTGAAGGGGTGATTTGTCCTGGGGGGGGGGGTTCTGTGCTGATGTTGGGGGGGTTTGTGCTGATGGTGTGTTTATTCCTGAGAGGTCTGTACTGATGGGGGGCTATATACCCTGATCTGTGAGGCTGAGCTGTATACCCTGATCTGTGAGGCTGAGCTGTATACCTTGATCCGTGAGGCTGAGCTGTATACCCTAATCTGTGAGGCTGAGCTATATACCCTGATCTGTGAGGCTGAGCTGTATACCCTGATCAGTGAGGCTGAGCTGTATACTCCTGACACTATAGGTGGAAGGAACTGGAATACAGTGGATGGAGTTGGTGGATTCTCTAAGGGATGGGGCTCATGAGAAGTAAGAGGGGTTAAAAGGGCGGGGTCTGGCGCCCCCCATCCTAAAACTTCACCAGCCGCCACTGGTAAGGAGCATTCTTCCCACTGACGACTATTGTAAGGAGCATTTTTCCCACTGATCATCCGGAAGACCCCTTTCACACTGAAGCAGTTTTCAGGCACTATAGCGCTGGAAATAGTGCCTGTAAAGCGCCTGAAAACTACCTCCCATCCATTGCAATGGGTGCTTTCACACCCAGGCGGTGTGCTTGCAGGACATTAGAAAAAGTTCTGCACGCAGCATCTTTGAAACTTCAATGAATGGGCAGCGCTTCCGTAACGCCTGAAAAGCATTTCAGAAGCACTGCAACACAGTTTTAAACCCCTTTTTTGGGGTTAGAAGCGCCCCGCTACCAGCCGAAAAGCGGTGCAAAAGCTCCACTTAAACAGTGGTAAAGCACCACTAAAACGAGCGACCCTTTACCGCGAACACACGAGCGGCCCCAGTGTAAGAGGGCTATTTTTTACCACTGATCACCAATGTAAGGAGCATTCTTTCCACTGATCACCAATGTAAGGGGCATTTTTCCCACTGATCACCAATGTAAGGAGCATTCTTTCCACTGACCACTATTGTAAGGAGCATTCTTCACACTGATCATTATTGTAAGGAGCATTCTTCACGCTAATCACCAATGTAAGGGGCATTGTACTCACTGATCATCAATGTAAGGGGCATTCTTTCCACTGATCACTATTGTAACAAGCATTCTTAACAATGTTATTGATAAGACCACTACTATATAATAATAATAATAATTATATTATCAATAAAACATATGCAAATCAATGTGAATAATATGGAATACATTGGCTAATATGAGATTCTACAACATTTCCCCCCTATTGAGGCTTTACACAAGCCTCACAGCAATTACAATACAGATCACCCACCATGCCCTTCAGAGACCCTATGCCCCCGACACTTATCACATAAATAGTCCAAAAAACAAAAAACAGTCCAATCAAAAACACACTGCATCTTCTTCTTTAGCTGCAAAGTCGTCTCCATATGTGGCATGGAAAACATAGTTGTCAGTCTCAGTGGCATCATGATCATCCTTGCCACAAACTTCTTGCAACAGGCAACAGTTACTCAGCAACATCACATCAAGGATAACAGGGAAGAGGAACAATCTGTTTAGCTACTTAATAAAAGCCAAGTATGTGGTTCCAGGGACCATTCAGTAGACTCAGTCCCATAAGGCTCTATCTTTTCCTGCATAGGTCTTTTCAGCTTAGTCAAGTGCTTGATGTGTCTGGAGAGATATCCTTCTTCATCATCATTTGCTGGTCCAGAATCATAGCACAAGCTGCTTTGGATGCTGTAAGACACAAGTTCAATGCATACCTGTTCTGCAAAGATACAAGTCTCAGATGTTTCAGTTCCTCCTTTGTTGCATGAAATCCTTCCTTTGTGGCAATTAACATTTGTAACAAGTTGCATCATGTCTTCTGCGATCATCCGATATTTGTCTCTTTTTTTTTTTTAAATAGTCAGTGTCAGGATACAATAGGTATCTGGCAAGCATTACAGCGCAACCTACAAAACAATGGCTCCTACACTATCATTTTATCTAATAACTTAATTTAGTGCATTCCTTTTACTTCTACAACATCCCCTAAAATAATATACATGTATCTATATAGTTTTATCATAATATAATACTCCTAGAATATTCCTCAACATTATAGACATAGGCGCCGTCAAAAAATTAGTTTTGTTTCATTCCGTTCTGTTTCGTATTAAAAATTTAGTTCAAATTCGTACGAAATAAGAATTTTTCGTACGAATCGTAAATATTAAAAGTTTCTGTTAATTTGGATCCGAAATTCGTAAACGAAATGTCGTATTCGTAAACGAAATGTCGTATTCGTAAATGAAATTTCGTATTTCGTACAGAATTCGTATGCAAAACACCAGTCACGTTTCTGTTAATTTGGATCCGAAATTCGTAAACGAAATTTCGTATTTCGTACAGAATTCGTATGCATAAAAATTTGTATTTCGGATTCGTACAAATGTACGAATTTCCAGAAATTCGTATGAATTTTCGATTCGTACGAAACTAATCGCACATGTCTACAACATTATTCGTACATGTTTTTTGTATGAAGTATCCTATATAGACTATTCTTTTACATTTTATTTACTAGTTTCCAGCCAATACTATTTCCCATACAATACATTTAAAATTCTTATAATTTATTAACCTTGACTCCACCTACCAGTCACTATTACCCTGGTCACGTCATAGGTCAATATAGTCAGTCTAGGTATTTCATTAGTTTGAATTCTATAGTCTTCCCACAAATTTTGAAACATCATATTAAATAAATTTGTACACACATATACATCTTGCTTTTTGTCTTGTGTTTTGTATAAGTGTCTCCCAACATATAAATGAGAGTTCTTGCAAATATCGAGATATAAATACCATAAAATATTTTTTAGCAAATGATAAAACTATTTGTTTATAATGATTGAACATTTACTCAAAGTGGAACTCTACTCACAAAAATGTGATTAAATAAGGTTCATTAGCAAGAAAAATACATTCCACATTAATTATTATGCTACCATTTTACAGAAGCCCGGAACCTTTGAGCAGCAGTAGAATTTCAGGCTGTCAGCAGACTGGCCTCTAGATTTTAATCAATGCAAAAAAAAAATAGAGCACAACTGAGCCTGTGCAGAGCAGGGTGGAACAGTGGATTTTAAACAGTATAGGCACTTATTTTTTACTGTGTTTCATAGCTACACCTGCAAAAGGGATCAGCCTCAAGTGATACAGCAGGAATTATTTTTCTGACCAAAGTTCCACTTTAAGGTGTTCACAATAATAATACTTATAACATATATAACAAACAAAACAACAGTAATTCTCTACATACAGAGTATCACATATAATTATTTAGAATTGTCCATTACTGAAATACTTCCAATGTCTTTGTCTGCAACAGTCTCTTGTATGCATTCCACTTGCACTTAAGTGAATAACACTCCTGCTAGTCTCACTCAGACTACTATAGAAGCTGAAAATGTCACCGTCACAAATGTGGATTTAAATGGACACTTGGATTGTGAATTCTTCCACTTCTTTTTATGATCTTTAATGTACTTGCAGTCATCAAGAGTTACTGACATACATTCCTTTAGTGGCTTTGATTGGAACAAGAGACCACATCTAAAACAAGGATCTGTTTAGAAACAAAACTACACTAATTTAGTTAATTTCTTTTTTTTTTTTAAACACATTTTATCTCCCACTGTACAGCATTAAGTCTAAGCAACTATCATTTGCCTCTAGAACTCCTAAAATTAGGGACAAATCTATCCAAAGTTTCATATGGCCCAGTAAATTGTATTTAATTTGGTTTACAACAGCCCATACATCCTATCCACCAATGAATATGAGTCTGGACACAAGGTTCTATCGTCTATGCCAAGCATAGAACAGAATGGAACAGATTTTTCATAAAAATGGGTACAATTATCTGATATCAGTGCTGTGTACACCCCAATCCTGGGAAACACTTCCCACATCAGAAACGTAGTTGTCTCGTACATTTGCATGACCATATGAAAAACTTTCATTGCAATAAAGTCTATATGCATGCACACAAAATAGACTTTGTAGAACTACATTTTATGAAACTACATTGTGATAATGTTCATAATTAAAAATAAATCAAATAAAACTACATGGTCACTTGCACAGTCTGTTAAATCCAAAGAGGTTAAAAAAATGTGCATTACTATGTCCCTACTAGGAATGAGCCGAACACCCCCCTGTTCGGTTCGCACCAGAACCTGCGAACAGACCTAAAGTTTGTGTGAACTTTAGAACCCTATTAAAGTCTATGGCACTCGAACGTTCAAAATGTATCAGGGGACATGTATCAATGCAAAAAAAAGTTTTAAAAACTGACGTTTTTTCGGGAGCAGTGATTTTAATAATGCTTAAAGTGAAACAATAAAAGTGTAATATTCCTTTAAATTTCATACCTGGGGGGTGTGTATAGTATGCCTGTAAAGGGGTGCATGTTTCCTGTGCTTAGAACTGTCCCTGCACAAAGTGTCATTTTTGCAGGAAAAAAAGTAATTTAAAATCACTCGCTGCTATAATGAATTGTCGGCTCCCTTAATACAGAGAACAGTCATTGAAAGTCATTTGGTTCCCCCCAAATTCAATTACCAGGCCCTTCAGGTCTTTTATGGATATTAAGGGGAACCCGGTCAAATTATAAAAAAAAATGACGCGGGGTTCCCCCTTAATATCCATACCAGACCTGAATGGTATGGATTTTAAGGGGGAACTCCACGCCAAATAAAAAAAAAATGGCGTGGAGTTCCACCCAAAAAACCATACCAGACCCTTTATCCGAGCATGCAACCTGGCAGACCACAGGAAAAGAGGGGGGATGAGAGAGCGCCCCCCCTCCTGAACCGTACCAGGCCACATGCCCTCAACATTGGGAGGATGCTCAAAGCACCATGTCCCCATGTTGATGGGGACAAGGGCCTCATCCCCACAACCCTTGCCCGGTGGTTGTGGGGGGTCTGCGGGCGGGGGGGCTTATCAGAATATGGAATCCCCCTTTAACAAGGGGACCCCCAGATCCCGCCTCCCGTTTGAAATGGTAAGGGGGTACCTACCATGTCACAAAGAAAGTGTAAAAAAATGTTAAAAAACACACAGACACCGTTGGAAAAAGTCCTTTATTAAAAATTAAAAAAAGATTCCAGCGGTGGTAATCCACTCTTGCTATCCAGCGATGGCTGATCTATTCTCCGGGGTCCATCGATGAGTGATCTCCTCCGACGACGTCCAGCGCAGCGCATCCTGTCTCCACGGAGACACTGCGAGAATCCCGTTTTAGCTGAGGAGGACCGGGCCACCCGTCACCTGACCCCCGCCCCCCTCTGACGCAACACAAGGGGGAAGCCAGGCTTCCCCAGTGACGTACGGGTGACCCCGCCCCCCTCTGATGTAACGGAAACCTGCGTTACATCAGAGGGCCGTGGGGTCACCCGTACATCACTGGGGAAGCCAAGCTTTTCCCTTGCGTCAGAAGGGGGGGCGGGGTCAGCTGTACATCACTGGGGAAGCCTGGGTTTCCCCTGGGTTTCTCCACGGAGACACTGCGGGAATCCCAGGTCTTAGCTGAGGAGGACCGAGCCACCTGTCACCTGACCCCGACCCCCTCTGACGCAAGGGAAAAGCTGGGCTTCCCCAGTGATGTACGGGTGACCCCGCCCCCATCCAGCAGTGTCTCCGTGGAGACAGGATGCGCTGAGATCAGCCATCGCTGGATAGCAAGAGTGGATTACCACCACTGGAATTTATTTTTTATTTTTAATAAAGGACTTTTCCCAACGGTGTCTGTGTGTTTTTTAAACTATTTTTTACACTTTCTTTGTGAAATGTTAGGGGAACTTTTGTACCCCCTTACCATTTCAAACAGGGGGGGGGGGGGGATCTGAGGGTCCCCTTGTTAAAGGGGGCTTCCAGATTCTGATAAGCCCCCCGCCCGCAGACCCCACAACTACCGGGCAAGGGTTGTGGGGATGAGGCCCTTGTCCCCATCAACATGGGGACATGGTGCTTTGAAGGGTTACAGACCCCCAAAGCATCCTCCCAATGTTGAGGGCACGTGTCCTGGTACGTTCAGGGGGGACGCTCTCTCGTTCCCCCCTCTTTTCCTGCGGCCTGCCAGATTGCGTGCTCGGATAAAGGGTCTGGTATGGATTTTTGGGTGGAACTCCACGTCATTTTTTTTTATTTGGCGTAGAGTTCCCCTTAAAATCCATACCAGACCTAAAGGGCCTGGTAATTGAATTTGGGGGGAACCCCCACGCATATTTTTTTTTTTTATCAATGACTTTCAATGACTGTTCTTTGTATTACGGGAGATGACAATTCATTATAGCCACGAGTGATTTTAAATGCTTTTTTTCCTACAAAAATGACACTTTGTGCAGGGACAGTTCTAAGCACGGGAAACATGCGCCCCTTTACAGGCATACTATACACACCCCCCAGGTACGAAATTTAGAGGAATATTACACTTTTATTGTTTCACTTTAAGCATTATTAAAATCACTGCTCCCGAAAAAACGGCCGTTTTTAAAACTTTTTTTTTGCATTGATACATGTCCCCTGGGGCAGGACCCAGGTCCCCAAACACTTTTTATGACAATAACTTGCATATAAGCCTTTAAAATGAGCACTTTAGATTTCTCCCATAGACTTTTATAGGGTGTTCTGCGGCTTTTCGAATTTGCCACGAACACCCCAAATTGTTCTCTGTTCGGTGAACAGGCGAACAGGCAGTGTTCGAGATGAACATGAGTTCGACTCGAACTTGAAGCTCATCCCTAGTCCCTACTTATCTGAAAGAAGAAAATAGAACCTGAAAACAGTATTATCATTGATGAAACAATGCCTAAATCAACATCCTACAAATTTAAGATATGTAAATATTTGAGTATACCATCACTAGCAACAAATACCACTATTTATGAAAGAAAGACACAGTTTCTGTTGTCAGTAAAATTAAAGTTAAAATTAAGATTAAAATGTATCATATGTCCTTTACAGGGCCATAAGTAAATAGAATGTCATTACAGTTTATTTAATTACATTTGACACATTAGCACATTGTGCTCATGTCTCCATAACAAACATTTTTCCCCACATCGATGTAACCCTTATAATTGATGACCAAAAACAAGCCACATATCTCGGATAAGGCTAACCCAATGTTTAATAAAGTAACACAACTATAGATTGATCCCACACTACATATATTATATATATATATATATATATATATATATACACATACTCCTTGTACAATAAAGTATTATACTTAATTGGTTGGTTGCAGATTTACATTGCATGCTATTACTGTGTACGATCCCTAAAATACTAATTTTAATATATAATGTTATTCAGGAGAGCCCCTCCTAAAATATGTCTCAGGTTTATTGCACCCATAGCTCCCAGGTCTTTCAAAATTTTATTAGTTAACTAGAGTTTCCTTAAGAATAATTACCGGTATATACACATTTTATTGTTAATTATATCATATTAATGCAGAGTGACCCTAATCCAAAAACTGACTTTGCCACCTGCAGTAGCATAACTAGGAACTTGAATAATAAAAAATCAAAAGGAGGGAAATTTTACAAAGTATAACTTTACATATGAAAACGTGCTGGTTGCTCCTGGGATAGAGAAACAAATTATTACTTTAGTCAAACTAATAATCAGCCTGATGATTACTAAATATTGTAATTAGGTAGGACAAAATAAGTTATAGCCAATACCAATAAGGGACCTTGCTCACCAGAGCTTACAAGCTAATATTAAAAATGAAGACTCTAATTATCTAACTCACCCCCCTGTATGTGCTACATATAGCACATATAACAGGTTTGGTAGCACTGTTGTTACCATGCATCACTCTTCACTATTCTTTTTAGAAAATAAGAAACAAATATAAATTTGGAGTTCCCTTGTGCCAAATAAATAAATCCCATTGCTATCTTTGTGAATACTACTAGGTAGGCAAATATATAAAGATGACAGTATACAAAATACTGTACAATACTGTACAATAAGATAGGGACATGACAAAATAAACAACAAAAGCTACCAAGGAGAATAAGCACCCTATTTACAAGAGTGATACACTAAAAATATAATGCACCTTGCACCTACTGCAGACCATAATAATGGTCAGCTCATCACGTTTCTGTCTAAATTAACCAGACATAACTTTCCCTAAACGTGCCCCTTTCATCTCAGTACAGAGCACTGAGATGAACTGTCACAATAGTGATTTAATGCTGTTGTTGCACATACATGCAGACAGCTATTTCTAAAATGGTGGCTAAACCTTCTAACTCCTAAACACATACTAAAAAGGAATACAGTATCTTAGCTAACATGTAAAACCTACAACTGTAAAATCTTTTTAAGCATGACATTAATTATATTATCAGCATTGAATTTATCCACAGGTTCAAGCTATGCTGGGACTTGTGGTTCTACAACAGATAGTACTCAGAGAGCAGCTACAACAATGAGATATATACATATATTGTATCTAAGCACCCAATCAGAGGAGAGATCATTACAGTATTATCAAAACGTCTAATATTCTTATGACTATAAACTTCAGTATTATTTATGTCACATTGAATCCTCTGCCTATTGCAGTATTTCAGCAAGAAAAAGGGGCTAACGACTATAAAACAAAACAAACCCTTTGTTTTCAGTTTAAGATGCTATAATTACCTACATACATTTTCCTGAAGCAGTATGCTAGATACAAAAAAAATATGGGTGAACTTTGTGTCGTAAATTACTTGAAACAAACAACTTTCTTTTTTCTACAGTTTAAATAACTTCTAACTCCCTCAGTCCATTCAAAAGAATATATAAAAAAGATGAATGAATCGTGCCTTCCACACACACTCACTCACTGCCAATAACATTTTGAACTTTGATGCTAAAGTCAAGCAGTCATCATAGATATATCAATCCCTAGCCTCTCCATGAAAGTCACATACAATCAATCATTCACATAGGGATTCATTGTACACCTCATACAAAAAACACACACACACATTTAACACATGTCACAAAACCAAAGATATGAAACAGAAAGTTCTAATTGTATTTGTATGGCAGATACATACCATTTCCATATTCATCATACACTATGTAGAATTCAGTATCAGCTGCATACTTCTTACAATTCACTCATCGAACTAACACACAGGGTCCTTCCACACCAACGTCTTTACAACCACTACAGACTTATTCTAACCTCATTTGGGTGCTGTTCAGTCTCCCACCATTAATCACACATACAATATTCCCCAACAGTCTACAAAGATTAGAAATATTAACTTACATTTGTGAACATTCATTAACAAAATGTCATTATCCTCTGTTTTCTATATAGCAATACACAGTCACTCCACCTAGCAAAGTATGCATACATATGAACACAAATTCCTGACTATATATAAATATACAAATATTCACAGAATGATTAAAACTGACAGGTTAGTTAGTAATTACTTATGGACAGCAGTGCTCAGAGTAAAGCCAATAGGCACCGTACGTGCATACGTCTCCTAACCAAAACGCTTGTCTAAAGACACGAAAAACCGACAAGCCCCGCTTGCCACGGCGATCAGGAATGTCTCAACCTGATCTTAACTCAGTTAGTACACAGACCGTTATAACAGATACATATAAATATATATACACCTATATTACAAAGATGATACATACCTTTTAACTTTGTTAACAAATGGAGCTTCAATACCTTTACTTTATTTACCTGTGAGGACTTACCTCTCCTGACATTTCTAAACTCATGGGTATTATTTTACACCACAACGTTATATTCAAAGTTATACAAAACAAAGGTACCTTTTTCTACTAGTAGCTACAATAGTACTCATCCTAAAAAATATTTAACTTAGGCTTTCCAGGGATCTGATAACCCCAAAGCCTCCTCCATATTGATTACCAATCCAGGAAACCAGCATGCATGTAAATGTAGGTTCTCCAGGAGTCTTTAAGTCCCCAAAACCTCATCCAGACTCAATTTTGCAGTCAAGGGAAACAACATGCATGTAAATGTAGGTTCTCCAGGGGTCCTAAATCCCCAAAACCTCTTCCTAACCAATTTTTGCAGTCAAGGTAAACAACATTCTTGTAAACATAGGTTCTCCAGGGGCCTTACATACCCAAAACCTCACCCAGACTCAATTTTGCAGTCTAGGATACCAACATGCATGTAAACGTAGGTTCTCCAGGGGCCTTAAATCCCCAAAACCTCTTCCTGACTAATTTTTGCAGCCCAGGGAACCAACATGCATGTAAACGTAGGTTCTCCAGGGGCCTTAAATCCCCAAAAACTCTTGATTACTAATTTTGCAGTCAAGGTAAACAACATGCATGTAAACGTAGGTTCTCCAGGGGCCCTAAATCCCCAAAATCTAATCCAGACTCAATTTTGCAGTCTAGGATACCAACATGCATGTAAACGTAGGTTCTCCAGGGGCCTTAAATCCCCAAAACCTCTTCCTGACTAATTTTGCAGTTAAGGTAAACATGCATGTAAACGTAGGTTCTCCAGGGGCCTTAAATCCCCAAAAACCTCTTCCTGACAAATTTTTGCAGTCCAGGGAACCAACATGCATGTAAAACCTAGGTTTACACAGAGAGTAACTAATCCTCTACAGGGGTACCCCTTCGGAAAAAAATGTAAGAAGAAAAAAAGAGAGAGAAACCCAGGGTATCTCATTCTGTACAAAGAACTTTAAGGCACACACAGTTGAGAAAACCCAACCTGCCATCATAAAGATCTGCCTGGTGGACAACGATACCCCAACAACAACCACCTGCCCCTCCTAGCGCTGGCAAAACATGGCACAACACAATGCAGAACTAATAATACGTGTCTGCTAACCTGATATATTGCGCAATATTGTGTTGAGCTCAGTGCCTCACCAGGGACCAGTCAATCGACCAGTGGTCTGGTCCCCCCACAGAGTTCTGGGTTCCAGCTCAACCAAGTTTGTGAGGGAAATTCACCTGAGACCACACTCTGGAACAAGTTAAGAAGTCTTCTCTGACTCGTAAGAGGAGACAAGTTACGGACAGATATTTGTCCATTGGTTCTGACCTCTAAGACCCTTGCAATAGGGCAGCATACACAGAGTTCAGCCTTATAAGCTCCTATCTGACTTGTCTGACTAACAATTGTAGAGCTTGTATTTATATAGCCTTTTTACAAGCCTTGTCTTAATCATCTCTCCTACATCTCACCTTTGTCCCCACCCACCACCGTTACCTATCAGACAGCTATCGCAGCCAGCGGCAGAGCCAAAGGAAGTGCTCCAAAGCCCTGTCGGCTCTGTGCTACCGGTGGTGGGTGGGCCGGCAATAAGAAGCCTGCAGCTTCAGCAGCAGCAGAGAAGCTGACCTGAACACTGCAGTTCACAGCATGCTCCCATTGGTCGCTAAGATCTACATCAATGTAACTAACCATAAATCTGACACCTGTTCCATAACCAGATAAACTTAATTATTCCAAGAATTTCTATATGTTCATTAAAGTGATTTATAACTGCTTTTGTCCAATTAAAAACACCTGTGTAGAGACAGTCTGGCACCCAGCTGTGTTATCAAACTCTCCTCATCTTGATAAGATATAACTAAGTTCAAGAATTACAGATTTATGACTTTTGGGAGAATAAACTTTCAGTAACCCCACCAGATGTGTTATATGTCTCACTATATGTATGTATTTTAACAGTTTTAATGAGGGCACAAACAGACCTTTGTTTGACCCTTTCAAACTTAATTAATGTTCTGTACAGTACATAACTTTCCCGTATTCCACATAATTATTTTAATCACCTGTTTTGTTATCTTATCTGTTTGATTTATATGCATTTCAAGGACTTGGGACAGTTCTATATAACTTAAATCTATTCTAATGAACTTTCACCCAGTAAATCTTATAAAAAGTATGAGAAAGAAGAAGAGGTCATCTAAAGTTAAGCATTTAAAACGTTCTCTATATTTATACATTAATAAAGATTAATAAATATCATTTTACTATTTAACAATAGTATTCATAAGACCACTAATATATAATAATAATAATAATTATATTATCAATAAAACATATGCAAATTAGACATGGGAACTGCCAAAAAATTCGTTTCGTTTCGTTTCGTCCCGTTTCGTATATAAAAAAATTCGTAATTCGTAATTCGTGTACGAAATTCCGTTCGAATTCGTACGAAATACGAAATTCGGACGAATCGTAATTTTTTTTACGATTCGTTAGTAAAGTTACGAATCGTTACGAATCGTTACGAATCGTTAACGCGGCTAATGAATTGTTGGTTCTCATAACACAGAGAACAATTCGAATCCAACTACAAATATCGAATTTCAATTTCAAGTTACGAATCGTTACGAATCGTTATGAATAGTTACGAATCGTTACGAATCGTTATGAATAGTTACGAATCGTTAGTAAATCCAACTACCAATATCGAATTTCAACTAATTTGAACGAAATTATTATAGCAGATATAACGAATGAATTCGAATGACAAAGTGTCATTTTTGCAGAAAAAAAAAAAGCGTAGGGGTCCCCCCAAATTCAATAACCAGGCCCTTCAGGTCTGGTATGGATATTAAGGGGGACCCCAGCCAAAAAATAATAAAAAAAATGGCGTGGGGTCCCCCCCAAATATCCATACCAGACCCTTCAGGTCTGGGATGGATTTTAAGGGGAACCCCGGCCAAAAAAAAAAAAAAAATGGCGTGGGGTCCCCCTCAAAATCCATACCAGACCCTTTATCCGAGCACGCAACCTGGCAGGCCGCAGGAAAGGAGGGGGGGACGAGAGCGGCCCCCCCTCCCGCCTGAACCGTACCAGGCCACATGCCCTCAACATTGGGAGGGTGCTTTGGGGTCCCCCCCAAAGCACCTTGTCCCCATGTTGATGAGGACAAGGGCCTCATCCCCACAACCCTGGCCGGTGGTTGTGGGGGTCTGCGGGCGGGGGGCTTATCGGAATCTGGAAGCCCCCTTTAACAAGGGGACCCCCAGATCCCGGCCCCCCCCCCTGTGTGAAATGGTAAGGGGGTACGTACCCCTACCATTTCACCAAAAAAGTGGCAAAAATGGTAAAAATGACAGGAGACGGTCTTTGACAATTCCTTTATTAAAATCTTCTTTCTTCTTTCTTCTGGTCTTCCTTTCTTCATCTTCTCCTTCCGTCATCTTCTCCTTCCGGCATCTTCTTCCATCTTCTTCTTCCTTCGATTCGCTTCTTCTTCCTCCGGTCTTCTCGTCCTTCTCGTCCGGCATCGTCCTTCTCGTCCGGCATCGTCGTCTCTTCTCGCAGGCCGCTCCTCGCAATGGGAGGCTCCCGCTCTGTGAGGCTTCGCTCCGGGTGACAGGTCTTTTATAACGAAGGCACCTGGTGACCCCGCCCCCTCTGACGCACGGGGACGTCATGTGGAATTCCCTATGGCTTTCCCCATGACGTCAGAGGGGGGGCGGGGTCACCGGGTGCCTTCGTTATACAAGACCTGTCACCCGGAGCGAAGCCTCACAGAGCGGGAGCCTCCCATTGCGAGGAGCGGCCTGCAAGAAGAGACGACGATGCCGGACGAGAAGGACGACGCCGGACGAGAAGGACGAGAAGACCGGAGGAAGAAGAAGCGAATCGAAGGAAGAAGAAGATGGAAGAAGATGCCGGAAGGAGAAGATGGAAGAAAGGAAGACCAGAAGAAAGAAGATTTTAATAAAGGAATTGTCAAAGACCGTCTCCTGTCATTTTTACCATTTTTGCCACTTTTTTTGTGAAATGGTAGGGGTACTTTTGTACCCCCTTACCATTTCACACAGGGGGGGGGGCCGGGATCTGGGGGTCCCCTTGTTAAAGGGGGCTTCCAGATTCCGATAAGCCCCCCGCCCGCAGACCCCCACAACCACCGGCCAGGGTTGTGGGGATGAGGCCCTTGTCCTCATCAACATGGGGACAAGGTGCTTTGGGGGGACCCCAAAGCATCCTCCCAATGTTGAGGGCATGTGGCCTGGTACGGTTCAGGCGAGAGGGGGGGCCGCTCTCGTCCGCCCCTCCTTTCCTGCGGCCTGCCAGGTTGCGTGCTCGGATAAGGGTCTGGTATGGATTTTATGGGGGACCCCATGCCATTTTTTTTGGCTAGGGTTCCCCTTAAAATCCATCCCAGACCTCAAGGGTCTGGTATGGATTTTGAGGGGGACCCTACGCCATTTTTTTTTTTTTTTTTGCTGGGGGTCCCCCTTAATATCCATCCCAGACCTGAAGGGCCTGGTTATTGAATTTGGGGGGACCCCAACGCATTTTTTTATCAATGACTTCAATGAATGACAGTTCTCTGTATTACGGATCCAACAATTCATTTGCCGGCAATAGCTGCGACTCGATTTTAAATAGTTTTTTTTTCCTGCAAAAATGACACTGTGCAGGAACAGTTCTCTATATTAGATATACTGAATCTCGAATCATTCGAAGCATTCGTTATATCCGCTATTATAATTTCTTTCCTGTTAGTTGAAATTACATATTTGTTAGTTGTTGTATTCGAATTGTTCTCTGTATTACGGGAATCGGCAATTAGCCGCGAGTGATTTTAAATGTCTTTTTTTCCTGCAAAAATGACACATTGTACAGAGAGAGTTCTAAACACGGGAAACATGACCCCCTTCATAGACATACTATAGAGTATATAGTATATAGAAGGGCGCAGGTTTCCTGTGTTTAGAACTGTCTCTGTACAATGTGTCATTTTTGCAGGAAAAAAAGACATTTAAAAATCACTCGCGGCTAATTGCCGATTCCCGTAATACAGAGAACAATTCGAATGTTGTATTGTAACTAACAAATATGTAATTTCAACTAACATGAAAGAAATTATAATAGCGGATATAACGAATGCTTCGAATGCTTCGAGATTCAGTATATCTAATATAGAGAACTGTCTCTGTACAATGTGTCATTTTTGCAGGAAAAAAAAAGCTATTTAAAATCACTCGCAGCTATTTGCCGGCAAATGAATTGTCGGATCCGTAATACAGAGAACTGTCATTCATTGAAGTCATTGATAAAAAAATGCGTGGGGGTCCCCCAAATTCAATAACCAGGCCCTTCAGGTCTGGGATGGATATTAAGGGGGACCCCAGCCAAAAAAAAAAAAAAAATGGCGTAGGGTCCCCCTCAAAATCCATACCAGACCCTTGAGGTCTGGGATGGATTTTAAGGGGAACCCTAGCCCAAAAAAATGGCGTGGGGTCCCCCATAAAATCCATACCAGACCCTTATCCGAGCACGCAACCTGGCAGGCCGCAGGAAAGGAGGGGGGGACGAGAGCGGCCCCCCCTCCCGCCTGAACCGTACCAGGCCACATGCCCTCAACATTGGGAGGGTGCTTTGGGGTCCCCCCCAAAGCACCTTGTCCCCATGTTGATGAGGACAAGGGCCTCTTCCCCACAACCCTGGCCGGTGGTTGTGGGGGTCTGCGGGCGGGGGGCTTATCGGAATCTGGAAGCCCCCTTTAACAAGGGGACCCCCAGATCCCGCCCCCCCCCCTGTGTGAAATGGTAAGGGGGTACAAAAGTACCCCTACCATTTCACCAAAAAAGCGTCAAAAATTGTAAAAATGACAGGAGACGGTCTTTGACAATTCCTTTATTAAAATCTTCTTTCTTCTTTCTTCTGGTCTTCCTTTCTTCATCTTCTCCTTCCGTCATCTTCTTCCATCTTCTTCCATCTTCTCCATCTTCTTCCATCTTCTTCTTCCTTCGATTCGCTTCTTCTTCCTCCGGTCTTCTCGTCCTTCTCGTCCGGCGTCGTCCTTCTCGTCCGGCATCGTCGTCTGTTCTCGCAGGCCGCTCCTCGCAATGGGAGGCTCCCGCTCTGTGAGGCTTCGCTCCGGGTGACAGGTCTTGTATAACGAAGGCACCCGGTGACCCCGCCCCCCTCTGACGTCATGGGGAAAGCCATAGGGAATTCCACATGACGTCCCCGTGCGTCAGAGGGGGCGGGGTCACCAGGTGCCTTCGTTATAAAAGACCTGTCACCCGGAGCGAAGCCTCACAGAGCGGGAGCCTCCCATTGCGAGGAGCGGCCTGCGAGAAGAGACGACGATGCCGGACGAGAAGGACGACGCCGGACGAGAAGGACGACGCCGGACGAGAAGGACGAGAAGACCGGAGGAAGAAGAAGCGAATCGAAGGAAGAAGAAGATGGAAGAAGATGCCGGAAGGAGAAGATGAAGAAAGGAAGACCAGAAGAAAGAAGAAAGAAGATTTTAATAAAGGAATTGTCAAAGACCGTCTCCTGTCATTTTTACCATTTTTGCCACTTTTTTGGTGAAATGGTAGGGGTACTTTTGTACCCCCTTACCATTTCACACAGGGGGGGGGCGGGATCTGGGGGTCCCCTTGTTAAAGGGGGCTTCCAGATTCCGATAAGCCCCCCGCCCGCAGACCCCCACAACCACCGGCCAGGGTTGTGGGGATGAGGCCCTTGTCCTCATCAACATGGGGACAAGGTGCTTTGGGGGGGACCCCAAAGCACCCTCCCAATGTTGAGGGCATGTGGCCTGGTACGGTTCAGGCGGGAGGGGGGGCCGCTCTCGTCCCCCCCTCCTTTCCTGCGGCCTGCCAGGTTGCGTGCTCGGATAAAGGGTCTGGTATGGATTTTGAGGGGACCCCACGCCATTTATTTTTTTTTTTGGCCGGGGTTCCCCTTAAAATCCATCCCAGACCTGAAGGGTCTGGTATGGATATTTGGGGGGGACCCCACGCCATTTTTTTTTTTATTTTTTTTTGGCTGGGGTCCCCCTTAATATCCATACCAGACCTGAAGGGCCTGGTTATTGAATTTGGGGGGACCCCTACGCTTTTTTTTTTTCTGCAAAAATGACACTTTGTCATTCGAATTCATTCGTTATATCTGCTATAATAATTTCGTTCAAATTAGTTGAAATTCGATATTGGTAGTTGGATTTACTAACGATTCGTAACTATTCATAACGATTCGTAACGATTCGTAACTATTCATAACGATTCGTAACGATTCGTAACTTGAAATTGAAATTCGATATTTGTAGTTGGATTCGAATTGTTCTCTGTGTTATGAGAACCAACAATTCATTAGCCGCGTTAACGATTCGTAACGATTCGTAACGATTCGTAACGATTCGTAACTTTACTAACGAATTACGTACGGAATTCGTAAAAAAAAAAATTTGTACTACAGATTCGTAAATTCGTACGAATTTCGAAAAATTCGTACGAATTACGAATTCGTACGAAACGAATCGCACATGTCTAATGCAAATCAATGTGAATAATATGAAATACATTGGCTAATATGAGATTCTACAACAGGACCTTTGTCCCCACCCACCACCGTTACCTATCAGACAGCTATCGCAGCCAGCGGCAGAGCCAAAGGAAGTGCTCCAAAGCCCTGTCGGCTCTGTGCTACCGGTGGTGGGCGGGCCGTCAATAAGAAGCCTGCAGCTTCAGCAGCAGCAGAGAAGCTGACCTGAACACTGCAGTTCACAGCATGCTCCCATTGTCATAGTCCGCCCCTGAATTGCTGCCCCACTCAAATTGCCGCCTGGGTCCCATGGACCCACTGGGACCCATGGTAGGGCCCGCCCTGCTATACAGCATATGCAACAATGACATGATTGTTATTTCTAAGGTTCTGCTGAGCCCTGCCTATCGTAATGACTTCACAGACACTCCCATCTGATGGATTGCATTCCTATTGGACTTCCTCAGAGTTAGGAGGAGTCCTAGTTACATCACGCTAAAATATGTTTCCTTATAACCTATTGCTATTCGGCATGTGAACATTATGCTGTTCTCCCTCACTGGCGATCCTATGAATCAAGTCCATAGCTGGTTGCCAAAACATCAAGTAAACAATATTCATAATGGCTCTTATCAGGGCACTGGTTTCTGCATTCTTCATACTATGCGGACTTACCATACAATTATTTTTATACATTGGTGCATTACTATTATTCCCCTAAAACCATAAAAAACATACTTTTATTCCTAACATAGATAATTAAAATTCAAAGAACTTAAAATACTGTATATGTAAAAACATATACAAAATGGTTAAAATGTAAATAAGGGAAATCCAAAAACAATCTAAAAACATGACTATGCATTTTCATAACCCTAAATTTATAGGACACTTAATGACACAATAAAATGCACTGATGCAGATCCCCATAGAACCTCCTTTGACCCTTTCACACTGGGGCGGGGTCGGCGGTATTTTTAGTGGTGCTTTACCGTCGTATTTGCAGAGGTATTTTAACCCCCGCTAGCGGCCAAAAAAGGGTTAAAACCACCCACAAAGTGCTGCTGCAGCAGCGCTTTGCCGGCGTTATAGCCACGCTGCCCCATTGATTTCAATGGGCAGGAGTGGTTTAGGAGTGGTGAGTCCTCAGGCTTTCACATTGGAGAGTAGGAGCGGCTCTTTCAGGGCAATTTGTAGGTGCTATTTTTAGCACAGCGCCCCAGTGTTAAAGGGGTCTCGGAGATGAAGGTAAAAGGTGTTTTTCTACAAAGAATTTTTGTATCAAAAATCCACTATGACTCTCTTTGACTCAATTTCTGAATTCAGTTCCCACCTCTTTGGCGTTTACATACCTTCTCCACTCCCCAAAATTGCAGACCCCTCAGGGCTTTATTATGATTGGTTTTAAAATGTTTGGAAACACAATGCCTTGTGAAACCATTCTTAATATTGTAAATATGTTCCCTTATTCTTCCATATAACTGTTTAGAAGTCTGGCGCACATATTGTAGCCCACATGGGCATTCTAACATATAAACTACTTCTTCTGTTGAACATGATGAAAAATACTTCAAAACATAGTGTTTCCCTGTAGCTGTTGCTGTAAACTCTTTTTCTTGCAATGCTGCCCCTGACCTCCTTGCATGCGTAAGACTTGCCACACGCGTAGAAGCCTTACTGCCTGGGGGACTGAAAAGTAAGTTGTTTAATAGGATCTATCACACTTTCCACTCTTTTATCTTTCAGTGTTGGTGTCTTACTATATATACATTTAGGGTATTCTGGTAGGATAGTGACCAAATGTTGATCTTTCCTTAAATTAAATCTTTCTTGTACCAATTTTTTTTTATACATTTTTCTATTTTCAGATATTGAAAATTGTAGTCTAAAATAATGTCAGTCTCAAATTCCTTCCTATTGGAGCCATTATTCACTGAATCAATTAAAAGTTCCTTTCTCTCCACAATTCTTACTTTCTCAACCTTTTCAGAAATAAATGCTCTATCATAACCTTGTAAATATGTTTCCTCGTTCTTACAGATAACTGTCTATCAATGATTTACTGATAAATCTATCCCTCATCATGTGTGCCTGCACTAGGTATGTTTACTCTTCTATACAATTTATGAGGAACTGAATAAACTGGCACTTTGGAATGTTCCCTAGCCATATATGATGAAGACAACTTCCTCGAGGACTATATGCATTTCTATCAGAGAGTTTGAAATAACTCAATCTTTTCCATATGTTGTTTCCAGGAGAGTTTTATTATTATTATTAGTTTTTTATTTGTATCCATCTTCTTTTTGAAGTCTTCCAAGCTTTCCCTTTGTACTTTAACTGACAATTGTGCGGTGGTGCGACGTGGCTCCCAAACAAAATTGGCGTCCTTTTTTTCCCACAAATATCAAATTTGTGAGGCCTAGTGTGCATTAACACGGCCAATACCCCAAAGAGAAGTTTAAACAGATAGACATAAAGAGTATATGCATGTGAAAAAAGATATTTTATTAAGGGCTTTGGGCCCAAAAGTAGATCAATGAATGGGTAAATATACATATAATTGTACAAGGCAGTATATATACATGGTATTCATGTGCGACCATAAACATGTACAGAAATGCATAAATTGCACAACAACTTGCGATAATATCGGGGTCTTTCAGGAAAATGCCGACATGTTTCGGACGGACGTCCTTTTTCAAGGCAATATCTGTTCCTGTGTTTGCTCAATAATACTGTATAAGACAGAGTAGAGTCATTAATATACAACATAATGTATAGATAGGTATAAACCTGTGAATTACACCGCTCAATGGTAATGGTACTCACTTGCAATATATTTGAAGGGCTTGGAGTAAGCCCAATAATCTTGAGGTACAAGAGTATGGTATCAGTATGTCCATGCAGTATACAATGGATCTTGTGCTGTTAAAAGCAAACGGCTGCTACACATTTGAAAGGCTGCAAGATCTCCAAGCCATGCAATGAAGGTTTGCAATGGCTAGTGGTGCCTGGGCCAAAGATGATAAGTAGCTATAAGGTAAAAGGGAGTGGGTAGAGTACTATTAGTATCGCAACAAAAAATGGGTTGGTGCAACATAAGTTGCAAAAAGTAAGATGTTAATGTTACCTGGTACAGGGAGAGTTTGCGGTATGCTGCAGTGTAGCCAAACGCCGGCAGGAAGGTATAATGCCTAATCCCGCCATTGTGGAGGCTAATATAAGGTGTATTGATGAGTGTCAGCTGTGCAAGCCATAGTGAAAGGTAATTGCACTAGACTGTGTGGTGATTGCGGGGCCAGGTGTGGGGATGGTGGCTGAGAGGCCACATTACAATATCCCCAGTGTTGAGATCTCAGATGCGGCGGCGCCGCGCGTCGACACGTCCAAAGGGGCGTGGCCTCGTGCGGCGTCGGAGCGTCACCGACGCGGGTAGACTTACCCCTCCCCGTGTGCTGGAACGCAAGCGGGGGGGGCGCGTAAGATGGAAAGACGTGCGCCTCAATGGGTATTTGTGGCGCATGCGCCGTGTGGAATACGCGCATGCGCACAAGGTCTTACCCGCGCCGGGCAGCCAGTAAATCAAGTGGAAGCAGGGAAGCTGGATGCAGTATTAGATGGGTGTAATATAAGAGAGTATAACACTATGAATACATTACAACTGCATTTGGTATGTTAGACATAGTATTTTCAGCGAGTGAGTCACAATTACCATGGAGATGGATAAGAGGCCCCCTGGTGGACAGAGACAAACACGGCATTTAGAATAGCAGAAACAACAATATTCATATATTTGCAAAAAGTAATAAGAACATATGTGTATATAAGATATATTGGTATCATTGAGTTAGTATAGATGTAGAGACATTGCAAACAATACAGTAAGTAAACATGATGAAACATGGTGTGAACATGTTTGCAAAACATTATGACAGATACATTCTTATTGAAACAGAGCAGGATGACCATGATATAGGTATATAGTTAAACCAGGTGGAGAAGGGGTTCCAGAGGACATAGTACTCGGGGAGCCCATCTCATAACCTGTAGAAATTATAGATCAAGTTCACATACCCCTGATTCAAAGCCCTCAAGATAGGGCTTAAAATTGAATGCCTCGTTGAGGCCAGGGGGGGATGTGGCGTTGAGGTGGAAAATCCATTTGAGCTCACTTTGAAGTAGGGATTTGTTATAGTCGCCCCCTCGATTGGGTGGGGGAATGTGATCAAGTGCTCTGAATGTGATCTGAGGGGTTGAGTCCTGGTGCACTATTGCACAGTGTCGCCCTAGGGGGAGGTCAGGGTCTTTTTGGTTAATACTAAGGATGTGTCGATAGATGCGTTTCCAAAAGGGAAGTTTGGTTTTCCCAACATAAAAACACCCACACTCGCACTCTAGTAGGTAGACAATGCCGACTGAGCGGCAATTGACAAAATGTTGGGGGAAGAAGGGTTGTCCATTGGGTAAGGTGTTGGATCTGTTGGATTTGGATAGGTACTTGCAGTATCTACATTTGCCACAAGGGAATGTCCCCTTTGTTTGTTTTTGTAAATAGCTGACAGGAGTATATTCACTTCTGATTAATTTATCACGAAGGGAAGGGGCTCGTCTATAAGTAAGTAAAGGGTGTGCCGGTACAAATGGAGACAGTGAGTGATCTGTGGTTAAAATGTACCAATGTTTCTCTAAGATCTGCGTGATGGAGGAATGTTGTTCGCAGAAATTAGTAATGATTCGCAGTGGGGTTTGTTTGGCTTGTGGTTTGGAAGGGAAAAGTAGGGAGTTACGTTTTTTTGATTTTGCTTTTTTGTATGCAATTTTCAAAATTTTAGGTGGGTATCCTCGTTCTAACAACCTATTTCGTAGGACCGAGGCCTCATTTTCAAAGGAGGCCTCGGTTGAGCAGTTGCGGCGGGCACGAAGGTATTGGGCATATGGAATAGAATTGAGGAGAGGTTCCGGGTGGAAGCTGGAGGCAGCAAGAATGGTGTTACCTGCAGTAGGTTTGCGGTATAGGTGACTTTGGATATGGCCTTCGGAGTCTTTTATAAGGTTAAGGTCTAAAAAACAAATGGAAGTGGGGCTAGAAGTCATAGTAAATCTCAAATTTAGCTGATTGGCAGTATTCAAATAGGTCAAAAAATCTTGTAGGATTTGGTTGGATCCCTGCCAGACAATGAAGATATCGTCGATATATCGGCGAAAAGTGACAATATGTTTAGTGTACATGTTGGCAGAGGGGTCTGAAAATAGAAGACGTTCCCACTCCCCCAAGTACAGATTGGCGTAGGCCGGTGCGCAACAAGTGCCCATGGCCACGCCCTGTACTTGGAGGTAGTGGGAACCATCAAATGAAAAAAAGTTATTGTTAAGAATAAAATTTAAAGCATTTATGATAAATGTGGAAAGGTCAGAGGAGTATAAGGAGGAAGTAGTGAGTATATGTCGAATGGCAGAGAGTCCTAGGGTATGAGGGATCGAACTGTATAGTGCCTCGACATCGATCGCGACAAGTAAGGTGTCGGGACCAATGGTTAGGGAGGACAAGCTTTGTAAAAGATGAGTGGTGTCTCTTATATATGAGGGAAGTTGGATAACAAGGGGTTGCAGTAGTTTATCAATATAGCGGCTAAGGTTATCTGTAAGAGAGCCTCTTCCGGAAACTATGGGCCTGCCTGGTGGTCTGGGAAGGTTTTTGTGCACCTTAGGGAGTGCATAAAACGTCGCTATACGTGGAAATTTAGTTCTAACATAATCACTGGTGTTTTTGTCTAATACCCCTTGAGTGGTGGCGGAGTCTATGAGTGTGTATAATTGTTGTTGTGCTGAAGAAATGAAAGATATGGAGATCTTTTTGTACCATTCCTTGTTCTGGAGGATATCATGGCACATTTGAGTATAGTGGTCCCTATCCAGTATAACAATGTTTCCGCCTTTGTCGGCGGGTTTTATTATTATCGTGGAATTAGTTTTGAGATTTTGAAGGGCAAGGTATTGGTTGTATGAGAAGTTTCTTGCCTTAGATCGGTTGGGATAAATTTTTAAGTTACGGATTTCCCGTGTAACTGCCTGCAAAAATAGTGCAGCTCGGGGGTTGGTGCTGGGGGGTGGGTAGAAACTAGATTTCTTTTTTATGGTAATTTTAGGGGGTGGGTGTGATGGAGTGAGAGGATTGTCCTCAGTGCTGGCTAAGAGAGTGTCAAGATCAAGAGTATCTATTAAGTTGGAATTGTCACTTTCATCCAAGAGTTCGGTTAACTGTTGGAGGGCCGTGGTTTCCGCTGCAGAGTGTAGAAGCGAATCAGAAAAAGGATTGGGTGTGTATATGCTGTGTAATAACAGTTTGCGAATAAACAAATGAATGTCTTTAATGACAGTGAATTTGTCTATGTGAGATACAGGGCAAAAGGTGAGTCCCTTTTCAAGGACAGAAATTTCATGCTTGGTGAGTGAGTGTTTAGAAAGGTTGATGATATTACTAGACACTGGGGTTATCTTGGTGTTCTTTTTGGTTGATAAGTGTTGTTGTGTTGAATTCTTTGTGAAGCTCGCATGAGGTCTAAAAAATCAAAGTGTTGGGAGGATGAAGGTAAAGAGTGTGATCTGGAGGTCTTCGAGGACGAGGAAGCAGCCGACGGATCTCTGGCCGGTGAGTCGTCGGCAGGTCCCTCGGGATCGGAGACCTCGTCACTGGAAAGGTTGGGTGTGCGGCCTCTTTTTGGATTGCGTGGGCCTCGTGTGAGATGGGGTTTGGGTGCAACATGTGAATTGTCTGTGTTGCGATCGGCAGCATATTTGGGAGGTGTAGGTTTAGAGGCGAAGCGTGCTGGAGCTGGTGGGCGTGCAGCACGGTTGGCCTCGTTCCATTTGTAGGCTCTTTCCTCTTGGAAAGCTTTTTTGTCGCGGAAGAATTTTTTGTCCTTCTGCGTCAAAGTGTCATGATTAAATTTATCAAAACGTTTTTTGAGTTGGAGATCAAGTGTTTTATATAGTGGATGATCTAGGAATTGTGCTAGCTGAGTATTTAGTGATGCTAATTTGGCATCAAGGACGGACATCTGTGTCTCATATTGTTGTATCAAAAGTTTCATCAAATCAATGGAACATTGTTTGAGGACACCCTCCCAGGCCTGCTTGAAGTCTGGGGGGATGTCCTGAAATGTGGGAAAAATTTGGACCCTGAGTCCGAAGGGGTTAATACTGTGGGCAATGTAGTCCTTGAAGGACTTGATGTGCCAGAAAAGGGAAGCTTTTTTCTGGACAGTATGTGTAAGGTTAAGGAAAACAAATCGTAATTGGGATTCAATGAATTCATTAGATTGAAATTGCTGTAAAGTGCTAGTCATGCGGGTCTCCCAATCCTCCCCAAGGAAGATTGCCATGATGGTTAGGGGGATACTATGAGGGTGATAATCACAAAACCAGGTTAAAGGTAATAGTGGTCATAGAGTACAGGACAAAAGTCAAAAACTCGTATTTACGTCAGGTCACATATATAGACATGAATATGAAATGAGGTAAGGAGTGCCAGCAGTCACTTGCTCAGGTAGGGGTTTTATTTATGGCTTGACCATAAGCAAATCAAAATACAATATTTGTTGGGCAAGTGAGTGGTGGCAGGTTGGTCTATCACTTCTCACGTATATAAATATCAAATTTGTGAGGCCTAGTGTGCATTAACACGGCCAATACCCCAAAGAGAAGTTTAAACAGATAGACATAAAGAGTATATGCATGTGAAAAAAGATATTTTATTAAGGGCTTTGGGCCCAAAAGTAGATCAATGAATGGGTAAATATACATATAATTGTACAAGGCAGTATATATACATGGTATTCATGTGCGACCATAAACATGTACAGAAATGCATAAATTGCACAACAACTTGCGATAATATCGGGGTCTTTCAGGAAAATGCCGACATGTTTCGGACGGACGTCCTTTTTCAAGGCAATATCTGTTCCTGTGTTTGCTCAATAATACTGTATAAGACAGAGTAGAGTCATTAATATACAACATAATGTATAGATAGGTATAAACCTGTGAATTACACCGCTCAATGGTAATGGTACTCACTTGCAATATATTTGGAGGGCTTGGAGTAAGCCCAATAATCTTGAGGTACAAGAGTATGGTATCAGTATGTCCATGCAGTATACAATGGATCTTGTGCTGTTAAAAGCAAACGGCTGCTACACATTTGAAAGGCTGCAAGATCTCCAAGCCATGCAATGAAGGTTTGCAATGGCTAGTGGTGCCTGGGCCAAAGATGATAAGTAGCTATAAGGTAAAAGGGAGTGGGTAGAGTACTATTAGTATCGCAACAAAAAATGGGTTGGTGCAACATAAGTTGCAAAAAGTAAGATGTTAATGTTACCTGGTACAGGGAGAGTTTGCGGTATGCTGCAGTGTAGCCAAACGCCGGCAGGAAGGTATAATGCCTAATCCCGCCATTGTGGAGGCTAATATAAGGTGTATTGATGAGTGTCAGCTGTGCAAGCCATAGTGAAAGGTAATTGCACTAGACTGTGTGGTGATTGCGGGGCCAGGTGTGGGGATGGTGGCTGAGAGGCCACATTACAATATCCCCAGTGTTGAGATCTCAGATGCGGCGGCGCCGCGCGTCGACACGTCCAAAGGGGCGTGGCCTCGTGCGGCGTCGGAGCGTCACCGACGCGGGTAGACTTACCCCTCCCCGTGTGCTGGAACGCAAGCGGGGGGGGCGCGTAAGATGGAAAGACGTGCGCCTCAATGGGTATTTGTGGCGCATGCGCCGTGTGGAATACGCGCATGCGCACAAGGTCTTACCCGCGCCGGGCAGCCAGTAAATCAAGTGGAAGCAGGGAAGCTGGATGCAGTATTAGATGGGTGTAATATAAGAGAGTATAACACTATGAATACATTACAACTGCATTTGGTATGTTAGACATAGTGTTTTCAGCGAGTGAGTCACAATTACCATGGAGATGGATAAGAGGCCCCCTGGTGGACAGAGACAAACACGGCATTTAGAATAGCAGAAACAACAATATTCATATATTTGCAAAAAGTAATAAGAACATATGTGTATATAAGATATATTGGTATCATTGAGTTAGTATAGATGTAGAGACATTGCAAACAATACAGTAAGTAAACATGATGAAACATGGTGTGAACATGTTTGCAAAACATTATGACAGATACATTCTTATTGAAACAGAGCAGGATGACCATGATATAGGTATATAGTTAAACCAGGTGGAGAAGGGGTTCCAGAGGACATAGTACTCGGGGAGCCCATCTCATAACCTGTAGAAATTCTCAGCCACCTCTCAGCCACCATCCCCACACCTGGCCCCGCAATCACCACACAGTCTAGTGCAATTACCTTTCACTATGGCTTGCACAGCTGACACTCATCAATACACCTTATATTAGCCTCCACAATGGCGGGATTAGGCATTATACCTTCCTGCCGGCGTTTGGCTACACTGCAGCATACCGCAAACTCTCCCTGTACCAGGTAACATTAACATCTTACTTTTTGCAACTTATGTTGCACCAACCCATTTTTTGTTGCGATACTAATAGTACTCTACCCACTCCCTTTTACCTTATAGCTACTTATCATCTTTGGCCCAGGCACCACTAGCCATTGCAAACCTTCATTGCATGGCTTGGAGATCTTGCAGCCTTTCAAATGTGTAGCAGCCGTTTGCTTTTAACAGCACAAGATCCATTGTATACTGCATGGACATACTGATACCATACTCTTGTACCTCAAGATTATTGGGCTTACTCCAAGCCCTTCAAATATATTGCAAGTGAGTACCATTACCATTGAGCGGTGTAATTCACAGGTTTATACCTATCTATACATTATGTTGTATATTAATGACTCTACTCTGTCTTATACAGTATTATTGAGCAAACACAGGAACAGATATTGCCTTGAAAAAGGACGTCCGTCCGAAACATGTCGGCATTTTCCTGAAAGACCCCGATATTATCGCAAGTTGTTGTGCAATTTATGCATTTCTGTACATGTTTATGGTCGCACATGAATACCATGTATATATACTGCCTTGTACAATTATATGTATATTTACCCATTCATTGATCTACTTTTGGGCCCAAAGCCCTTAATAAAATATCTTTTTTCACATGCATATACTCTTTATGTCTATCTGTTTAAACTTCTCTTTGGGGTATTGGCCGTGTTAATGCACACTAGGCCTCACAAATTTGATATTTATATACGTGAGAAGTGATAGACCAACCTGCCACCACTCACTTGCCCAACAAATATTGTATTTTGATTTGCTTATGGTCAAGCCATAAATAAAACCCCTACCTGAGCAAGTGACTGCTGGCACTCCTTACCTCATTTCATATTCATGTCTATATATGTGACCTGACGTAAATACGAGTTTTTGACTTTTGTCCTGTACTCTATGACCACTATTACCTTTAACCTGGTTTTGTGATTATCACCCTCATAGTATCCCCCTAACCATCATGGCAATCTTCCTTGGGGAGGATTGGGAGACCCGCATGACTAGCACTTTACAGCAATTTCAATCTAATGAATTCATTGAATCCCAATTACGATTTGTTTTCCTTAACCTTACACATACTGTCCAGAAAAAAGCTTCCCTTTTCTGGCACATCAAGTCCTTCAAGGACTACATTGCCCACAGTATTAACCCCTTCGGACTCAGGGTCCAAATTTTTCCCACATTTCAGGACATCCCCCCAGACTTCAAGCAGGCCTGGGAGGGTGTCCTCAAACAATGTTCCATTGATTTGATGAAACTTTTGATACAACAATATGAGACACAGATGTCCGTCCTTGATGCCAAATTAGCATCACTAAATACTCAGCTAGCACAATTCCTAGATCATCCACTATATAAAACACTTGATCTCCAACTCAAAAAACGTTTTGATAAATTTAATCATGACACTTTGACGCAGAAGGACAAAAAATTCTTCCGCGACAAAAAAGCTTTCCAAGAGGAAAGAGCCTACAAATGGAACGAGGCCAACCGTGCTGCACGCCCACCAGCTCCAGCACGCTTCGCCTCTAAACCTACACCTCCCAAATATGCTGCCGATCGCAACACAGACAATTCACATGTTGCACCCAAACCCCATCTCACACGAGGCCCACGCAATCCAAAAAGAGGCCGCACACCCAACCTTTCCAGTGACGAGGTCTCCGATCCCGAGGGACCTGCCGACGACTCACCGGCCAGAGATCCGTCGGCTGCTTCCTCGTCCTCGAAGACCTCCAGATCACACTCTTTACCTTCATCCTCCCAACACTTTGATTTTTTAGACCTCATGCGAGCTTCACAAAGAATTCAACACAACAACACTTATCAACCAAAAAGAACACCAAGATAACCCCAGTGTCTAGTAATATCATCAACCTTTCTAAACACTCACTCACCAAGCATGAAATTTCTGTCCTTGAAAAGGGACTCACCTTTTGCCCTGTATCTCACATAGACAAATTCACTGTCATTAAAGACATTCATTTGTTTATTCGCAAACTGTTATTACACAGCATATACACACCCAATCCTTTTTCTGATTCGCTTCTACACTCTGCAGCGGAAACCACGGCCCTCCAACAGTTAACCGAACTCTTGGATGAAAGTGACAATTCCAACTTAATAGATACTCTTGATCTTGACACTCTCTTAGCCAGCACTGAGGACAATCCTCTCACTCCATCACACCCACCCCCTAAAATTACCATAAAAAAGAAATCTAGTTTCTACCCACCCCCCAGCACCAACCCCCGAGCTGCACTATTTTTGCAGGCAGTTACACGGGAAATCCGTAACTTAAAAATTTATCCCAACCGATCTAAGGCAAGAAACTTCTCATACAACCAATACCTTGCCCTTCAAAATCTCAAAACTAATTCCACGATAATAATAAAACCCGCCGACAAAGGCGGAAACATTGTTATACTGGATAGGGACCACTATACTCAAATGTGCCATGATATCCTCCAGAACAAGGAATGGTACAAAAAGATCTCCATATCTTTCATTTCTTCAGCACAACAACAATTATACACACTCATAGACTCCGCCACCACTCAAGGGGTATTAGACAAAAACACCAGTGATTATGTTAGAACTAAATTTCCACGTATAGCGACGTTTTATGCACTCCCTAAGGTGCACAAAAACCTTCCCAGACCACCAGGCAGGCCCATAGTTTCCGGAAGAGGCTCTCTTACAGATAACCTTAGCCGCTATATTGATAAACTACTGCAACCCCTTGTTATCCAACTTCCCTCATATATAAGAGACACCACTCATCTTTTACAAAGCTTGTCCTCCCTAACCATTGGTCCCGACACCTTACTTGTCGCGATCGATGTCGAGGCACTATACAGTTCGATCCCTCATACCCTAGGACTCTCTGCCATTCGACATATACTCACTACTTCCTCCTTATACTCCTCTGACCTTTCCACATTTATCATAAATGCTTTAAATTTTATTCTTAACAATAACTTTTTTTCATTTGATGGTTCCCACTACCTCCAAGTACAGGGCGTGGCCATGGGCACTTGTTGCGCACCGGCCTACGCCAATCTGTACTTGGGGGAGTGGGAACGTCTTCTATTTTCAGACCCCTCTGCCAACATGTACACTAAACATATTGTCACTTTTCGCCGATATATCGACGATATCTTCATTGTCTGGCAGGGATCCAACCAAATCCTACAAGATTTTTTGACCTATTTGAATACTGCCAATCAGCTAAATTTGAGATTTACTATGACTTCTAGCCCCACTTCCATTTGTTTTTTAGACCTTAACCTTATAAAAGACTCCGAAGGCCATATCCAAAGTCACCTATACCGCAAACCTACTGCAGGTAACACCATTCTTGCTGCCTCCAGCTTCCACCCGGAACCTCTCCTCAATTCTATTCCATATGCCCAATACCTTCGTGCCCGCCGCAACTGCTCAACCGAGGCCTCCTTTGAAAATGAGGCCTCGGTCCTACGAAATAGGTTGTTAGAACGAGGATACCCACCTAAAATTTTGAAAATTGCATACAAAAAAGCAAAATCAAAAAAACGTAACTCCCTACTTTTCCCTTCCAAACCACAAGCCAAACAAACCCCACTGCGAATCATTACTAATTTCTGCGAACAACATTCCTCCATCACGCAGATCTTAGAGAAACATTGGTACATTTTAACCACAGATCACTCACTGTCTCCATTTGTACCGGCACACCCTTTACTTACTTATAGACGAGCCCCTTCCCTTCGTGATAAATTAATCAGAAGTGAATATACTCCTGTCAGCTATTTACAAAAACAAACAAAGGGGACATTCCCTTGTGGCAAATGTAGATACTGCAAGTACCTATCCAAATCCAACAGATCCAACACCTTACCCAATGGACAACCCTTCTTCCCCCAACATTTTGTCAATTGCCGCTCAGTCGGCATTGTCTACCTACTAGAGTGCGAGTGTGGGTGTTTTTATGTTGGGAAAACCAAACTTCCCTTTTGGAAACGCATCTATCGACACATCCTTAGTATTAACCAAAAAGACCCTGACCTCCCCCTAGGGCGACACTGTGCAATAGTGCACCAGGACTCAACCCCTCAGATCACATTCAGAGCACTTGATCACATTCCCCCACCCAATCGAGGGGGCGACTATAACAAATCCCTACTTCAAAGTGAGCTCAAATGGATTTTCCACCTCAACGCCACATCCCCCCCTGGCCTCAACGAGGCATTCAATTTTAAGCCCTATCTTGAGGGCTTTGAATCAGGGGTATGTGAACTTGATCTATAATTTCTACAGGTTATGAGATGGGCTCCCCGAGTACTATGTCCTCTGGAACCCCTTCTCCACCTGGTTTAACTATATACCTATATCATGGTCATCCTGCTCTGTTTCAATAAGAATGTATCTGTCATAATGTTTTGCAAACATGTTCACACCATGTTTCATCATGTTTACTTACTGTATTGTTTGCAATGTCTCTACATCTATACTAACTCAATGATACCAATATATCTTATATACACATATGTTCTTATTACTTTTTGCAAATATATGAATATTGTTGTTTCTGCTATTCTAAATGCCGTGTTTGTCTCTGTCCACCAGGGGGCCTCTTATCCATCTCCATGGTAATTGTGACTCACTCGCTGAAAATACTATGTCTAACATACCAAATGCAGTTGTAATGTATTCATAGTGTTATACTCTCTTATATTACACCCATCTAATACTGCATCCAGCTTCCCTGCTTCCACTTGATTTACTGGCTGCCCGGCGCGGGTAAGACCTTGTGCGCATGCGCGTATTCCACACGGCGCATGCGCCACAAATACCCATTGAGGCGCACGTCTTTCCATCTTACGCGCCCCCCCCGCTTGCGTTCCAGCACACGGGGAGGGGTAAGTCTACCCGCGTCGGTGACGCTCCGACGCCGCACGAGGCCACGCCCCTTTGGACGTGTCGACGCGCGGCGCCGCCGCATCTGAGATCTCAACACTGGGGATATTGTAATGTGGCCTCTCAGCCACCATCCCCACACCTGGCCCCGCAATCACCACACAGTCTAGTGCAATTACCTTTCACTATGGCTTGCACAGCTGACACTCATCAATACACCTTATATTAGCCTCCACAATGGCGGGATTAGGCATTATACCTTCCTGCCGGCGTTTGGCTACACTGCAGCATACCGCAAACTCTCCCTGTACCAGGTAACATTAACATCTTACTTTTTGCAACTTATGTTGCACCAACCCATTTTTTGTTGCGATACTAATAGTACTCTACCCACTCCCTTTTACCTTATAGCTACTTATCATCTTTGGCCCAGGCACCACTAGCCATTGCAAACCTTCATTGCATGGCTTGGAGATCTTGCAGCCTTTCAAATGTGTAGCAGCCGTTTGCTTTTAACAGCACAAGATCCATTGTATACTGCATGGACATACTGATACCATACTCTTGTACCTCAAGATTATTGGGCTTACTCCAAGCCCTTCAAATATATTGCAAGTGAGTACCATTACCATTGAGCGGTGTAATTCACAGGTTTATACCTATCTATACATTATGTTGTATATTAATGACTCTACTCTGTCTTATACAGTATTATTGAGCAAACACAGGAACAGATATTGCCTTGAAAAAGGACGTCCGTCCGAAACATGTCGGCATTTTCCTGAAAGACCCCGATATTATCGCAAGTTGTTGTGCAATTTATGCATTTCTGTACATGTTTATGGTCGCACATGAATACCATGTATATATACTGCCTTGTACAATTATATGTATATTTACCCATTCATTGATCTACTTTTGGGCCCAAAGCCCTTAATAAAATATCTTTTTTCACATGCATATACTCTTTATGTCTATCTGTTTAAACTTCTCTTTGGGGTATTGGCCGTGTTAATGCACACTAGGCCTCACAAATTTGATATTTATATACGTGAGAAGTGATAGACCAACCTGCCACCACTCACTTGCCCAACAAATATTGTATTTTGATTTGCTTATGGTCAAGCCATAAATAAAACCCCTACCTGAGCAAGTGACTGCTGGCACTCCTTACCTCATTTCATATTCATGTCTATATATGTGACCTGACGTAAATACGAGTTTTTGACTTTTGTCCTGTACTCTATGACCACTATTACCTTTAACCTGGTTTTGTGATTATCACCCTCATAGTATCCCCCTAACCATCATGGCAATCTTCCTTGGGGAGGATTGGGAGACCCGCATGACTAGCACTTTACAGCAATTTCAATCTAATGAATTCATTGAATCCCAATTACGATTTGTTTTCCTTAACCTTACACATACTGTCCAGAAAAAAGCTTCCCTTTTCTGGCACATCAAGTCCTTCAAGGACTACATTGCCCACAGTATTAACCCCTTCGGACTCAGGGTCCAAATTTTTCCCACATTTCAGGACATCCCCCCAGACTTCAAGCAGGCCTGGGAGGGTGTCCTCAAACAATGTTCCATTGATTTGATGAAACTTTTGATACAACAATATGAGACACAGATGTCCGTCCTTGATGCCAAATTAGCATCACTAAATACTCAGCTAGCACAATTCCTAGATCATCCACTATATAAAACACTTGATCTCCAACTCAAAAAACGTTTTGATAAATTTAATCATGACACTTTGACGCAGAAGGACAAAAAATTCTTCCGCGACAAAAAAGCTTTCCAAGAGGAAAGAGCCTACAAATGGAACGAGGCCAACCGTGCTGCACGCCCACCAGCTCCAGCACGCTTCGCCTCTAAACCTACACCTCCCAAATATGCTGCCGATCGCAACACAGACAATTCACATGTTGCACCCAAACCCCATCTCACACGAGGCCCACGCAATCCAAAAAGAGGCCGCACACCCAACCTTTCCAGTGACGAGGTCTCCGATCCCGAGGGACCTGCCGACGACTCACCGGCCAGAGATCCGTCGGCTGCTTCCTCGTCCTCGAAGACCTCCAGATCACACTCTTTACCTTCATCCTCCCAACACTTTGATTTTTTAGACCTCATGCGAGCTTCACAAAGAATTCAACACAACAACACTTATCAACCAAAAAGAACACCAAGATAACCCCAGTGTCTAGTAATATCATCAACCTTTCTAAACACTCACTCACCAAGCATGAAATTTCTGTCCTTGAAAAGGGACTCACCTTTTGCCCTGTATCTCACATAGACAAATTCACTGTCATTAAAGACATTCATTTGTTTATTCGCAAACTGTTATTACACAGCATATACACACCCAATCCTTTTTCTGATTCGCTTCTACACTCTGCAGCGGAAACCACGGCCCTCCAACAGTTAACCGAACTCTTGGATGAAAGTGACAATTCCAACTTAATAGATACTCTTGATCTTGACACTCTCTTAGCCAGCACTGAGGACAATCCTCTCACTCCATCACACCCACCCCCTAAAATTACCATAAAAAAGAAATCTAGTTTCTACCCACCCCCCAGCACCAACCCCCGAGCTGCACTATTTTTGCAGGCAGTTACACGGGAAATCCGTAACTTAAAAATTTATCCCAACCGATCTAAGGCAAGAAACTTCTCATACAACCAATACCTTGCCCTTCAAAATCTCAAAACTAATTCCACGATAATAATAAAACCCGCCGACAAAGGCGGAAACATTGTTATACTGGATAGGGACCACTATACTCAAATGTGCCATGATATCCTCCAGAACAAGGAATGGTACAAAAAGATCTCCATATCTTTCATTTCTTCAGCACAACAACAATTATACACACTCATAGACTCCGCCACCACTCAAGGGGTATTAGACAAAAACACCAGTGATTATGTTAGAACTAAATTTCCACGTATAGCGACGTTTTATGCACTCCCTAAGGTGCACAAAAACCTTCCCAGACCACCAGGCAGGCCCATAGTTTCCGGAAGAGGCTCTCTTACAGATAACCTTAGCCGCTATATTGATAAACTACTGCAACCCCTTGTTATCCAACTTCCCTCATATATAAGAGACACCACTCATCTTTTACAAAGCTTGTCCTCCCTAACCATTGGTCCCGACACCTTACTTGTCGCGATCGATGTCGAGGCACTATACAGTTCGATCCCTCATACCCTAGGACTCTCTGCCATTCGACATATACTCACTACTTCCTCCTTATACTCCTCTGACCTTTCCACATTTATCATAAATGCTTTAAATTTTATTCTTAACAATAACTTTTTTTCATTTGATGGTTCCCACTACCTCCAAGTACAGGGCGTGGCCATGGGCACTTGTTGCGCACCGGCCTACGCCAATCTGTACTTGGGGGAGTGGGAACGTCTTCTATTTTCAGACCCCTCTGCCAACATGTACACTAAACATATTGTCACTTTTCGCCGATATATCGACGATATCTTCATTGTCTGGCAGGGATCCAACCAAATCCTACAAGATTTTTTGACCTATTTGAATACTGCCAATCAGCTAAATTTGAGATTTACTATGACTTCTAGCCCCACTTCCATTTGTTTTTTAGACCTTAACCTTATAAAAGACTCCGAAGGCCATATCCAAAGTCACCTATACCGCAAACCTACTGCAGGTAACACCATTCTTGCTGCCTCCAGCTTCCACCCGGAACCTCTCCTCAATTCTATTCCATATGCCCAATACCTTCGTGCCCGCCGCAACTGCTCAACCGAGGCCTCCTTTGAAAATGAGGCCTCGGTCCTACGAAATAGGTTGTTAGAACGAGGATACCCACCTAAAATTTTGAAAATTGCATACAAAAAAGCAAAATCAAAAAAACGTAACTCCCTACTTTTCCCTTCCAAACCACAAGCCAAACAAACCCCACTGCGAATCATTACTAATTTCTGCGAACAACATTCCTCCATCACGCAGATCTTAGAGAAACATTGGTACATTTTAACCACAGATCACTCACTGTCTCCATTTGTACCGGCACACCCTTTACTTACTTATAGACGAGCCCCTTCCCTTCGTGATAAATTAATCAGAAGTGAATATACTCCTGTCAGCTATTTACAAAAACAAACAAAGGGGACATTCCCTTGTGGCAAATGTAGATACTGCAAGTACCTATCCAAATCCAACAGATCCAACACCTTACCCAATGGACAACCCTTCTTCCCCCAACATTTTGTCAATTGCCGCTCAGTCGGCATTGTCTACCTACTAGAGTGCGAGTGTGGGTGTTTTTATGTTGGGAAAACCAAACTTCCCTTTTGGAAACGCATCTATCGACACATCCTTAGTATTAACCAAAAAGACCCTGACCTCCCCCTAGGGCGACACTGTGCAATAGTGCACCAGGACTCAACCCCTCAGATCACATTCAGAGCACTTGATCACATTCCCCCACCCAATCGAGGGGGCGACTATAACAAATCCCTACTTCAAAGTGAGCTCAAATGGATTTTCCACCTCAACGCCACATCCCCCCCTGGCCTCAACGAGGCATTCAATTTTAAGCCCTATCTTGAGGGCTTTGAATCAGGGGTATGTGAACTTGATCTATAATTTCTACAGGTTATGAGATGGGCTCCCCGAGTACTATGTCCTCTGGAACCCCTTCTCCACCTGGTTTAACTATATACCTATATCATGGTCATCCTGCTCTGTTTCAATAAGAATGTATCTGTCATAATGTTTTGCAAACATGTTCACACCATGTTTCATCATGTTTACTTACTGTATTGTTTGCAATGTCTCTACATCTATACTAACTCAATGATACCAATATATCTTATATACACATATGTTCTTATTACTTTTTGCAAATATATGAATATTGTTGTTTCTGCTATTCTAAATGCCGTGTTTGTCTCTGTCCACCAGGGGGCCTCTTATCCATCTCCATGGTAATTGTGACTCACTCGCTGAAAACACTATGTCTAACATACCAAATGCAGTTGTAATGTATTCATAGTGTTATACTCTCTTATATTACACCCATCTAATACTGCATCCAGCTTCCCTGCTTCCACTTGATTTACTGGCTGCCCGGCGCGGGTAAGACCTTGTGCGCATGCGCGTATTCCACACGGCGCATGCGCCACAAATACCCATTGAGGCGCACGTCTTTCCATCTTACGCGCCCCCCCCGCTTGCGTTCCAGCACACGGGGAGGGGTAAGTCTACCCGCGTCGGTGACGCTCCGACGCCGCACGAGGCCACGCCCCTTTGGACGTGTCGACGCGCGGCGCCGCCGCATCTGAGATCTCAACACTGGGGATATTGTAATGTGGCCTCTCAGCCACCATCCCCACACCTGGCCCCGCAATCACCACACAGTCTAGTGCAATTACCTTTCACTATGGCTTGCACAGCTGACACTCATCAATACACCTTATATTAGCCTCCACAATGGCGGGATTAGGCATTATACCTTCCTGCCGGCGTTTGGCTACACTGCAGCATACCGCAAACTCTCCCTGTACCAGGTAACATTAACATCTTACTTTTTGCAACTTATGTTGCACCAACCCATTTTTTGTTGCGATACTAATAGTACTCTACCCACTCCCTTTTACCTTATAGCTACTTATCATCTTTGGCCCAGGCACCACTAGCCATTGCAAACCTTCATTGCATGGCTTGGAGATCTTGCAGCCTTTCAAATGTGTAGCAGCCGTTTGCTTTTAACAGCACAAGATCCATTGTATACTGCATGGACATACTGATACCATACTCTTGTACCTCAAGATTATTGGGCTTACTCCAAGCCCTTCAAATATATTGCAAGTGAGTACCATTACCATTGAGCGGTGTAATTCACAGGTTTATACCTATCTATACATTATGTTGTATATTAATGACTCTACTCTGTCTTATACAGTATTATTGAGCAAACACAGGAACAGATATTGCCTTGAAAAAGGACGTCCGTCCGAAACATGTCGGCATTTTCCTGAAAGACCCCGATATTATCGCAAGTTGTTGTGCAATTTATGCATTTCTGTACATGTTTATGGTCGCACATGAATACCATGTATATATACTGCCTTGTACAATTATATGTATATTTACCCATTCATTGATCTACTTTTGGGCCCAAAGCCCTTAATAAAATATCTTTTTTCACATGCATATACTCTTTATGTCTATCTGTTTAAACTTCTCTTTGGGGTATTGGCCGTGTTAATGCACACTAGGCCTCACAAATTTGATATTTATATACGTGAGAAGTGATAGACCAACCTGCCACCACTCACTTGCCCAACAAATATTCTAAAGCTTCCCTCCAACTACTTTGCATAGTATATTATATAATATATGTAAATACCGCGCTATCCCTGGGTGTAGCTGCCGGCACTAAAAGGTACAATCAAGAATGCAAATAAAAAAAAAAACAAGGGCAGCGCTAATAAATTCAGAAAGTGACAAAGTGAAAAATAAATGTGACAATGTGATTTACTGTTAAACAATATTTGACATAAAACATATATCAAAATATAGTTCTGCAAATACAAGAACTTAAACATAAAGTGCATAAAGTCCAGAATATGTAACTGGTCCAGTGTGGACAGGGTGCAGTCCAAATAATACGTGACAAATAAGAAAATCTTTCCAAGTGCATCAATTCCAACAAGTGATAAACACCAACCACCACCAGCAGCACAGAATGCTTACCAGAAAAGGATGACACACTCAAGTATACACTTGGTGGGTCAGAATGAGCTTGATATAGTAATTTCAGGGGTCCCAGATTAATGGATGAAGATCAAACTTTTCCAGCACAATCGTTACCAAATCAGGGGAACCACAATATCTCATTTCCTCTAGGTCAGTCCCCTCCCCCTACAGTTAGAAACATACTAGGGAGCACAATTAACCCCTTGATCGCCCCCTAGCGTTAACCCCTTCCCTGCTAGTGACATTTTTACAGTAATCAGTGCATTTTTATAGCACTGATCGCTGTATAAATGGTCCCAAAAACGTGTCAAAGGTGTCTGATGTGTCCGCCATAATGTAGCAGTCCCGATAAAAATCGCAGATTGCCGCCATTACTAGTAAAAATAATAACAAAAATGCTATAAATCTATCCCCTATTTTGTAGACGCTATAACTTTTGTGCAAACCAATCATTATATGCTTATTTTGATTTGTATTACCAAAAATATGTAGAAGAATACATATTGGCCTAAACTAAGAAAAAAAAAATCACTTTATAAAAAAAAAAAAAATTGCACTTTTTTGTTTTTAGCGCAAAAAATTTAATTCGCAGAGATGATCAAATACCACCAAAAGAAAGCTATTTGTGGGGAAAAAAGGACGTCAATTTTGTTTGGGTACAGCGTCGCACGACCGTGCAATTGTCAGTTAAAGCGGCGCAGTGCCGAATCGCAAAAAATGGCCCGGTCATTGGGCAGCCAATTCTTCCGGGGGATTAAGTGGTTAAACGGTTTAGCTACAGGACTGAAAATGTATCTCCTATTGGTAATTTCACATATAATGTATCCTATGTCCACCCGGTTTGGGATTTGCTGATTTACTAGACTTACAGTATAAATGTCATACATTCAATGTAAGGAGCAGAAAAATGTTTACTTTCGAACATCTTTCAGGAGAAGGGTGTGATCTTTATTACACAGTTACTCTACAGGAAATGTCATCCTGACAAATTGAAAAAATTTCCTTAGAAATATTGCTTTTACATATTTCAGGTATTTTGTTTATTTAGATAATGCACGTATGTCAGCATCTTATCAGTATATATAGAGGCACGTTGAAGCTATTGCACTACACCTGATTCAGATTTCCACGTGCGCAAGTCCGTGAATAGAATTACACTTTCAGGTACTATTTGAATTATATTTATATGATGGTGAAGGGGTGATTTGTCCTGGGGGGGGGGGGGGTTCTGTGCTGATGTTGGGGGGGTTTGTGCTGATGGTGTGTTTATTCCTGAGAGGTCTGTACTGATGGGGGGCTATATACCCTGATCTGTGAGGCTGAGCTGTATACCCTGATCTGTGAGGCTGAGCTGTATACCTTGATCCGTGAGGCTGAGCTGTATACCCTAATCTGTGAGGCTGAGCTATATACCCTGATCTGTGAGGCTGAGCTGTATACCCTGATCAGTGAGGCTGAGCTGTATACTCCTGACACTATAGGTGGAAGGAACTGGAATACAGTGGATGGAGTTGGTGGATTCTCTAAGGGATGGGGCTCATGAGAAGTAAGAGGGGTTAAAAGGGCGGGGTCTGGCGCCCCCCATCCTAAAACTTCACCAGCCGCCACTGGTAAGGAGCATTCTTCCCACTGACGACTATTGTAAGGAGCATTTTTCCCACTGATCACCCGGAAGACCCCTTTCACACTGAAGCAGTTTTCAGGCACTATAGCGCTGGAAATAGTGCCTGTAAAGCGCCTGAAAACTACCTCCCATCCATTGCAATGGGTGCTTTCACACCCAGGCGGTGTGCTTGCAGGACATTAGAAAAAGTTCTGCACGCAGCATCTTTGAAACTTCAATGAATGGGCAGCGCTTCCGTAACGCCTGAAAAGCATTTCAGAAGCACTGCAACACAGTTTTAAACCCCTTTTTTGGGGTTAGAAGCGCCCCGCTACCAGCCGAAAAGCGGTGCAAAAGCTCCACTTAAACAGTGGTAAAGCACCACTAAAACGAGCGACCCTTTACCGCGAACACACGAGCGGCCCCAGTGTAAGAGGGCTATTTTTTACCACTGATCACCAATGTAAGGAGCATTCTTTCCACTGATCACCAATGTAAGGGGCATTTTTCCCACTGATCACCAATGTAAGGAGCATTCTTTCCACTGACCACTATTGTAAGGAGCATTCTTCACACTGATCATTATTGTAAGGAGCATTCTTCACGCTAATCACCAATGTAAGGGGCATTGTACTCACTGATCATCAATGTAAGGGGCATTCTTTCCACTGATCACTATTGTAACAAGCATTCTTCTCACTGATCACTATTGTAAGGAGCATTCTTCCCACATTGATCACTATTGTAAGGAGCATTCTTCCCACTGATCACCAATGTAAGGGGCGTTCCTCGTACGTATCACTAATGTAAGGAGCATTCTTCCCCCTGATGACCAATGTAAGGGGCATTGTACCCACTGATCACTGATGTAAGGGGCAATTTTCTCACTGGATTACCAATGTAAGAGACATGCCTACCACTGACCACCAATGTAAAGGGCATTCTTCCCACTGATCACCAATGTAAGGGGCATTTTTGCAATGACCACTATTGTAAGGGGCATTCTTCACACACTATTGCATTGTTTTCAAAATTGTCGCTCTATTTTTGTTTATAGCGTAAAAAAAAATAAAAACCGCAGGGGCGATCAAATACCACCAAAAGAAAGCTCTATTTGTGGGAAAAAAAGGACGCACGACCGCGCAATTGTCAGTTAAAGCGACGCAGTGCCGAATCGCAAAAAGGGGCCTGGTCCTTTGGCTGCCAATTGGTCCAGGGCTGAAGTGGTTAACCACTTGCTTACTCGGCACTTAATCCCCCCTTCTGCCCAGACCAATTTTCAGCTTTCAGTGCTTTCACTCTTTAAACAACAATGGCACAGTCATACAACACTGTACCCGAATAATTTTTTCCACAAATAGAGATTTCTTTTGAGGGTATTTGATCACCTCTAAGGTTTTTGTTAAAATTAAAAAAAGACTGATTTTTTTTTTTAAATACAAGATCGTTTTATATTTTGTTATAAAATTTTAAGTTGACCCTGGGTGGATTTGGAACTAAACAGGGCCATCTGGGCTTGGCTCAGTCCGTTCCTATTGCGCGGTGGGGTCCTGAGAGGTGATCCCCTTGTCCCTCCTTCTCCCCCACCCCCCTCTCTCCCTCCCCCCCCCACGACTCACCCACTGGCTAACTCAACCTTTGTACTACCACACTATCTACTAATCTGATGTAGACAATCCATCTACTCATCTACTAGACCACCTTTGCTGAGGTGACTGCTCGCTCCCCTTACTCTATGCACCAGACAAGGCGGTAGAGACTGCCCCATGTGAGGTCCCACCCCACCTCAAGGGCTACACACCACAACACCCACTTAGGGAGAAACAGCCGGACCTACACATAAAAGCTCACCACCTTGATATAATAAGATACATACCCAAGGATTTATCCCTGAAAGGGCCACATGACTGGCCTTAGTAGCGGGTCTCAGAACAGGGTGGACCTCAAAAGTTTATATAAATAAGCTATCTACCGAACAATGTTTTCTTCGAGTAAGTGCAAATCACAATGGTAAATTACTCTGTTGTTCAAATACAAACTGTTTGTACAAAAACTATGTAACTCCATTTTCTTTCTACAATAAAAATCTTTTATGGAAAAAAATAAATAAAACATTTTGCAAACAGGCAGTTTTTCTCATTCATTGATGTACGCTGATGAGGCCGCAGCGATGGGCAATGATAAGGTGGCACTAATGGGCACTGATGAGGTGGCACTGGTGGGCACTGAGAAGTGGCACTGAAGGGTATTCATAGGTGGCACTGGTGGGCACTGAGAAGTGGCACTAATAGGTGGCACTGATAGCTGGCACTGATGGGTGGCAGTGATGGGCACTGATCTGCACTGGTAGGCAACACTGATAGGCCGCACCAATTGGCACCACTGGAGGGCATTGATAGGTGGCACTCTATTGATGGCCTCCCGGCAAAGTAGGCCCGCGCTGTAGCCGTCATTTGGCTATAGCTCGGATCTGAAGGGGTTAACAGTTCCTAAATTAAACGTAACAGTTCCTTCAGCTTCACTACAACTGCTTCTTGCAGTTCTTCAACACTGAGCTCCCGGTCTCTCACTAGACCCACTGATTCACTGACTTTGAATCCCTTGAGCTCCTCCAATCTTTACGATGGTATCTCCCTCAAGCGTCACCCATGCTTCCCTGCTGGGTCCCTAGCTTGGCAGTCCAGATACTTCTCAAGCTTCACCCCTGCTGACAGGCTCGCTCCCTGGCTTGTACCTAGACCCCCATGTTTATAGGGAGGGTAGTGGGCCCCATACAACAACATTAGTACCAGATATTTCACCTTGTCTGGGTGAGTGAACAGTATGGCAGGAGAACAAACAGAATGGGACTATAAGCAACGGGAGAGCAATTGCCTGCCCTAGGTGTCCTAGAGTAGCTTTAGTTGTCCTAGAGTATCCCTAGATGTCCTGGAGTGACAATACATGTTCTGGAGAGGCCCTAGATGTCATAGAGTAGAACCAGATGTCCTGGAGTGATTCAAGGTGTCCTGGAGGGGCCCTAGATGTCATAGAGTATCTTTAGATGCCCTAGAGTAGCCCTATATATCCTGGAATTGCCCTAGATGTCCTTGAGTGGCCCTAGATGTCCTAGAGTAGCCCTAGATATCCTGGATTGTTCCTGGATGTCCTAGAGTAGCTTTAGATGTCCTAGAGTAGCCCTATATGTCCTAGAGTAGCCCTATATGTCCTAGAGTAGCCCTAGATGTCCTTGAGTGGCCTAGATATCCTAGACTAGCCCTAGATGTCCTGGAATGGCTCTAGTTCTCCTAGAATAGCCCTAACGGATCTAGAGTAGATGTCCTAGAGCAGAACATGAACTTATTTGCTGTAATAGTAACCACAGGTGTTTCTTTCTCTCATACAGACCAGCTGTATTTGGAATATGGCAATTATGAAGGTCCTTGGTCTACTTTTGCTCCATGTGGCATTAGTGACTCCAGGAACACAGATATGCCAAAACCCAGATGAGAATGCCTACTCAATCATCACATGTGGAGCTCCCGGGAAGAACGGTCTACCAGGCATGAAGGGGTCAAATGGAGAAAAGGGTGAACCAGGTAAAAATTTACACAATTTTAATACCAATAATGATCTGTAGCCTAATACTCCACCAGGTGGATTCTGCATACCTCCCAACATTTAAAAAAGTGAATGAGGCACACCTACTAGCAAACGTATGTTGGTATACCATTTCTTTATATTGGCTTTTAAAATGTACAAATGAAGCAATTTAGAAATTGGATGAAAGGTTTAGCACTGGGAAACACTTTTTGAAAGATAAATAGTGCATTTTATATACAAATATATAGATCAGACCAAAATGAGGAGAAAAGAGGGAAAGAGGGACATTGCTCCAAATCAGGGACAGTCCCTCCAAATAAGGGACAGTTGGGAGCTATGATTCTGGAGAACTGGGAACTCCCTTCACTTTTTCTGGAAGTATTACACCTAGCCACACTAGCCATAGCAGCCCCCACAGTTGTTTTGAGGCCAGGTGGTGGAAGTGGCACTGTTAAGGGGGTTTTAGAGTAATTTAAACATAGACAACACAGATTCAGTACTGAATCATTAGAAGTTGCTGTGGCTTGTGGCCCTGTACCAACCCCCTCTAATCAAGGGTTGATGTCAAAAGTACAAGAAGAGCCTTCCGAATTTTTGTTACTGGTCACAGAGCCCCCTTTGCAAGCTGTGCAGTGAGAAGAAGATTTGACTACCTGTTTTAGTATTGTATGCTTATTGTCCTCAGAGCTTCTAATCATCCCGGCCAGCACTGAAATTGACCCTTTGACCCTGTATGACTAATGTAGTCTTCCTTAGGCTGTACAAAATCCAGAGTGATCTAGAGTATCTCCTCAGTTAAAAACGTTTTGCTGTTTGTAGTTCTTGAAAAAACATAATTTAACCTTATTGGATCTTCCGACATGTCTAGTATATCCAAAGTCTGTGGTTGAACTGTTTCAGTTTTGTTTAGTAGGCTTTGGGCTGTTTTTAAAAGTAATCTGGGCAGCTATAGCGTTGCCCGACCACTTTTATGTTTTTGAGGAGAATAGAGTGCACAAGGTCCCTCATTTATGGTTTATAAACTGATGAGCTGTCAAGGTATTGTAACACCCTCTAGTACAGTGATGGCGAACCTATGGCACACGTGCCACGTTGAGCCCTCTCTGTGGGTACGCAGCATGCTGCCAGGATAGGGGAGGGAATCCCCCTGCCAGGCAGTCACTTGCACTGGCAGTGAAGGCATGGAGGAGGCCCCCTTCCTATCTTCAAGTGCGATCGATTGGATAGCGGGGTGGCAGATGTGAGCAAAACCCTTCCTGCATGCACTGAGGGCAGCCCAGTGAGAAGGACACGGAGTGTCTGCCTCTGTAAGCAGTGCCACAATACCAAGGAAGAGAACAATGACTCCACCTTCCTGGACTTTGAGAGCCAAGAGGAGAGCGGCGTCCGGTGCAGGGGCTCGGGCGGTGAGCGCTGAAGCATGGCAATGTGGAGGACTCTGGCTGTACATACACAAGTAGGACAGTGGTATGGGGGAAAGGGAGGGGGGCGCAGAGGACACTGCTGTGTATGTGGGGGTGATGTGAAGGGGCAGAGGACACTGCTTTGGGAAGCCCCCCCCCATAGCAATGTCCTCTGCTGGCCTTCACATCACCCCCCCCCCCCAATCCTAGTATTCTGATCCCAATACATCTCTGATCCCTGTATTCTGATCCCAATACATCTCTGATCCCTGTATTCTGAGCGTAACGCATCCCTAATCCCTGCATTCTGAGTGTAACGCACTCCTTTGATAAACCACAAAAGTTTTTTTCTGGGCAGAATCGTACATTTTTGGTCCCTTAGGGCTCATTCAGAGGGATGATTAGTCCCAGCCTCTGTACAGAGCTGCTGGTTGGTTTAATTACATGTTGGCACTGAAATAATAAAGTTTGTTTTGTGACGCTGTTTGGGCACTCAGGCTCAAAAAGAGGCTCAAAAAGATTCACCATCACTGCTCTAGTAAAGCCCCATACACACGCGCGGATTATCCGAGGACCAGGTCCGTCAGACCATGTCCGTCATACTTTGTCTGATGTTGGTTTTGCGTACACACGGTCGGACAAAGTTGTCGGAAAATCCGATCATTCTGAACGTGGTGACGTTTGTTGCCTACGACGGGACTACGTAGAGGCTAGTAGCCAATAGCTTTGGTCTTGTAATGTGATCTGAGCATGCGTAGCACTTTGTCCGGTCGGACAACCGTACACACGATCGGATTTGGTGTGATCGGACCGTGTTGTCGGCAAATCTTTCCAGCAGGAGATAAGACTTTGTCCGTCGGACAATCCGATGTACACTGTCCGATGGTGCATACACACGGTCTGATTTTTCAACAACATTGTCCGATCGGACAGAATCCATGAAAAAGTCCGACCGTGTGTATGGGGCTTAAGTGTGCTAGAGTTAGTGTAGGTCTGTTAGGACAGACAAAACATAGTTGGCTCAGGGCTAAGCCTGAGCTGCGTAATCTAGGTCAGGGTTACTTTAGGTCAGGGCTGGATGACTCATCGGGCAGCTCTCTCTGGCACTTCCCCCTGGTCTGGAAGTTTGTAGAAACTTTGTAGAGCTGGAGGGTGCTGCCCTAATATTTATGAGAGCCTTAACCAATCCCCAGCAAATTGGGGCTGGAAGGGGGCAGGTTCACCTCATAAATAGACATAAGCAATGCCAGCAGGGAGCATTCAGTGGAAGATAGAGATGGTGTGTTGAGGAGGCTGTCGGTGACCCTTGAGGGTGCCCCCTAAGTCTGGAGGGTGACCTTGGGCCCGCTCTTCGGTGCTAGAAGGTCCCTTTTACAACACAGGAGGAGGCTTTCTTGGAGGCACGGGTGTAAGGAGAGCAGTAGTCTTAGGACTCCTGGCCAATTGGGTCTCAGTCAGGACCCACTTCCTGTTCAGCCTGGAGGAGAAGTGATGGCCCTGGAGTGAGGAGCTGCAGCCCGGATCCATGTGGATCCTGCCTGATCTGCCTCCTCCTTAAAGTGGAAGTAAACCCCCCTATCGTTTTCAGCCAAGGAAGCTGCCATCTTTGCCTCTGTTTAATCTTCAACTGCCACAGTGCTGCACATGTGATCCGTTATGACACCAGCCATTGGATAGTTTGACTGTTTGGTTGAGAGCACAGCCAATGTGCAGTTAGCATTCCCGGCATGCTTTTTTTTTTAAACTGTTAAATCGATGGGTTTACTTCCGCTTTAAGATAAGTTCTCAGTGTTCCCCCCTTAAATCAGGGCTCCCAGAGCATCCCTTATGTTAGAGGCCCCAGAGTTCTCCCTTACACCAGTGTCTACAGAGTCCCCCCTTACAGTGAAAGGGAACCCTGCGAGTTCAGATGTAAAAGGGGAACTCTGTGGATTCATATATAAAAGGGGAACTCTGTGGACTCTGATGTAAAGGGGACTCTTGTTATTAACTTCATATGTTAGAAATGTTATTTAATAGCAAAATATATGTATAGTTTATACTATAAAAAAATTGCTGTGCAATTGCTAAAGTGTTCGGGTTTGACTTGAAGAAATGGTGGCAACCCTAGAGCAGGGGCCAACAGGACTAAAGGGAGTAGAGGAGACACAGGGGCTTCAGGTAAATTCTGAACTTTAAATTCAGTTTAATTGCAAACATTTGTCTAACTGTTGACCACTGAATTAAGAAAAATATAATTTTATTCAATATATTATGTTACAACTGCATTTAAAAACTTTATTAGCACATTTTTGAGGGGGTAAAGGAGGAACCAGAGGGGTCAAAAACTAAGCAGATTAAACTTTAGCTTTTATTCTTTTTTGACTGATTAGGTGCTCCTGGATTACAAGGAATTGCCGGACCACCTGGAGCAAAAGGGGAAAGAGGAGCCAATGGGGAGCAAGGTAACTGGGAACTTGTCCCACTAAGCAGAACCCTCTCTGCTTACATGAATAATTTGCATGACTTTAAATGAAAACAAATCTAAAAGCATGGCTTAGTTTTCTCATGGATATTTTAATGATTTGTTTCTAAACCACGTAGGCTGTGGGGTGGGCAAAGGCCCAGGTGGTAGGCACCCAGAGGGAAGGCACGGCACAGTGAAAATTCAAAGTTATATTGTCAGTCCATTCCAGATACAGTAACAGAGTCTATCCAGCAGTATGAAACAAATGGCAACACTCAGAGCAGTAGGTGGGACTTGCATAGAGAGAGCGATGCACAGAGGCTGGCAGAACCTAGTGCAGGGAGCAGCCAGATGCAGTAAGCACAGGTTGCTGGGAAGTTCCCCAAGGAGTTCTGATGACGATCCCTGTGCTGTCACTCCTATGGAACCTTTCCCTATGCTAGGAACACTCTCCCTGTCGAGCAGGTTACTGTCCCTAACCTAGCCACACTCACAACGGCAGTGAGGTAGGGCTTTTTGTAAGTTTTGCCCTCACTAAAGATGGCCACAGAGGTTACCCGGGTGGCAGTTTCCAATTTGACAGCAGCCCACCCAATGACATGTATGGAAGCCTAAGAGAAATGCGGAATGGCTATTCCTCCTGTCCTCCACTCTCCCTGCATGGTGGATGCAGCAGTGCCATCTGTGTAAGAAGGTCAAACTGCATCTGCCTACACTTCCCGGCTTTGACAGATGCAGTCCTCGGCATCGCCTCTCACAAAACACAATAAAACAGTGAGATTCAACAGCATAAACAGGTGGTTAACCGAAAAGAACACAATAACAACAAGCAGTACCTTATACAACAGAATATTTGGCCAGCAGTTGCCCCCCGGTTAGACCAAATAGGGCAGCACCCTCGCTGGAATCCTCCAGCTCATCATCATGATTGTCATTTACTTGAGCTTGCTTAGGAGCTTCAGATGATTGGGGGTTATCATGGGTACTCTCACCTGGGCTCTCATTAGTGTGCTCACAGGAGTCCACAAGTTCCTCAGGACTCCTAGAACTTTCCCAGTGCTCTGTTGAGTGATCTTCTAAAAAAAAAGCGGCAGCGGTTTCATCTTCAGACCTGGGATAATCAGTGGGGATCATGTCGATGGGTGGCTGATACCACTCAACTGGAACCTCTTTAACAGGGTGAATGTTCGCAGGATTAAAATCCTGTGAATCTGTAGGGGGCTTAATGGAGCTGTCTCCGCCCCATACACAGATTCTGGTGGAGACGTATCCTGTTGACTTCAGGGTCCTCAGACACCACATTGTATAGTTAGAGCAGTGAGAATGGCTGTTTCTCTACCCGGTACGGGGTGGTCTCCCACAACGTTTCCAGTCTATTCCCCCTTTATAACCTTTTTCACTAGCACTCCATCCCCCAGCTACAGTGGCAACAGGTCCAGGGTGGCTTCCATGGCCCCCTCCTGATAATGCTCAAGAACCTGCTGTTGAGCCTTTCTCAGCCTTTCCCACTGCTCTTGCACCCATTAGTTGGGTTTTCGGGGGACAGCTTGCTTTGGTGTGTTCAACAGCAAGTCCACAGAGAGCCTCTCACTACATCCAAACATGAGAAAGAAGGGGATGTGTTCTTATAGGCCCAGACAATGTTCCCCTATGTGCTGGTGCCAGTGGTCTCGATCCCCATGCTACAGGATCCACAGCATACCCATCAGTTTGTGATTAAAGCGTTCCCAGACCCCATTGCCATGTGGATAGTAGGGGGGCATGTGGGACTTACGAATTCTGCTTAATCAACACAACTCTGAAAATACCTGGGACTTGAAATTATGGCCCTGGTCTGACAGGATGCGCTTGGGGCACTCATAGGGCTGAACCACATGATTCCACAACAGCTTAGCGGTGGTTACAGCAGTCTTGTCCTTTGTGAGCACCACTATTGCAGATTTTGAGATGCGGTCTATGAACAACATGACGTAGCGGATCGTTGATGGGAAGGCTGACACCATTAGGAAGTCCATAGCCACTAGTTTAAAGGGTTCTGAGGTGATGAAGGATAGAGGGGCCATGTGTTCTGGGATGACCTTGTGTGGAGAACAGGCCCTGCACTCACGGAAAGCTCACGATTCCTCATTCCTGTGCCTCAGTCCAGGCCACCCCAAAGTGCCCAATGCAGATATACAGTTATTGGGCTGTTGGTACAGGATTGCCTAGACACCTTCACACACCCATCAGTGGAAAGTAAAGAAACCGGTAACTTAGGTAGGTAGGTTGCTAGAGGTAGTTGTGTTTTTTTACAGCCAGTGCAGGTAAATTTAGGCAAGCCTGTTTGTTTTTGATCTGGGGGCTGGGAGTGGTTTTAGAGCAGCAGCAGGTGACTGATATGTACTTCATCTCTCTGGCACCTCCCTCTGTTTCTAGAAGGTTCTGAAAAAGAGGAAGGAAAGAGGATTGGAGTGTCATGAAGTGTATCTGGGAGCCCTGACCAATCCCCAACTAGGATTGGCAGGGGGCAGGCCTCCTATATATACTCAGGGTCAGCCTGCTGTGGGAGGAGTTGTCGGGTAGAAGAACTGCTTGATGGAGTGTTAGGCTGTCGGGGCCTTTGAGGGAGCCCCCTATCTGGGGGGTGACCTTGGGCCAGAGGTCGGGAGCTGTGAAGGGACCTCTCATACAACCCACATCAGGGGTGTCCTGAACAGAAGCAGAAGGACAGCGAGGAACATTGCTGGGCAAATCATCAGGAGGGATCCCTCCAGGGTTCGGTGAGTGACATGCACAGTGAGAAGATCTGGGAGAGACATGATGTTACAGGATTGGATGTAGAGCCAGAGGGAGAGACTGTGATGTTACTGGCATTCAAGAAGTTGCTGCAGCCAGGAGGGTTGGCGGGACTTGCACAGGACTGACTGGGACCAGTAGTTCATCAAGTTACAGCTAGCACAACAAGTACTCTTTTTTTTCATTGTCATTGGTTGCTACATCAAAGTGGACTGCATACCCTTGCCAGCAAATGGCGGATCTTAAATTGTTAGGCCTTATTCAGAGTGGGGCCTAGCCATGTGCTAGTTGTACAAGGAATCAAGCATTGCGCAGTATAGAAAGTGGAGTTTACTCAGAAGTGATGTGCTTGAGGAGTTGGAGCTTTAGAGACTGCCAATTCAGATTCCAAAATCCTTGTTCACTTGAGAAGATCAATTACTTAGGCATCCCATGTTCCCTTTCCTCTTCCACATTTAATCCCTCAAATAAAAACCACAAAAGCAAGCTGATGGACTGTTCGTTGTCTAGAAATGTGTGACTGGAGGTGAATGCCAGGCTGGCCAGGGTGACATGTGGAACTACTGTACTCAGTGACCCCACGGGGGCACCGGTACACTGTCATCGACACCTCTGGTTAAAATAAAGATCTTCGACTAAAGGATATTTGTAGGATGTAGTTTATTTTGACCTTCTTCTGCACTCAGTATATAAAGACATAACTTTATCAGTTTTTTTCACTAACTCTCTCATTAAATGTGTTTCATAACTGACAGGACCACAAGGACCGAAAGGGGAAAGAGGAGACAGCATGGGTCCAGGTAAAAGACCATTTTTCTTGAAAGGGAAAGTTTCTTGCTCACATAATTACATGTTGCTTTATTTTAATTCCGTATTAGGCCTCATACACATGGATGTTTTTACAGCCGTGTTTTGGAGCTTTTTTTACAGCTTAAAAACGCCTCTTCATGTTATTCAATGGCCTCACACACACATTTTTTTGAGCTGTAAGTGGCATAGGCATTTTTAAGCTCAAAAAAACCCAGGACCAGCGTGTTCTGAGGCTCCAGCGCTAGAGCTGTAAAAATCTCAGACGCCGGTAAAATCTGTTAAACGCGGTTTAACACTGTAGACAGAGCGTTAAGCCTCATCAGGCGTTTCTCTGCCTCTATTCAAAATCAATGGTTCTCTATGGGAGCCCATTGATTTGAATAGAAGTCGCACCAGAAGTCAGATCATGATGATCCGACTTGTGGTGCGACTTGTGTGCTGAGGATCTTGAAAGGGAACCCCCCGCCAAAATGAAAAAAAAAATTGTCTCCCCCCCCCTTCGGTCTGGTATGGATGGTATGGTATGGATTTTAAGGGGAACCCTCACGCCTAAAAAAAAGGTGTGGGGTCCCCCCAAAATCTATACCAGACCCTTATCCAAGCATGCAGACTGGCAGGTCAGGAAAGGGGGGAGATCGAGCCCCCCCCCCCCCTCCTTGACCATACTAGGCCACATGCCCTCAACATGTTGATGAGGACAAGGGCCTTTTCCCAATAACCCTGGCCGGTTTTTGGCGGGGGGGTTTTCCTTCAAGATCCTTAGCACACAAGTCGCACTGCAAGTCGGATCATCGTGATCCGACTTCTGGTGCGACTTCTATTCAAATCAATGGGCTCCCATAGGGAACCATTGATTTTGAATAGAGGCAGAGAAAAGGTGTTAAAATCTAGCGTGGCTAAACATACATTGACGCCAATGCAAAACGCTGATAAAATCACATTTTTTCACATGCTTTTTTCCTGGCGTCGGTACTAGCTTTACAGCTCGTTTTTTATAATGCCTGGGTATATGAGGCCTTCAATTTAAACTGTTAGTCCGGATCACTTTTATCTAGTTTGCTTTTTTTAAATGCATTTACATACGTATAGTTAATGGTCCAAATAATGCCTTCCAGTAATCTGGAGTTGTCAAGCCAGTTTTCCAATCCTTGAGCTTTTCATGGACAAGATACAGATGATTTTCACCCCCACCAGTTCTACCACACAGTTCTGCATCTCTGATGGTGCTAAGCCTTGGAAGGAGAAGACTTATACTTTATCCAAGGCCTCGGTACACATGTGGTTGCAGGTACAATGTGGCAGTTGACTGCATTCACAAGGAGGTCCAAAACACTAGTACTTGGGGGCAAAGGAGGTGCAATAAGGGAAGACTACTGTCCACCATCCCAGACCAATCATTCCACTATTACACCACCACTCCTTCTCCAGAGCTTGCTGCTTTCTTCTCTCCCCTAATAAAAGATGTGGATTAAATTAATCCCAATCCTGCAACAATTAGACTGTCTTGCCTAAACAGGTTCCCAAGTACATTCACTTGATGCACATGTAGGACGTAAGCCAAATCACACGGAAACATGAATCCTTATAGAATAAATTCCTTTACTGAAATGTAACATGAACAATCCAAACGGTTGGTATAAATGCACAATTCCATGTACACAGTAAAAGACAGATTGTACTCAACAAGTCCTCAATCCATATTATTGACAAAAAGGTTGCGTATAAGGAATAAAAGAAAGCAAATATATAGTACAGGTATTGTGGTAATCACACTTAATAAAAAACCTGATGTAAGCGATACAGTATTATCCCATGATCAGGCCTTTAACTCCAACCTGGGGAGCCCAGAGGATAAACCCACCCTCTCAAGTTCATGCATGTTGTTCAAGACTTCACTCCTTCCTGACTTCACTCTACCCTAAAGCTTAGCCCAATCTTTTAAAACCTATAGGGGCCTTGGAGGCAGTACCCATATGGAAGAAGGGGGGCTGGCCTGTAATGTTGCTGCCATGCACTGGATCCTGCTGAAGGTGGTCCTTTTAGCAGGTAATGCAATAAGTGGAGTTATCCAAAGTGTGATTTACAGGTCCAGGGCTGTAATCTGGCAGCAGTAGACCCCTGTCTCTTATTATCTCTGTGAGGGTATGCCTGTCAGTGTACAGTGTAAGCTGATTGTTAAGGAATGGGGCCGGGAAGCTGGCCACGGCGTCCTTAACAACCGATGAGTCATCAGCTGTCAATGGGTTTCCCCGCCGACAGCTAAATAAAAAAACAGCCAAAATGTAAAAAGAAAAGCATCTGTAGCATATATAGAACATGCTAAAGAAAAACAGACATTTCTAATGAAAACCAAAAAATCAAATCCCATTTAAAATGACTTGCGTTTACAATTGCCAACACCCGGCTATTGAAAAAACAAAGAAAAAAACAGGGTCCTCACCCAGTCCCTTTGGGTCTGGTATGGATTTTAAGGGAAACCCCATGCCCCCAAAATCCATACCCTTATCCGGGGCTTGCAGCCTGGCAGGTCAGGAAAGCTGGGGATGAGCGAGCACCCTCCTTCCCTCCTGAACCATACCAGGCCACATGCCCAATAAAAAAACAGTGTTCCTCAATGTGAATCCACCACCGACCCAAAAAATAAAAAACCCTCTGCCTTCTGGGATGGCTACCCGCCGAATGCCTCATTTGCGATTTGACAGTTCTTATATAGGTAAGGGTGGGGCCACTTGGCAACGTAATCTGGTGGCACTGCCTTTTGTGACGTTGCTGACCCAGCATGCACCAGTCTGAGATGTCATAAGGGGGCGGTGCCACCAGGTGACGTAGCCAGGTGGCCCCGCCCCTTACCTATATAAGAACTGTCAAACGGCGGATCCTGCCGTAGGCAGCCAGCCATCATAGTGGGCGGTAGCGTTTTTTTTCTTTTTTCGGTGTGGTGGGTGGCATGATTGACGATGGGTTAAATCGGGGGATTTGTCCAAAACTGTGTGTGTTTTTATTACTTTTTGTACACTTTTTTGTTGAATGGGTGAATGACTATTCACCCCTACTCATTCACATGGGGGGGGGTGGGATCTGGGGACCCCCTTGTTAAAGGGGCTTCCAGTTTCTGATAAGCCCCCCCTCCGCAGACCCCCACAACCACCGGCCACGGTTGTGGGGATGAGGCCCTTGTGGGGCAAAGCACCCACCCCCCATGTTGAGGACATGTGGCCTGGTATGGTTCGGGGGAGGGCACTCGCTCATTCCACCCCTTTCCTGACCTGGCAGGCTGTGTGCCCTGATAAGGGTCTGGTATAGATTTTGGAGGGGACCCCACGCCGTTTCTTTTTTTCTAATAGCCGAGTTACGGCAATTGTAACTGCAAGTCATTTTAAATGGGATTTGACTCTATATGCTACAAATGCGCCACTTTACAGGCAGACTAAGGGGACCCCCCAGGCACTATATTTAAAGTCATTTTTTATTTTTATTGTTGCACTTTAAGCATAATTAAAAACACTATACCTGAAAAAAATATTGTTTTTAAAAACATTTTTAGCATTGATACATGTCCCCAAGAGCAGTACCCAGACCCCCATACTTCTATAATTGCCAAATACTTGCCTATAAGCCTTCAAAATGGGCACTTTTGATTGTTCCTGTTCAACTCACATAGACTTTAATGGGGTTTGCTGTTCAGGTTAGAACAGTTACCCTGTTCGGGAGTTCTGCTGCTAAACGAAGAACGGGATGTTTGGCCTATGTCTAGTGGGGGTTAATAGAACTGAGGCAGTTTTGACAGGTACTCATCAAGAGTGCCCAACTTTACCCACTCTTTCAACCCACCCCCATTTATAAAGCTGTAAAACAGGGTCTTTGAATAGAGGGGGCAGACCTTTCAATCATCCATCCATCCTCCATTCATAGATCACATTTCATTCATAGAAGCTTTAACTATGGCTTTTAAAGCTTCATACACACGATGGGACTTCCATAAGACTTTTCCATGGATTTTGGACCGAAGGGCATTGGCCATGAACTTGTTCTGCATATACACGGCAGAACATTTTCAGCCAACATTCACCAAATCACGTGTTTTTTCAGCTCTTTATCACCACCCTTTGGGCAACTTCTGCTATTGTTGTCGGATGTTTAGCAATGGTTCTGGGCATGCATGTTTGTACTTTGAATTTTAAACCGATGGACTTGTGTACACACGATCGGATGATCCTCCATCTGACATTTGTTGTCGGAAAGTTTGAGAGCATGCACAGCGAACATTTGTCAATGGAAATTCCAACAACAATTGTCCGATGGAGCATACAGACGGTCAGATTGTCTGATAAAACACGTCCGTCGGACCGTTGTTGTTGAAAAGTCTGATCGTATGTATGGGCCTTAAGAATGGAGGAGTGGGGCAGAAAGGGCTGGCATAGATGAGCACTCTAGATGAGTGCCTGTAAGAGCTCCCTCAGTTATTTTAACCACCACCATATTGGAAGATTATGACGGTGGGGTTGGGGGGACATCAGAGGAGGAAGATTTCTAATAAACCAAGACACAGCAGCAAAAGGGACACATCACACTAAAGGTAAGTAATATCCCTTGTGCTGATTTTTTTATTGATTTGAGTAAACGTAGGCTTCAATGGTGTGCCTCTGTTGGCACTACTGGGTCTACATGCCTCCCCATTGTGGCGCCTAGTGTGTCTGCCCAAACCAGGTATTTACTGCATGGCCTTAGTGCACACTGTTCCTGAGCCACCTTGTTTTCGATGGGGTTACTGAAGCTGCAAACCCCAGCTCTTCCGCTCTCTGGGTGGGAGTTTGGATCAGCAAAATCTCACCTGCATTGCTCAATGCTATCCTATCTAGGAAAGTTTCCTACTGATGTGGCCAGTTCCTGTATTACATACTCTCGTGGTCTCTATGGTGAATAAGCCTGTGTGCAAAGTTTTCTTTTCCTTTCATGCAACATGACATTCTGTGGCAGTCTTCCAAGATTATTGCTGTCTGGATTAAGCGCATGGCACAGGATTCTAGCTCCATCCTAACAGATGTTCTGCCCACAGTGTGCTTACAGTGGGGAAAATAATTATTTAACCCCCGGCAGATTTTGTAAGTTTGCCCACTTACAAAGTAATGAAGGATCTATAACTTTTATCATAGGTGTATGTTAAATGATAGAGAACAGAATATCAACCAAAAATCCACAAAAAACACATGATACAAATGTTATAAATTGAGTTGCTGTTCAGTAAGTAAAATAAGTATTTGATCCCCAAGCAAAACATGACTTAGTACATGGTGGAGAAACCCTTGTTAGCATGAATAGAGGTAAGACATTTTTTGTAGTTGGTTACCAGGTTTGCACACAGCTCAGGAGGGATTTTGGTCCACACTTTTTTACTTATCTTCTCTAAATCCTTAAGGTTTTTTGGCTGTCCCTTGACAACTCGAAGTTTCAGCTCCCTCTATACATTTTCTATAGCATTGAGGTCTGGAGACACTCCATGACCTTAATGTGCTTCTTCTTGAGCCACTCCTTTGTTGCCTTGGCATTATGTTTTGGGTCATTGTCATGCTGGAAGACCCATCTTCAGTGTTCTGTCTAAAAGGAAGAAGGTTCCCATCTAAGATTTTACAATACATGGCCCCGTCCATTGGCCCCTCAATGTGGCAAAGTCGGCCTGTACCTTTAGCAGAGAAACAGCCCCAAAGCATAATGTTTACACCAAAATTCAGCTCTTTGGCATAGACTCGACTCGCCGTGTTTGGAGGAAGAAAAATGCTGACTATGACCATAACAACACCATCCCTACAGTCAAGCACAGAGGTGTAAACATTATGCTTTGGGACCGTTGTAGAGGTCCCAAACTTTTTTGTACTAGGCAGCAGTTCTGGATGCTCAGTGCACTTTGTCAGAGAAGGAAGTTCACCTCCCCATTAACTTTCCAGACCTAAGAGCAACTCGGTTGTCTCCTCTAGTGCGAAGACACCAGATGAGAATCAAGTCAGACAATACCATGGCAATGGCCTACATCAACCATTAAGGAGGCACCAAAAGTCATGTTAAAGGACAAAGTTGTCTTGTGGCCTAAGGCCTCCTTCCTCCCAAAGGTGGGTCCTGTTATTCACCATACCCAGAGCATTGTTCTTCCTTCCTTATGTCCTGCTCCAAAACATTTAAAGAAAGTTTCTCTCTAAACATGGGGCATGGGTGTCCCAAACTTTATTGGACTGGGGAACAGTTATGTATGCTCAGTTCACTTTGCTAGAGAAGGAAGCTTACCTTCTTTTAAACAATCAGATTCACTCTTTGTGTTTCCTGAGGATTACCACAGGGGTCTTCATGCTTCTTGCTTTGCCATTGCTAGATGGATGGAAGTTATTTTTAGGGTCTAGAGTCTTAACTTGTAGTGCTTTCTCTCAAAAGAGTCATTGATGTTTGGGTTCCCTGGCTCCTGGTGGTAATGATGACCTTCATGCAGTACCGCAATCCCTGACATTAAAGCTAAGGGAATGGATTTTTTTGGGCAGCATGTTCAACAGGGCAAATAACAGCAACAATAATAACAAACAATTGTAAACAGAAGCAAATCAGGGTTGAACCAAAACACAGTTTGTTAAAAAAAATATGAAAGTCTTAAACAGGGTACCCAAAACTTGATTTGAAGGGGCAAAGTCTATACCTCTTAAGACCTGATCTATGGAGTACCCTAAATACAGGAAGTCTACACTCAAGGACTATAAATCCCAGTTCCTCCTAATGACCGATGGTGGCCAGTGTTGAGGTCCAAGGCTATGTTGAAATGCTCTCAACAGAAATTTGGAATTTCAACAGGAAAGTGGGACATATCCTCAGAATGAATCCCTGGAGGCTGTGTCATTAAGCAGGAGTATAATAAAGATGGCGGCCAAGGCCTCTCATCTCTCTGAGGTCTGTCACACGATCTTCTTCCTCTTGTAGGTGTCTGAAACTCTGGCTACATGAGCAGGCCAACTCTTGCGGTCACTGAGGGTGGCTGACATCAACAGCTCTGAACACTATAGCAGTGATCTTGGGCAAAGCAGCAGATGTTTGGGGTTCAGAAGTTCTCTCTTGCAACTCACTTGGTCTTGCAGTCCTATAGTGACACAGACCTGGATACTGCAACTTTTGCGAGGTCCCACCTGGGCAAGGATGTGAGAAGCAGTTTTTCACCAATCGTGGTGTGCAACCATGGCCTTGTGGGTTCCTCCGCTCCAAGGCATGGTCCTCTGTGGTCCCTCCAGCAGTGTTGGTCTCTAGCCAGGTGTAGCAGTGTAGCCTTGATTCAGTATTAAGTACTGGTACTCATCAGGGTCACTAGCCTCAGCAGCCCAGCTCTCTCTCAATGGCACTTCATTGGAGACTTTCCTCAGCAGAAACTTTCTGGAACATTTTCAGAACATCTCAGACATCACTTTTGGGTACAAGGACCCTTCTTCCTATGTTGGTGGTTGTATGCTTCCACTACTGATGTTAAAGCCCTAGGGACACATGCAGTCCATACGGTAAATGTTCAGATCTTGGGAACCACAAAAGTTAAATGGAATAGTTGGATTTAGTAAAGAGTCATATGGTTGGTAGTCTGAAGTTGTCTATAGGGGGTTTCTGCATTGGGTAATATGGTGGAAATGCTTCTTTGTTTTTGCCATTAGTCAGTTAGAGGCATGTTATTATTTTATGGTGCCCGCTACAAACACTGGAAAACTGGAATGAAAAGTTTCCTCTTAATTCTCAATGTCTCCTGAGCAAAGAAAAGTAGAAAAATATTCTAATGTTTAGTCCTGAACATAAAAATTATTTATCATATAATACATTCAAATTGATTGTGTGAACTCTTTTCTTAGCTATCGAAAATCTTAAATTGCAAATGACTCTTATGGATTCACGGATTAGAGATCTGCAAGCAAACCTTGAGAATCAGGCAAAAGGTTAGCTGGATGCTTTATACGGGGACTACTTTCAGTTGGGTAATGTATATCTTGTATTTGGGGACAATGGGTAGTTAGGTATGCAGAAGAGACAGTTGCTTTGGACACTTCAGTAGGGGGAGGAGAGCTGAAAGAATTGGAGGTCCAACCTATGCTGCTGAAGTCCACAGCTCATAGTCGACATCAGCAGTCTACTGAGCCAACAATGCAAATGCTTAAAATTTGTGCAAGCTTAAAGCCCATCTCCAGGAAACCTAAAAGCATTCCCTTTCAGTAGTAAGTAAAAAAGCAGTGCATTGGTCTTGTTGAAGTCAGAAGACCTTAGACCACAGAAGCATAGGAGAGTTCAGACTGCAGGGACTGCTCTAGCAGTGCAGAGGAGCCTGCAGGAGTGGAGGATCAGGTTAGTAAAAGTGCTTTACCAAGTTCTCTAGTCATAAACAAGCATTTAACTCTGCCTTGCAGATGCAGCCCTACTACAAGGGATGATTTTTAGGTGTCCTGGAGTACATGTTTAGATGAACAAGAGCTACTGCTGAGTCTACAGTTTATACTTTTGGATTTTAGGCAGCTGAGCCATCTAAATTACAATTATTAGATGGAGATCATCAATGGCTGCCACAGTTGTCCACCTACAGCAGGCATGCCCAAAGTCCGGCCTGCAGGCCAATTGCGGCCCACGTTCCAGTTTAATGCGGCCTCACTAGTGATTTGGATATATATATCTTTTGTGGACCCTAACGAATCCCACGATCGGGATACCATATATATCGTATTTATCGTTCCTCGTGGGGGTGGGACGAGTGCTGTCAGATTACATACAGTGAGAATCTCCTGTTTACAAGGCAGCCTCTGTAATAGGAAGTCCTTTCTCCTGGGCCATTATTGGACTACTGTTCTGTCTATCATAGGAGGTGGGACTTTGTATTAAAGAGGCCGCCATGTAAACAGGAGATTCTCCTGTATGTAATCTGTTGGCGCTCGTCCCGCCCCCCTCCCTGTCCCCTCCAAGGCTGCATTCATGTCAATAGTGAGGCTGCATTCATGTCAATGGTGAGGCTGCATTCATGTCAATGGTGAGGCTGCATTCATGTCAATGGTGAGGCTGCATTCATGGCACTTGTGAGGCTGCTTTCATGGCACTTGTGAGGCTGCATTATTGCCAATGGTGAGGCTGCATTCTTGGCAATGGTGAGGCTGCATTCATGGCAATGGTGAGGCTGCATTCATGGCAATGGTGAGGCTGCATTCATGGCAATGGTGAGGCTGCATTCATGGCAATGGTGAGGCTGCAGATGGGCACTGATTAGGCTGCATTGATGGGCACTGACCCTTATTTTCCTTCACAGTTCTTTATCTAAAATGTAAGTTTTCTCCTGAAACTTCCCTCTTAAAGTGAAGGTGCGTGTTATATGCTGATAAATATCCAAATAACACGCCCAAGCTCATCCTTAGACTCTTCACCACACACAGCCACAAAGGCAAGAGAATTCTTGTTGGACAATGTATTAGTTAATTTGCTTTTAATTTTAATGGTTCAAAGAATGTCAGGCAAAATGGTCGACCCTCATGCATGTTAAATTCATCAAATCTGGCCCTCTTTGAAAAAAAGTTTGGACACCCCTGACCTACAGGATACCTTTAACCCAGGGGTGCCCAACCTTTTGAAGAGCGAGGGCCACTTAAGCGACTCGGTAACCAGTCGCGGGGCCACAATGAGCAGATCAGTTGGATCACAGGTCTGTGTCCACTCTACTCTATGGGTCCTCCGATTTGATCCACCCAGACAGAAGGGATTGATCCTCTTCTGTTTTTTTTAGCGGATCAGATTGGAGGTAGGCGGGTGTAAATGGACACAGATCGGTTTACATCTGCTGTTTCATAGAGGTGAATGGAGAGTCTGATTGGGTCTGACCAATTGTGTGAAAGGGGCCTAAGACAGTGCACCTGTGTCTTTCCTGTGGGTTAGCTACACTTTGCCATAGACTTCTATTATATCCTGCAGGTGTGGTGCACTTTCTGAAAGCGCACCAAACCCGTAGGTAATACGAGAAGTCTATGCCTCAGTGCAGGTAGGCATGGGCATATCTGTGCAGTGGTTACTGGGCTGCTTTCAAACTGATCCGCAGGTGAAGTTCAGGTGCACTGCACCTGCGGATCAGTTTGAAAGCAGCCCAGTAACCACTGCGCAGATATGCCCATGAATACACTGCAATTTTAGTAATAAACTGACCTTTAATAACAATCTTCCATTCCGGTATTGTCTGCTGTTGCTATCCCAGGCAGAATGAATTTGGTATCACTCCGCCTGTGACAGGAGCCAGCGCTATACAGGAAGCTTACACAGCTCTGCTCCACAGCCGCTTGCTTTCTCTACCGCCGGCTTCATTAACAACACAGCTGCTCTGGGATGGCGGGTCTGCAACCCATGATCTGGATTTGCCAATCCACCATCCCAGAAAAGGAGGTTGTGGGCCACATCAGAGGGCTCCGCAGGCCACCTGTGACCCCCGGGCCACTGGTTGGACATCCCTGCTTTAACCTAATAAAAAGTGGCAGATGTTACTTTCTACTATGTGTTCCATGAAGTCTCATCATAAAAATGTTTTCTTTTTCCTTTCTTTCCACTATTACACTTTTTTCATTTGGAAAAGAGATTGCTAGAATCAGAAACAAAAAATATATTCTGCATAGTCTTGAAGTCACTTACGATGAGGCCAAAGCCACCTGTGCCAGGGACGGAGGTCAGTTGGCCGTACCCCGGACCCAAGAACAAAACGAAGCCATTCTATCCCTCCGCAAAACGGTTCAAATTCACATATTCATGGGTATAAACGACATACAGAGCGAGGGCAACTTTAGAGATCTGTCTGGACAAGTCCTTAGTTACTTCAACTGGTACCCAGGTGAACCCAACGACCTTTATAACAATGAGGACTGCGTGGAAATGTATGATAATGGAAAGTGGAATGATCAGAATTGCGCAAGCAAACGTTTTTTCATTTGTGAGTTTTAAATCAGTGCAAATAAGCCAATTCTTTGAATTCATGCACCTCTTTTATCCTTCAAATTCTCCTTTTATAATTTTTCAAAAACCAAACTTTTAGAAGCTACATTCCTTTTTTCTCTTGCGCAAATTCATATACCGAGCATTAAAGTGGTTGTAAATCCTTACATTAACCCAGTGAAGTGACTGGCCTCAGATGATATACAGAGATGGAACAAATCTTCCTACTTAAGTTGCACCTGTTTATCTACAGTATTATATTCTCTACAGACCTTCAAAGTGCAGAATTAATGCAGCTTGTCTGAGCTTTAACCACTTCAGCCCCGGACCAATTGTCAGCTTAAGGACCAGAGGTCTTTTTTCAATTTCGCTTTAACTGGTAATTGTGCGGTCATGCAATTTTGTAACGAAACGAAATTTGCGTCCTTTTCTTCCCACAAATAGAGCTTTCTTTTGATGGTATTTGATTGCCTCTGTGATTTTTATTTTTTGCGATAAACGGAAAAAGAGCGAAAATTTTGAAAAAAAAAGAGATTTTCTACTTTTTGTTATAAGAAAAATCTATAAACTCAATTTTAGTCAAACATTTGGGCCAAAATGTATTCAGCCACATGTCTTTAGTAAAAAAAATGCCAATAAGCGTATATTGATTGGTTTGCGCAAAAGTTATAGCGTCTACAAACTAGAGTACATTTTCTGGAATTTACACCGCTTTTAATTTATGACTGCCTATTTCATTTCTTGAGGTGCTAAAATGGCAGAGAAGTACAAAACCCCCCCAAATGACCCCATTTTGGAAAGTAGACACCCCAAGCTATTTGCTGAGAGGCATGTTGAGCCCATTGAATATTTTTTTTTTTAGTCCCAAGTGATTGAATAAAGACAAAAATAAAAAATATTTTTTTTTTTCTTCAAAAAGTTGTCACTAAATGATATATTGCTCACACATGCCATAGTTATATGTGGAATTGCACCCCAAAATACATTTTGCTGCTTCTCCTGAGTATGGGGATACCACATGTGTGGGACTTTTTGGGAGCCTAGCCGCGTACGGGGCCCCGAAACCCAAGCACCGCCTTCAGGATTTCTAAGGGTGCAAATTTTTGATTTCACTCCTCACTACCTATCACAGTTTCGAAGGCCATAAAATGCCAAAATAGCACAAAACCCCCCCAAATGACCCCATTTTGGAAAGTAGACACCCCAAGCTATTTGTTGAGAGGCATGGTGAGTATTTTACAGCTCTCATTTGTTTTTGAAAATGAAGAAAGTAAAGAAAAAAAATTTTTTTTTTTTCTTTTTTCAATTTTCAAAACTTTGTGACAAAAAGCGACATCTGCAAAATACTCACAATACCTCTCAGCAAATAGCTTGGGGTGTCTACTTTCCAAAATGGGGTCATTTTGGGGGGTTTTATGCCATCTGGGCATTCCATGGCCTCCGAAACTGTGATTGGCAGTGAGAAGTGAAATAAAAAAATTACTCCCTTAGAAAGCCTGAAGGCGGTGCTTGGTTTTTGGGGTTCCGTACGCAGCTAGGCTCCCAAAAAGTCCCACACATGTGGTATCCCCGTACTCAGGAGAAGCAACAGAATGTATTTTGGGGTGTATTTCCACATATGCCCATGACATGTTTGAGCAATATATCATTTAGTGACAACTTTTTGTAAAAAAAATATATATATATTTTTTTTTTTCATTATTCAATCTCTTGGGACAAAAAAAAAAAATATTTAATGGGCTCAACATTGCTCTCAGCAAATAGCTTGGGGTGTCTACTTTCCAAAATGGGGTCATTTGGGGGGGGTTTGAACTGTCCTGGCATTTTATGCACAACATTTAGAAGCCTATGTCACACGTCACCCACTCTTCTAAACACTTGTAGACAAAGCCCTTTCTGACACTTTTTGTTTACATGAAAACATATTTTTTTTTTGCAAGAAAATTACGTTGAACCCCCAAACACTATATATATTGTTAAAGCAAAGGCCCTACAGATTAAAATGGTGGGTGTTGCATTTTTTTTTTCCACACAGTATTTGCGCAGCGATTTTTCAAACGCATTTTTTGTGGAAAAAATACACTTTTTTTTATTTTAATGCACTAAAACACACTATATTGCTCAAATTTTTGATGAAATAAAAAATATGATCTTAGGCCGAGTACATGGATACCAAACACGACATGCTTTAAAATTGCGCACAAACACGCAGTGGCGACAAACTACATACATTTTTAAAAGCCTTTAAAAGCCTTTACATGATACCACATTAGATTCACGGAGGAGGTCTACTGCTAAAATTACTGCCCTCGATCTGACCTTCGCGGTGATACCTCACATGCATGCTGCAATTGCTGTTTACATATGACGCCAGACCAACGCTTGTGTACGCCTTTGCGCAAGAGAAGGGGGGGCAGGGGTGCTTTTTTTTTTTTTTTTTAGTTTTTTTTTTATTTATTTAGCTTTTTTATTCTATTTTTAAACTGTTCCTTCCATTTTTTTTCTTTGTTATGATTTTTATTGTTATCTCAGGGAATGTAAATATCCCCTATGATAGCAATAGGCAGTGACAGGTACTCTTTTTTTGAAAAAATTGGGGTCTATTAGACCCTAGATCTTTCCTCTGCCCTCAAAGCATCTGACCACACCAAGATTGGTGTGATAAAATGCTTTCCCAATTTCCCAATGGCGCGGTTTATATCCGGGAGGGGGGACATTCCCTCCCACTGCTTGTAAAAGCAGTCTAGAGGCTAATTACCCGCTAGAATTGCTTTTACATGAAAGCCGATCACTGGCTGAAAAGAATGATACCAAGATGATACCTAAACCTGCAGGCATCATTCTGGTATAACCATTCAAAGTCCAGCAACATACTGGACATATATTGTAATCTTTTTTTTTTTTCATGCAGCCTCTTGGCTGAACGAAAAAAAGAGATTGATTGGTGGGTATGCCCACCATTAGAATACCTCCCTTCATCCACCCACTTCTAATGATGGGCATACATGCACCATTTATATATGCCGATGCATGGGGGCATCCTCCCGCAAAAGTTATGCCGTGTACACACGGTCGGAATTTCGACCGTATGTACGTGGCATTAGGAGCCAATCGCTCCTCCGCCCCCCCTGCTGCCCCCATGCTTCGGCACATATGCTCTTTTTTTTAACTGTGGTGGTGAAATCACCTCCTACAGCGTTGGAGTCGCGGCTTTATGTATCGTGGGAGCAAACGCTGTTGCTGTCAAGATAAATAAATCCGCGCTGCAACTGAATGGCGCACCTGAAAACAAAAAAATGCTTAACACTAAAACACAGTAAACAAAATTACATACCTGAAAAGCAAGCATGATAAAACATGATAAAACATAATAAAACATTGCAGAATAGAATGGAGTAAAAAAAGAGCAACAATAGAGAGAGAGAGAGAACAATAAAACGACAACTATTTTTGTTTTTTTTTATTTTTTTTGAGATTCACAGGTAAAAAAGCTCCTGACTGTTAGCGACTGAATCAAAACGCTACCACAAAAAAAATGTTAGCGATCGCAGGGATCAGGCTTGACTCTGCGAACGCTGCAGTTATGTGTGCTTAGTGTTTTGTAAGTGACAGTGATCGATCGATACTGCACTTGGGTGGGCTGGGCTGGGCTGGGCGGAGGGGGAAAACGCAGGTGCTAGCAGGTATCTGGGCTGATCCCGCTAACAATGCGTTTTTTTGGAACCCTAAACTGCTGGGACGCTAGTATAGATCTGATCAGATCAGATATTGATCTGTTCAGATACTATACCACTAAGGGAGGTGTATGCTTTGCGCGTGGGTGTTTGCGGTACTGGCACTAACCTGGGGCGACGCAGACCTTATTTGACCCTAAAACCTAATTGATATCACCCGCCGGGCGATCAGGGGGTTAAAACCGTTATTGGGTAATAAATGGCGGGTGCCCTGACAGTATAAAAAACAAGCTAACTAACCAGCGTCACCCGTAACAGTAATACAAAAAAAAACTGGTTACCTAGCGACACTAATGCAGCGATCAGAAAAACGATCGCTTAGTGACACTGGCAAAAGGGGGTGAAAGGGTTAACTAGGGGCAATCAGGGGGTTAAACCTTTATTAGGTAATATATGGGGGTACCTGACGCTATATAAAAACCTGACGGGGAACCTAAATAACGAAATAACTAACTGGCTAACCAGCGTCACCAGTGACATTTTATACGGTGATCACTGGTGAAAGGGTTAACTCTAGGGGCAATCAGGGGGTTAAAACCTTTATTTAGGTTGTAATATGGGGGTACCTGACCTATAAACCTATTTATGAACCTATATAAACATGGCGGTTAACCTAAAAAAAAACTGGTTACCTAGCGACACTAATGCAGCGATCAGAAAAACGATCGCTTAGTGACACTGGCAAAAGGGGGTGAAAGGGTTAACTAGGGGCAATCAGGGGGTTAAACCTTTATTAGGTAATATATGGGGGTACCTGACGCTATATAAAAACCTGACGGGGAACCTAAATAACGAAATAACTAACTGGCTAACCAGCGTCACCAGTGACAGTTATACGGTGATTACTGGTGAAAGGGTTAACTCTAGGGGCAATCAGGGGGTTAAAACCTTTATTTAGGTTGTAATATGGGGGTACCTGACCTATAAAACTATTTATGAACCTATATAAAACATGGCGGTTAAAATAAAAAAAAAATGGTTACCTAGCGACACAATGCAGCGATCAGAAAAACGATCGCTTAGTGACACTGGCAAAAGGGGGTGAAGGGGTTAACTAGGGGCAATCAGGGGGTTAAACCTTTATTAGGGGGGGGTAGGGGGCTACCTAGGACCTAAAACTAACTGCCCTGACAGTTATTACAGTCACACTGACACTAAATGCAGTGATCAGTAAATAAATGATCACTGCAATTAGTGACACTGTGACTGGGGGGGGGAGGGGGTGATCTGGGGGGTGATCTGGGGGTGACAGGGGGGTGGATTGTGTGCCTATGTGTACTGGTGTCAGTGTACTGTTTGTGCACTAACCTTTACATCTTCTCTGCTCGGCGTTCCGGTCACATAGACCGGCGCACCGAGCGTGACATCACTTCCGCCTTCCTGTCTATACAATAGACAGGAAGGGGAAGGTTTTCATTCGCCAGGAGCGATCGCGAGGGGGTGGCCAGAAACCACTGGCCGTCCCCTCGTCCCGGATCGCTCCTGAAGCGATGCCGACCGTCCCCGCCGGCGGAGGGGGGTCCGATCGGACCCCCCAACCGCCTGAAGAATGGCACGTACAGGTACGTGGTTCTGCCTGTACGTGCCATTCTGCCGACGTATATCTACATGGGGCGGTCGGCAAGTGGTTAAGAAAGCAGGGGGGAGGAGGAGATGGCATCATACACACACTGCAGAGCTCAGTGAGGGGATCATTGTGAGAGCTGATTGGAGGGAAGATACACCCCCCCCCCCCCCTTCACACAGCACACAGGAACAGAGTTGAGGCTGTCAATCACAGGCAGCTGATGTCAGAAAAACTTGTCAGAAGTGACTCATACACATATCAGAGGAATGAAGCAGCAGACAGAAATTACACTTAGTGCTCTGGACTGAGATACGTACAGACTATAGAGGGATAGGCTTTGTTCATATTTTATGTATGAGGTTTACAATCACTTTAATACATTTTGGTGATTGTGTTCAGTTACTCTCCTGAAAAGCATTAAATACATGTGACTATATAAAAAATGACATCTACAATTTATCACTGTATCTCCAGCTTTGATGTTTCTTCTAAATATGTACCACTTTCAGAAATGTTTTGTAAAGTTAAATAATGCACAGTGGCAGTAAGCCAAAACAACCAATCAGAAATAATCTTTTGCTAAGGCAATAAAAGACTAACCGATTACTGAACTTACTAAATAGGACCACACCTGATCTTAGTCTTGAAAAGAAAGTGGGTTGGTAAATGTTTCTTCACAATTTGCTAATATTTAGTTATATATGTTAGGCTTTAACTTCCCGGGGGTTTAAAATAAAGAGGAAACAAGGAAAGGAGGTGCAAGACTCATGGGGATACTCATATCCCTTTGGCTTAGGATGTAGGAAAAGGTTTGGCCTGCTCCTTGACTCTCATCTGTGCTGTTCTCTATCTGCTTGCAACTTAAGGAATGTACCGTCACCATTGGGATGACTGATATAATCTAGTGTAAATCAACTACTAATCAACTGTGTTCCAATAAAGAGTAAAATGTCTGTAGTTGTGTGGACTCTTATTTCTCCTATGCTTAAGATGGAGACTTCTTCTGAAAACAAACCTTGTGCTGGGTGGGGCTGCTATCGTGGTGATTTGCTGTAAGGCCTAAGAAAGGTATGAATTGGGCTTAGTTTTGTACTGCCGGAAACCTGGGCACATTATTCAGCTCAGACCAGGGACAGACCATTCAGGTGGGGGGGGGGGGGCTTTTTAGGTTTGCCACCTTTTCTTCAAGCCAAACCCGAACAACATAGCGGCACAGGGCACTTCTTTTTCCCCATAGTATACACTATAGGATTACACCTTTGTGTGCCCCAAGGAGAGTAGGAATGTGGCACGCTATACACGTTGTGCTGAACAATGGGTGTGGCCAAGTTGTTCTTGCTGACATCATCACCCTGTGCCCCCCCAGTGATGCCGAATCTGCCCACAGACAGCTGTCCGGAGCTCCGTGTGGCTGTCTCAGTTCATTGGGGAGCCACAGCCCAGTTTGAATCATGTGTCTGGGTTTCAGACAGACTGAAACCCGGACACATGATTCAAAACCCGGACTGCCTGGGTGAATCCTGAACAGGTGGACACTCTAGGGCTTTTGCATACTAGCTGCTGTGGAGACAGAAGCAGTGTCATCAGAAATACACTGTCTTGGCAAAGTGTGTTGGGAATCTCAAAAGTTCCTTTCACAGCCTCACAGAATCATAATAGTTTCATAGTTAGTAAGGTTGAATAAAGACATCAGTCCATCCAGTTCAACCTGAGTGTAATGTGAAGTTAATTTATGACCATTCACTTAACCCTGTGTATATGTGGTGAGTTTACACCTCTGATCGTACAGACTCAGAGCCTGGATAACACAGGGTTACGTGAATGGTCATCAATTACCATCACATCATCTGGGCATGCACAGAGTGCTAGAGGCTTTTATAACAGGAGATTGTTTTCATTGAGTAGTATTGTTGTATGATTTATTGTTGTATATATTAGTGGATGAGCACAATAGCTTTTTTTTTATTACAGACACACATCACTATCTGACCACTTCTCTGCCCAACCCCCCTCCAGCTTGTATCACCCCCAGACCACTTTATACATCCAGCTGACAGACATCACTCAGAGCTGCTTCTTACCCCCCATCTGAGGGACATCATTCCATAGTCGCCCCACAGACACTGCACAAAATCCCTCCCCATTCTGCCCTCATCATACCCTCCACACTCCTCTCCTGTACATACTACCCTCATCATACCCTCCGCACTCCTCTCCTGTACATACTGCCCCATCATAACCTCCATACTCCTCTCTTGTACATACCGCCCCCATCATACCCTTCGCACTCCTCTCCTATACATACTACCCCAATCATACCCTCCACACTCCTCTCCTGTACATACCATCCCTATCATACCCGCCACACTCCTCTCCTCTACATACTACCCCCATCATACCCTCCACACTCCTCTACTGTACATACTACCCTCAACATACCCTTCGCACTCATCTCCTGTACATACCGCCCCATAATATCCTACGCACTCCTTAAAGAAAATAATAGCTGGTATCTCTTCGTGGAAGTTAATACCTCAAAATGAATGGGATTTTTAAGGCAATGTAGTCAACAACAAAAAAATATTAAACATTAAACAATTTTATTAATACAAAAAATGAGAAGCATATTAAAAAAACTGTTGAACAATGTATACATATTATAGAAATGTTTCACATAAAAAAGTCACTGATTTTGAACATGTCATAAATCGTGCAGGAGTGGCCATTTCATACTACATATCAATACAATACAGAGACAAGAAAAGACACTAGCTCTAGATGTACAGTAGTCTGAAAAAATCCAACGCGTTTCAAAGTGTGCATATGTATATAGATTTTTCCTCAGGGAAGCCACTCTTCTAAAAATAGAATATGACATCAGTGCAATACAGCAACATTTTAAACTCAAATTGACATATATGTATGTCAATGGATACATGTAATAGAGAAATGTGCATATATGGATGTATACCTACGTATCCGTTCAAAAAATTCAGGACGTGGACATAGACACTCAACCAAAGCCAGGCACAACCGATGGAAACCAAGATCACTTTCACCGCAAAAGGAGTACCAAAGTGCCAAGACTTAATATTGATGCACAAAAAGCTCCGCCCATTGCATCCTAGTGTTTCCCAGATCAACAAAGGAAAATCTGGGTACAGCAGGGAAAAGGACCTAGGAAAAATAATCGATATACAGTTGATTTAATATGGGTATTGGGGGGCCATTTAAAAACACCTCCAAAAATCAATAACCCATATACTTACATACGTTTTGTTTCTCCAATGGCGACAATCATCCAAAAATTCCTGGAGGTCGAGTATCTACTCTTTAAAAGCCAAGAAAATAAAATATCCTCAGTCCTGCAAGCAGGTTTGGAGCATGCATACTAGGTGCTCCTGGTGTATGTCTTTTATATCCCTCTGTGCTAAAAAACTGCACCAATTTAGACTGTGATGGGGAATTGGAAACAGCTGGAGCAGGTGTCCATTGGTTGGACAGCTAATCCATCAAAAAATCATCAGGAAGGAGACTGGAGATCAACCGCCAATCAAAACTCCCTCCACATCCTGAGAGAAAGAAGCGTCTCTGCCGCCATGGCAACGGCGTCCTCCCCGCCCTCCAATAGCTCAAGTGAGATGCGGCTGTCATGACGAGGACCCCGTCATAAAAAAGACAACGGCGCTCATCCTATTGGCCCAGGGGGACAGCATCTCTGTCATCCAGGAAGCAACGCCTCCTCCACCGTGGATCGGCGGAGATAGGACGCCGCAACCAAGGCGACGGTGCCGCCATCCCCAAGGCAACCAGCGAAGCGTCGCCACATTAAACAAGAAAACCCGATCCATCATTACGACGGATCTGACGTCAGTATGTCACCGCTGCCAGAGCGGCGCCATCACTGTGACAACCGCACTCCCCTCCCGGTGGGGAAACCAAGAGGGACGCGGCGATATCACTATGACATTGGCGCTACTGTTCAGGACAGCACAGTGGTGTAGTGGTTAGCACTTTCACCTAGCAGTAATAGGGTCGCTGGTTCAAATCCCGACCACGACACCTTCTGCTTGGAGTTTGCATGTTCTCCCTGTGCCTGCGTGGGTTTCCTCCGGGTACTCTGGTTTCCTCCCACACTCCAAAGACATGCTGGTAGGTTAATTAGATCCTGTCGATAAAATTGGCCAAATATGTGTATGTGTTTGTAAGCGTGTCAGGACCCCACAGGGCAAGGACCGCGCTATACCACAGATGGACACCAGTGGCAAAAAGCGCCCAGAGGCGATTCAGTTCACATAGGTAGCGCTATACAAGTCATTAATTCATTCATTCATTCATACTGCCATTATCATAATGAACAATTGAGTGAAGTATAGCTTGTACGTAGATAAATAATGCAACCCCACAGTTGAATTATCTTTGGGAATAATATTTTGTTATTTGCAAAAATATATTTTATTAATTTTGTAAATGGGCCCCAGACAGTAAACTCAAGGATAAATAATCCCCGAGACATAGGTCGTCAGATAGTGGAACAGAGGAAAAGGGTGGATGGTATGCACATATTGTTACCACATATCACACAAACGACCCAAAATATGCAAGTCTAGTGTGACATGTGTACATGAGACAAAACTAAAACCACCCGACACAGGATATAACCCTGATATGCAAATTTTTTGGAGAATGGAGGGGCCAATGACAGTAGCCCCTCTACGATCCAAAATGCAAAATCAGGGATGCCCACCCATACAATAGAGTGGGCTTACGTGTGCCGGGAATGCAGTGAATTTGATCAACCTTCGATAAGTGCCTGGACCTCGGGGAGCGTCACCAATCCTGAAAAAATAAATAAACGGAGACAAAAACATATACATACAAACAGTAAATAATATACAATATAATAAACAAAAGACATATGAAATAGATTAGAAAAACCCCTATATAATTTAGATAAACTCAAGAGGATGCTCCCCATCCAGTCAGGTCCAAGACCCAGGGAGGGGGAAGAAAGGGGGAAAGAACCGAGTAAATGGCCGATGTATTTCTCAAAGTGAATTCATGGATGGAAACACCTAATCAAACCAATCTAAGAATGCATGGTTCACAGATATTGTATGGTCCATTCGGTGTATTTGCGATATTAGTCGGTTTTGCCTGAGCTAAAGCCATCTAGGAATGGCCTGAAACTTTCCATCTCATTCAATCCTGGAGGGGTAGTGGCATCTAAATACCTTTATCCAGCACATTTCCCACTGTAAAAGTATTTTGTTCCAGTCCCCTCCTCGCACCGGTATCAGTGTTGCCAACCTAACAGATTGAAATTTACTGACACAACACCCAAAATTTACTGGCACAGCCAAGTTTTTACTGGCATTTCCAAAAGTTACAAAATTACAGTTTTACGTACAAATTTCACTATTTAGGCTACAAACAAGTGCAATATGTAATTAGCAGTGTGATTTAAGGCAAACAACATATTTCTTATTTTATTTTCAATATATTAAGTAAGTAGCTCAGGGACAAGAGGGGAAGAAATTAGAATGGGCGGCACACACATGAGATTGACTCTCACGGTGATACTGACAGCAGTGTGCAGCAGTACAGATTACCGACATGACACGTCCCCTACTGAGTCACAGTGACAGTCTCTCTCCAAGCCTGGTGGTCCCTCCAGTCCAAACAGCACTGATGTTCCCGCTCCTGGCCTGCCTTGCTCCCATCCCGCAGACCCACACACAAGGCTCTGGCCACTCTGCTTGGCTCCCTTGCACCATGACATCACAGGACATGTTCAGGCCCTACCAGAGCCGCCCAAATACACTGTATCAGGCACTCGTATGGTCTCAGCTGTCACCGGGCCGAGCGCCACAGACATATATTTTACTGGCAACCTTTTCTTTTTACTGGCATTTACTGGCAGGAGAAAATTGCCTGTTTTTTACTGGCTGCCAGTAAAAATACTGACGGTTGGCAACACTGACCGGTATGTGTATCCGGTCTATCACGGTAAAATTAATGGAAGGCATCCTATAGCCATGTCGTTTGGCCACATGTCTGCCTAATGGGAGATAAAGATTACAGATTTTCATGCTGAAGAGATGTTTGCTGACCCGCTGGCTTAGTTCTTGTTTAGTCTTCCCAATGTAGAAGGCTCCACATTCGCATTGGAGAAGATAAATGACTCCTTTGGTTTTGCAATTTGCGAAGTGTTTAAGTTGAAAGTCTTCCCCATTGGGCAGCTTGAATGATGTACGTTTACCTATCACCCCACAGAAAGAGCATAAACCACAGGGGTACGTACCCCAGGTTTTACAGGGGTCCAGACGTGAACTGCCTCTGTATTCACTCTGGGTCAAAAGACCCCTAATGGAACCCGCCTTCCTGAACGTGATTTGTGGAATGGTGGTGATTAAGTCAGACAATGCCGGATCATTCGTCAATATTGGCCAATGTTTGGTGAGAATCTGCCTTACTTTTTTGTGTTCATTGGAATAACGTAATATAATCCTCGTGGTATCATCAGCCTTTTTAGTTTTTTTCCTAAAAAGTAATTCATGTCTGTCTTGATTCTTTACCCGATTGAATGCCTTTCTAAGACACAATTTTGTGTATCCTCTACTTAGTAATCTTGTGCTAAGTTTGTCTGCCTCCAGTTGAAAGGCTTCATCTGTTGTACAATTCCGCTTAATTCTGAGTAGTCGACTATAGGGTATTGATCTTTTAAGGGGCTCAGGATGGAAACTTCCAGCATGCAATAACATATTGCCAGCGGTTTCCTTTCTATACAGCTGAGTAGTTAGTTTACCAAGGGTATCCTTCATGATGGAAACGTCCAAAAAATGTATTTTGCAATGATCGTATACCATTGTGAAGAAAAGATTATAAGTATTTTTATTCATTGTTGCCAAACATTGTTTCAACATTGTCTCTGAACCATTCCACACTAAAAACACATTGTCTATGTAATCTTGTCATAGAACGATGTGTTCAGTAAAAATTGTCAGTTAGTCATTAGATAAGAAATTCGTCTCCCACTCCCCCAGGTACAAGTTGGCATATGAGGGTGCACAGCACGTCCCCATAGCCAAACCTTGCACCTGGAGGTAGTGGGATCCTTTAACCACATGCCGACCGCGCTATAGTCAAAAGACGGCTACAGCGCAGTCGGCTTATCCTGGGAGGACGTCCGTAGGACGTCCTCCCAGAAACTTGCTCCCGCGCGCCCCCTGGGGCACACACTCGGGAACAACCATGACCGCCGGGTCCCGAGGACCCGGCGCATCACGGATCACGGTAAACGGCCGCTGATAGCGGCCGTTTACCACGTGATCGCTCCGTCAAATGACGGAGCGATCACATGTACACAAACCGGCGTCACGTCATGACGCCGGTTCCTCCCTCTCCTCTCTGTACCGATCGGTACAGAGAGGAGAGAAGCGGAGAGGGGGGGGGGGAAGGGACCAGCGCTGTGGGCTGGATGTGTAGTGCCCACAGCGCTGTGCAATACTCTGCCACCACTGTGCAATGCTCTGCCACCACTGTGCAATGCTCTGCCACCAACCACTGTGCAATGCTCTGCCACCAACCACTGTGCAATGCTCTGCAACCACTGTGCAATGCTCTGCCACCAACCACTGTGCAATGCTCTGCAACCACTGTGCAACGCTCTGCCCCCACTGTGCAACGCTCTGCAACCACTGTGCAACGCTCTGCAACCACTGTTCAACGCTCTGCAACCACTGTGCAACGCTCTGCCACCACTGTGCAACGCTCTGCCACCACTGTGCAATGCTCTGCCCCCACTGTGCAAAACTCTGTAACCACTGTGCAACGCTCTGCCCCCACTGTGCAACGCTCTGCCACCACTGTGCAACGCTCTGCCACCACTGCAATGCTCTGCCACCACTGTGCAACACTGCAACACTGCAACACTGCAATACTCGCCAATACTCTGCCAATACTCTGCCAATACTCGCCAATACTCTGCCAATACTCTGCCAATACTCGCCAATACTCGCCAATACTCTGCCAATACTCTGCCAATACTCTGCAATACTCTGCAATAAATTTTAATAGAAACAAAGAATTTTTATTTATTTTTTACCGAATTTTCAGTATATTTTGATTTATAGCGCAAAAATTAAAAAACCCAGCAGTGATTAAATACCACCAAAAGAAAGATCTATTTGTGTGAAAAAAAGTCACAAAATTAATTTGGGTTCAGTGTTGCATGACTGACCGAAAGCTGAAAATTGGTCTGGTTAGGAAGGGGGTTTAAGTGCCCAGTGGGTAAGTGGTTAAACAAAACAATATTGTGTCTGAGTATGAAGTCCAACATTTCCAACACGAAATTGTTGAACTTCCACTCCGTAGTCGATCTTTGTTGGAGAATTCGTCCAACAACAGCTACCCCTAGATCGTAAATGAATCGTATCCTTTGTGTAGGATGCCAATTCAAGTACATGTGGTCTGAGGTAATCATCTATGACTTGACTGATTCCCTCAGATATACTCCCATTTCCTGAGATGATGGGTCTTCCCGGGGGATTTTTAAGGTCTTTATGCACCTTGGGTAGTGCGTACATTGTTGGAATACGTGAATGTCTTGTACGTATGAAGTCTAACATTTCTATAGTGATTGCTCCAGATCTATGGGCCTCATCAACTAAATCGTAAAATTCCTGATTGAATTTTTCTGCTAAAGAAGCAGACATTTTTCGGTAACAGTCTTTATTACTAAGGATTTTTAAACACATGGACTCATACATGGAGTTATCCATCAAAACGATGTTTCCCCCTTTATCGGATGCCTTGATGGTGATTTCAACATTGTTTTTTAGTGATTTTAATGCATTATTTTGTTCCACGTTGAGATTTTGGGCTAATGTCCTGGTTTTGCTTATCATTTGAATTTCTTTAGATGTAAGTTTAACAAAAAGGGACAGAGCAGGACTTTGGTTGAGTGGGGGGAATTAGTTTGATTTTCTTTTGAAAATCTTTCTTCCCATGGGAGTCCTTTTGAGGGATCTCCTCAATACTGTCCTCACTATCACCTTCTTCCTCCCATGTGTCCATACATGCATTTTCTAATAGAAGCTGATTTGGGTCCCTCAAGGCCCTGAAATCAGCTTCTGTCAGGTTAGGCGCAACTGGTTGCTGTTGTACAGATTGTTTTTTATACATACTTTTAAATAAAAGATTTCTTGCAAATAAGTTGATGTCTTTGATCTTTTTAAAGTTGTCAATGGTTTTATTTGGACAGAAACAGAGGCCAAGGTGATGGATAGGACGTGAGGACGTGACTGGCCTCGTGGAGGGAGTGGCCTGCCCTGATTGACAGCTGGTGGCTAGAGCGGAGCAGAGCGAGAGCACGCTGAGTGAGAGGCGGCGTGACTCTCGTGAGATGATTCCCCAGCACGAGGTATGCGCCGCATTGGACGGTCGGCGTCCCCGGAATTGACGGCTCAGCGAGGGCATTGAAGCGCGCAGAGAACCGAGAGACACCGCCGTTCGGCGGCTTCTTAATACCCTCCGCCCCCCTCTTTCTCCTCTGGTTCCCATCTCCCTGCAGCCTGGAAGTCCCGCAGAATATGCAATATCGTAATCTATACGGCCACATCTACATCTGAGGTAAAAGACACCCCCCTAGAATCCCTGCTCTAGCCACCATTTATTTCCCCTAAAGGGGAAATAAATGCTTAAACAGCCGAAGCATTGGATGGAGATCCTTCAGGAGGGGGTGAGTGTTTCTTTTTATGTTTTGCCTAAATCAATCATGTCCTAGAGGAGGGATGCACATGCAAATCATTATTGGAAAACTGAGAGAAAGCTTTGAGCCGGGCAATATATTAGCAAATGAACTTGTTTTGGGGTAAAAACTGACCGCAGCAGCAGAGATAACGGCTCAATAGTAAACGGAAAAACAAAAAAAAAAGGGGAGAGCATTAACCAGGACATAAATCCAAGTATCACAAACGGCACGTACCTGACAGATGAGTCCAATTGGGCAGGAGGAGGTCTCCCGTACGGATCCGACTGACGGCCCCTGGAGGTGGGTACAGGAGGCACGGAAGTCAGGAAGGGTAAGGGAGCCTGATGTAAGGGTCCGGAAGTTGGTGCAGGTGGTCCGCTGTTGATGAGGTGAAGTGCAGGTAAGCAGGGTTCACAGGTGGAAAGGTAAAGTTCCGGTATGTAGAGTCCACTGACAGCAAGGTGAAATAACGGTAGATAAACTCACATCACACAGCGGGTAAGGGATGGTGATGGGGTTCCCAATACAGGTGGTGAAACTCACTGTAAGCCGGATGTAATACAGGATAAGCGGATACAGGTCCCTTGAGCAGGAGATATCACAGGAACAAGGTAGTGGCTGGTGCAGAGTATCAGGTATACTGAAGATCAGGCAGCACTAGCCAGCAGGTGCTGCTTGATTAAATAGCCCCATTGGCGCCAACAGTCCATACAGGTGAGTGTGAATCACAGGGCGCGCGCCCTTGGACGCCAGCGCGCGCGCGCACGCAGACCCGCGCTCACGGGAACGCGCGCACCACCATGCGTCGGCGCGCGTCGGCGCGTGCCAGTCAACCGCCTGGAAACACGATTTTCCTGACAGTGCCCCCTCCTTAAGGGCAGCCTCCGGATGCCCAGTTGCGCCAATTTAGAAGCATGAGAGTCCTTGAAGGTTCGTAGTAACTCACTGGCATGTAGATTTTCTTCAGGTTCCCATGAGTTATCCTCGGGCCCATACCCCTTCCATTTGATGAGAAACTGGATCTGCCCATGTCTTTTCCTACAATCTAAGATTGATTCCACCTCAAATTCCTCTTCGTTGTTGATAATGACAGGTTTGGGGGGACCGGTCCTACGGCCAACAAATGAGTTTGGAATCACGGGTTTCAAGAGAGTAACATGGAAAACTGGGTGGATCCTTAGGGAAGCGAGCAAATCAAGTTCATAAGCGACATTGTTAATTTTCCTTTTTACAGGAAAAGGCCCCAAAAATTTTGGACCCAGTTTCCGGGAAGGGCATGCCAGCTTCAGGTTGACGGTGGACAACCAGACCTGGTTACCGGGTTCTAGGATGAGTTCCCCACGTCTCTTTTCATCAAAGGTTCTTTTGTAAGTTTCCTGGGCTTTGGTCATGGTTTCCTGCAGTACTCTATTGTTAATGGAAAAGAAATCCAAGGTTTTGGATACTGCGGGCACTGAACATTCAGGTATTGATTGAGGTAGAAAAGATGGATGGTAGCCGTAGTTGGCAAAAAACGGTGTCTGATTGATGGATGAGTGTAGAGAGTTGTTGTATGAGAATTCGGCAATGGGAAGCAGAGGGGCCCAGTCATCTTGAGAGAAGGTAGAAAAACAGCGTAAATATTGTTCTAGGGTTTGATTAGTTCTCTCAGTCTGTCCATTTGTCTGTGGGTGATATGCCGAGGAGAATGCCAATTCAATTTCCAAAGATCCACAGAGGGCCTTCCAGAATCTGGAGGTGAACTGAACACCACGATCTGAAACAATATTTTTTGGAATTCCATGTAATCTCACCACTTCTCTGATAAATGTTTTGGCTGTTTCCATGGCTGACGGGGTGCCCTTCATGGGCAGGAAGTGGGCCATCTTTGATAGTCTGTCTACTACGACAAAGATAGAAGAAAACCCCTCCGATGGGGGAAGTTCGACAATAAAGTCTATTGAGACCATATTCCATGGCCTTTCTGGGACTGGTAGAGGTTTTAATAGACCCCAGGCTCTGGTCCGGCTGGTTTTGTTTCGTGCACAAACATTGCATGACTCGACATATCTTCTACAATCCTGGGTCAGATGAGGCCACCAGAAAGTACGTTGCAGCAGATTGGTTGTTTTCTGAGTGCCGAAGTGCCCTGCCAGTTTGTGGTCGTGGCATAATTCTAGTACACGCACTCTTAATTCTTCTGGTACTACAATTTTGTCTTCATGCCAGAACAGACCGTCCTTGACGGACATTCCATCCAGAGGACGCATCCCAACAGAGGCTTGTTTAATCTGAGAAATGAGATCCCCCTGTAAGAGCAAGAAGTTCCCAGAAGGTAGAATGGTGTCGGGAAGTGGGGCCTGTTCAGTATCCAGAAACATTCGGGAAAGAGCATCTGGTTTTGTGTTCTTGGAACCCGGTCGATAGGTTATGTGGAACTGAAACCGCGAGAAGAATAGAGCCCACCTGGCCTGCCGCGGTCTTAATCTTTTGGCTGTCCTCAGGTACTCCAAGTTTTTATGATCGGTGTACACCAGAACAGGGTGCGCAGCACCCTCGAGTAGATAGCGCCATTCCTCCAATGCCACCTTTATGGCAAGAAGTTCCCTGTCGCCCACATCGTAGTTTCGTTCTGACGAGGTCAGTTTGCGAGAGAAGAAACCCACAGGATAAAGAAGGGCCTTGGCCCCCTGTCGCTGGGACAACACGGCACCTACTGCAATCTCGGAAGCGTCAACCTCTAATACGAAGGGCAAAGCTGGATTTGGGTGTTTGAGAATGGAGGCCGAAGTAAAAAGTCTCTTGAGCTCTTCAAAGGCCAGTTGTGCCTTGGGAGTCCAGAGAAATCGGGTCCCCTGTTTGGTGAGTTCGGTAATAGGGGAAATGATGGAGGAGAAACCTTTAATAAACTTTCTGTAGAAATTGGCAAAGCCAACGAAGCGTTGTACTCCTTTTTTGTCCATGGGTGCTGGCCAATCCAGGATAGCGGATACTTTTTCAGGGTCCATTTTTATTCCATCAGCAGAAATAATTAATCCCAGGAATTGCACAGTGTGGATTTCAAAACTGCACTTTTCAAGTTTGGCGTATAATCCATGCTGTCTCAGACGGGTAAGAACATTTCGGACATGCCTGCGGTGATCACTCAAAGAAGTAGAAAAAACTAAGATGTCATCTAGATAAACAATAACGTACAGATCCAGATAATCGTGGAAAATGTTATTGACAAAATGTTGGAACGTAGCAGGCGCGTTACACAGGCCAAAAGGCATGACGAGATACTCATAATGTCCAAATCGAGTGCGAAAAGCCGTTTTCCACTCGTCCCCTTTTCGGATGCGGATTAAGTTGTAAGCCCCGCGAAGATCCAGTTTAGTAAAGATTTTGGCTGTCCCCAGTCGTTGGAAGAGTTCTGGCACCAGTGGTAGAGGGTATCTATTCTTGATGGTAATTTTATTCAATTCCCGGTAGTCAATGCAAGGGCGCAGGGAGTGGTCCTTTTTCTCAACAAAAAAGATGCCCGCGCCGGCCGGGGACGTGGAGGGGCGGATGAAGCCTTTTGCTAGATTTTCATCTATGTAGTCTTTTAGAGTGCCCAATTCCTGTTCCGTTAATGGAAAAATCCTTCCAAAGGGGACTTCTGTTCCAGGTAGTAATTCTATGGGGCAATCATAAGGCCTGTGGGGAGGAAGAGTTTCTGCCCCCTTTTTACTGAATACATCCACAAAGTCCCGGTAGGGTTCAGGAATGGACTGGTGGAGTTCAGCATCAGACCCCATACAGAGAAGAGGAGCCAGTTTGACAGAGGTTTGACATTGACAATTCTGCCGACAATATTCAGAAGAGAACTGGACTTCCCCTGTGGCCCAGTTGATATTGGGGTTGTGGGCCCGCAACCAGGGCATTCCAAGTATGATTGGAAAAAGTGGAGATGGTATGACGTCCAGACAGAGAAATTCTTGATGTTGAGAGTCTATAGTGGCGAATAGAGGTGTGGTTTCTTGGGTTACCGGACCGGAACTAAGGGTGGATCCATCGGCCAGGTGTACTGAAAGACCTCGGGTCTTGGGTCGAAGAGGAATGCCATGACTGGTTGCGAAGGCTTGATCAATGAAGCAGCTACATGCTCCTGAATCAATGATGACCGATACTGGAATGCTCCGGCCGGAGAGCTGTAAAATAATGGAGATCGCCAGGTGAGTGCCAGTTGGAAGCAAGACAGGTGCACACAAGGAAGAAGAGGGCAGGCACTTACGTGTCTTGTTGGGGCACATTCTTGCATAATGTCCAGGTTCACCACAGTATAGACACAGGTTGTGGGCCCGTCTGCGCATCTTCTCTTCAGGAGTCAAAGAAGGTCTGAGCAACCCAATCTGCATTGGTTCCGGAGCTCCTGTCGCTAGAGTAGATGAAGCTGAAGGAGCCACACCGGGTGGCCCGGTGACCTTGGGAACCATCCAGAAGGGACGAGAAGGTCCGGAGGCTCTTTCGGCCCGTCTTTCCCTGAGACGGCGGTCAATTTGCACCGATAAGTTGATAAGTTCATCTAAAGTTGGAGGAACCCCCACTCGAGCCAGTTCATCTTTCAGAGGGTCTGATAATCCTTTGCGAAATTGATGGCGTAACGCCGCATCATTCCATTCTGTATCAGAGCTCCAACGTTTGAACTCGACGGCATAGTCCTCGGCCGTTCTGCGACCTTGCTGTAAGGACTGTAATGCGACTTCGGCCGTAACGGTGGGTTGAGGGTCCTCATATAGTTGTGACATAGCAGAGAAGAGACTACTAAAGGATTCCAAGGATGCGGCTTTCTGCTCCAGCAGGCGGTGGGCCCAGGTCTGGGGTTCCCCTGTCAGGAGGGAGATGATGAAGCCCACCTTAGTAGCTTCCAGAGAGAAAGTCCGTGGCTGTAGGGCAAAATAAAGCTCACATGCGTTGCGGAAGGCACGGAACTTACTTCGTTCCCCGGCAAACTTCTCGGGTAGGGGTACCTTGGGTTCTGGGGGTAACATAATTACAGAAGGTGGCTGGGGAAGTCCCGTGGAAGACGTTCCTTGAGAGTTAGCGGACAAAGTCTGAACCTGTTCCATCAAACGGGTGTAACCTTCCTGTAGGCCTTTTACTGCTTGGGAGAGACCTGCTAGATGTCTGCCTAGTTCCTCCATGGGGGAGACCCCCTGCCCGGACTCGGTCATGGCTGCCTGATACTATCACAAACGGCACGTACCTGACAGATGAGTCCAATTGGGCAGGAGGAGGTCTCCCGTACGGATCCGACTGACGGCCCCTGGAGGTGGGTACAGGAGGCACGGAAGTCAGGAAGGGTAAGGGAGCCTGATGTAAGGGTCCGGAAGTTGGTGCAGGTGGTCCGCTGTTGATGAGGTGAAGTGCAGGTAAGCAGGGTTCACAGGTGGAAAGGTAAAGTTCCGGTATGTAGAGTCCACTGACAGCAAGGTGAAATAACGGTAGATAAACTCACATCACACAGCGGGTAAGGGATGGTGATGGGGTTCCCAATACAGGTGGTGAAACTCACTGTAAGCCGGATGTAATACAGGATAAGCGGATACAGGTCCCTTGAGCAGGAGATATAAGAAGTCCAAATCCAAGCAGAAGTCGGCAACGTTCAAACAGCACAGTACAAAGGAGTTGGCAGGAGAATGGTCAGTCAAGCAGAGGTCTGGGGCAGGCGGAAATCCGGATAGTCCAAAGGGTTAAGCCAAGGTCTTCACAGGTAAGCAGGGTATAATACAGGAACAAACAGATCACTGAGAGATCACAGGAACAAGGTAGTGGCTGGTGCAGAGTATCAGGTATACTGAAGATCAGGCAGCACTAGCCAGCAGGTGCTGCTTGATTAAATAGCCCCATTGGCGCCAACAGTCCATACAGGTGAGTGTGAATCACAGGGCGCGCGCCCTTGGACGCCAGCGCGCGCGCGCACGCAGACCCGCGCTCACGGGAACGCGCGCACCACCATGCGTCGGCGCGCGTCGGCGCGTGCCAGTCAACCGCCTGGAAACACGATTTTCCTGACACCAAGGCTATAATTGATAAGCTGGGGAAAATGTTTTGTTAAAATAAGAGGAAAAAATAAAAAGGGGCTTATTCAACACCGTCAGATATTTTTCTCTATCTTACAAAATTCTATTGGTCTATTTCACTTACATCTATAGAGAAAGGTGGTTATACGGTGGTTATACGGTGGTTATATGGCTAGAAATATGGAATTTTTCTAAAAACGCAAACATTTTCTGCCAACGGTACACATAAGCTTATGAAATCTGTGTAAGATATTATAAACAAAAAAAAAAAAAAAGACTTCCCAAGAGTTGAAGTGCTGTCTCCCTCCCCTCCCCTTTTGATATTCCTCCTTCCTCCTCCTTTTTTTCTTGGTATAAAACAGGTTGCTCCCCCCCTAATCAAAGGGGTAAACGGGGTACAAGATACGCAATATTTTATTTAATATAGCTCGATTCATAAGATCGATATATTTATAACGTTATCAACTCGCATATCCGGTACTAAATCTAGAGGGGAGACATCAGTATATAGAAGTGGACTTCTGGCAAAGGGGGAAGAGGGAAAGAGAAAGGGAAGGAATAAAGAAAAAGACAAAAGCCCTAGGACTTAATAAACACAAAGGCCTGAGAAGAAGGGAAAATCCAGGGAGGAGAACCCGTCCCCGCCCCCCCCCCCCTTTATTTTTTTTATAATTATTTTTTTCTTCTCTCTTTTTTTTATATGTTTTTTGACCAAGAGGAAAGAGGAGGAAGAAGTAAATTGATTAGATGATTCCTCATATTCAATATAACTTCATATAATTCAATAACTAAATAACAATAATTAATACTCTGGTACCCTTGGTATAGCGGTATAACATTGTCTGTACAATCCTATAAGGACAGAAGTAGCAATAAGGGAAATAGATTGGGGCCTATAAGTGCTAACGAGCCGCTTTTTACTAGCCTAAAATCCTAGATACCCAGTAAAGGGGATAGCTTGGAGGAAAAGAAAAAGGAAAAAAAAAAGGGGGAATATAGCATGAAAGGCAAAACTAATAAAGGAGGCGAACCCAAAACCCCTAAAGATAAAGCAAACACAAGCACAATTAAACACTATATGGTAAAAGGTCTAAGCCCTAAAAGCCCAGGCCCAGGTACAGAAAAACAACAAATGAGTAAACAAGCCAAAAAGAAAGAGACAAACAAAAAAAAGGAAGAACCTGCTGAAGCCTCAGTAGGAGAGGTAACCTTGGAGACTGAAATAGACAGAAGTACCTTGGAGGAACAAACTATGAACCCCCAGATGCCAACGAAAAACGAAATCTCAGAGATGTTATCCTGAATGGAAAATTCGATCAAAAAGGACATCTCAGCACTTCGTTCAGATGTAGGCCATCTCTTAAACCGCATAGAGGAAATTGAGAATAAAACAGACAACTATATCCAGGAGATCTCAAGGATGCAAGAACAACTTAAAGAGACAAAACTGAACCAGAGGAGATTGAATCATAAATTAGAGGAATATGAGAATCAAAACAGAAGGCGGAACCTAAGAATACGTGCTCTAGCGGAAGAAAATGGTGAAGACCTTAAGAAAACAATAAAGGATATACTCAGTCCGATCTGGAACAAGGGCCCTGAAATGGAGCTGAAAATAGACAGGATACATAGAGTAATGAAACCCCAACATATACCAACAGAAAGTCCTAGAGACATTTTGATAAAATTTCAGAACTACGAGGATAAGGCTGCGATGTGGAGTAATCTAAGAGGAAAACCTCCAGTGAAAATCAACGGTATAGAACTACAAATATATTTGGACTTGGCCCCGGAGACGTTGGCCAGGAGGCGAATCCTCAGACCTTTATTAAATCAATTAAGAGCAGAAAATGTGAAATACACTTGGGGTTTCCCGGCTTGCCTAATAGGCTATAGAGAAGGTAGATCCGCGAAACTGAGATTCCCTGAAGAGCTCCCAGAATTTTGCGGTAAATTAGATCTACAAGAGATTGAGATCCCAGAGTGGTCACAAAGAGAAGGCCTGGGATAAAGTGCCATCCACTTGGTGTTTTTTTTGTTTGTGGGGTTAGCGGGAGCGGGCGAGGGGAGGCGACCTCGTGCACTTAAGGGAGGAGAGCTAAGCTCGCCATACGCACTCCACTCCCCTCCTGGGATTAGCCCGTGGGAGGGGCGCGGAGTGCAGGGTGGGTGCAAAGTCACACCTCGAGGCAAGAAGACCTGGGATTGAGATGAGGTTTGTTTCAACCCATGGTCTAGAGGTCAGTAGTGACCGGGAGGCGGGAAGGGGGCAGAGTGGGGAGGGGGGGGGGGAGGGGGTCGGAGAGGGTGGGAGGGAAGCGGGGAGGGTTCCAGATATACCTCTTATCTTACTACAAAAACAAAAGAAAATGACTGTAAATTAAGTTTCTAACGTACAATGTTCGTGGATTGAATATTCCTGCCAAGAGACACAAGATATTAAAAGAACTGAAACAATACCACGCAGATATAGCATTTCTCCAGGAGACACATCTTTTTCACGGAGCAAATATAAAATTATATTCCAAAGCATACCCCACTTGGTTTTATGCAGACTCAAATACTAGAAAAGCTAAGGGGGTTGCAATTGGGCTCTCAAAAGAAGCTTGATTCAAAGTAGAAGATAGACTCGCAGACCCGGATGGGAGATACCTATTCATTAGAGGTCATATTGACGAAATACGATGTACCTTGGTAAATATCTACGCCCCTAACAAAAGACCTGCGCAATACTTGAAAAAAATTATGGGGATCCTCTCTCAGTTTGGGAGGGGGAGGGTAATATTGGCAGGTGATTTCAATTTGTGTCTGAACCCTAAAGAAGATAGTACGTCCCGTGCACAGGGGACGGGAGGTGGGTCCCTAAAAATATTGAAGCAAAAATTACATCAAAATCAACTAGTCGATGTTTGGAGAGTTCTGCATCCAAAAGTAAGGGACTACACGTTCTTCTCCCCTGTGCATGGGACGTACACACGAATTGACCATCTGTTTGTTGTTTACAATACCTTGACAAAAGTGACAGAAGCTGAAATAGGAATTATTACTCTATCGGACCATGCCCCAGTAACGATGACCATAGAAGAGTTAAAAGTACAGAAACCAATTAGCAACTGGCAACTGAATGAAACACTTATTACGGACAATCAAGACATAGAGAAAATACACGACAAATTAAAAACTTTCTTCGAAATCAATGAAACAGAGGATGTCTCATATTCGGCACTTTGGGATACACACAAGGCTTACATTAGAGGCATCTTCATTTCAATGGGGGCATGGAATAAAAAGACCAGGGAGTGGAAAATCAAGTGTCTGATAGATGAGATACATTACCTAGAACAGCAACACAAAAAAATCGGGGGACAATGTCAAGAAATATACCATCAACTTATAATTAAAAGGGAAGATCTAAAAGAATTACTGACTCAGGAAACGAGAAAGACATATAATAAGATATTGAAGGAAAAATACCTTGGTGGCAACAAAATAGGGAAACACCTGGCAAAATCCCTGAGGAAGGAAAAGACAAAGAACTACATAGAACAAATTCAAAACAAACAAGGTGAAATGGTTCATAAAACTAACGACATAGCCAAGGTTTTCCGTAAATACTACAGTCAACTCTACGATGTTGAGAACGGGATAAGAGAAAAGGGAAAAATAAACAAAATTAGGCAGTTCCTGGAAAAATCTGGAATACCCAGAATATCATCAATGGATAGCGAGGATCTAGAGAACCCCATTACAGAGCCTGAAATAGTAAAGACAATCGTAGAGTCCCCACTGGGCAAAAGCCCAGGACCAGATGGCTTTTCATTAAAATATCTAAAAAAATTCAGCACGGTATGGATACCCAGACTTTGCAAATATATGAACGGCCTTGGAGTGGAATTTGGATTGAGCACAGAGGCACAAAGAGCTCAAGTAACAGTTATTCTAAAAGAAGGTAAAGATGATACGAAATGTTCCAGCTACAGACCAATTTCCTTATTAAATTTTGACGTAATGTTATATGCGAAAGTTTTGGCAAACAGGTTAAAGAACAAGATGAAAGAATTGATACATGTGGATCAGGTGGGGTTCGTCTCAGGTCGAGAAGGACGAGATAATGGTATCAGAACTCTCTTACTATAGCATAGGACAGAGAATGATCAGCTGGGTGAGGGTCCTGTACGATCTTCCCCAGGCAAGGGTAAGGATCAATGGGGTGCTTTCACAACCATTGGTCATGAGGAATGGCACGCGTCAGGGGTGCCCCCTGTCCCCTCTCCTCTTTGTTTTATCTTTGGAACCCCTTCCTTCTACCATTAGGAATTCAGTGGATATAAGGGGGGTGGGGGGGGCAGGGGGGGAGGAGCACAAGATGGCGGCATACGCCGACGACGTGCTATTCTTTGTGACCAACCCCCGGATTACTCTGCCAAACCTCCTTAGGACTCTGAAACTATACGGATCAGTATCAAACTTTAAAATCAACTTTGCCAAGTCAGAGATCTTGAATATAAATATAGAGCAAGCCGAAGCCGATCGACTCTCAAAAGTGTTTCATTTCCCCTGGAGAGATAAAATAAAATATTTAGGAGTCATGCTCTCATCTACCCTAAGGAAAATTTACACATTAAACTACTTACCATTGCTGGAGGAGATTAAAGCAGAAACTAAAAGACTATCTCCCTGCCCCCTGTCTTGGTTGGGGAAAATTAACGCGGTCAAAATGGTTATTGTTCCAAAAGTAAACTACAAACTACAGATGCTCCCGCTTTCAGTGCCGCAAGTTTTTTTTGCTATACTAAACAGAATAATTTCTAAATTTATATGGTCCAACAAGAAGCCTCGCATATCCAAAAACATATTATCCAAGGAGAAAAAACAGGGGGGGTTAGCATTTCCCGATTTTGAGAAATATTATAGGGCTATAGCCCTTTCAAGGGCAATAGAATGGATGAAAGGGGGAAGCAATAAAAGATGGGTGAATATAGAGAATGCACAAAGTAACACACAACTGGGTCACATTATATGGAATCCCCCAAAATTTAGAGTAGAGGGGGAAGGGACACAGGAAATCACATTGGTTACACTAAAAGAGTGGGATAGGTTGTATAGAAAGAATAAATGGGCGTATAATTCACCCTTGATTTACTTAAAAGATAATATTTTTTTCACACCAGGTAGGAGTCAAATAGGGGGAAATTGGATTAAAAACGGGGAAGCACAGTTACAAGACATTATTAAGCAAGGAAGAATACTCACTTATCACGAATTAAGAGAAAATAGGGAACTTATGTCGATTGACGCCTGGAGGTACTCACAGCTTAAACATTTTGTGGATAGTCTTCCACAGCCAATCCGGGGAGGTGAGGATCTCACAGCTCTGGAGAAGATTTGTGTACGAACAATAACAAGAAATAATATATCCCGATTATATAAGATGTTGATTCTGGAGGAAAACGACTGGGTCCCTCCAGGTGTCAAAAGATGGGAAGGGGAATTAGGAACCCCATGTAGTAAAGATAGAATTAATAGAATTTTTCACGTAATGCACCGTTCTGGGTTTAACACAAAAACAGTTGAAGTGAATTTTAAATGTATCTCAGGTTGGTACCTGACCCCCCAGAAGCTTAGCAGATTTCAAAAAGATAAATCTCCGGAATGCTGGCGAGGATGTGGGAAGACAGGCACGATGGCCCATATATGGTGGGAATGTCCTAAGATCAAAAAATATTGGCAACAAATTTTGGAGCTAATTAAAATAATTACTGGGAACGATATTCCAGAAGACCCCTGGATAGTACTGTTCCATGGGGCAGACATACCCATGGGCCAGTATAAATCCTCAGTTATACCGATACTGCTAAATGAGGCAAAAAACCTTATTGCTAAGCACTGGCGAGATCCAGAGAGCCCGCGTACGGGGGAATGGATAAGTAGAGTAAATCTGCAGCAAAAAGTAACAAGTTCTGAGGAACAGAGAATAGGCGATGAAAAAGCGGAGGAGAGGAGGAGGAAATGGGCAGGCTGGGAAATCTTTAAAGACTCATGGAGATTCGCGGAAGAAATAATGGGTTGAGGCTGTCAGTGCGACCCACAAGGGGTACTCCATACGATCTATGCCATTTATATCTGTACACATGCGTTATACAGGAAATCAATAGACAATACCCATAAGGCGTCATGCAGGGCAGGGACGGGGAGGGGGGGGGGCGGGGAGGGGCACGGGAGAAAACGGTAAATGTATCTGCTGTGTTAAGTAATATGAAGTAAGTTTTATGTATGCATTTGAAAAATTTATAAATAAAGATTTAAAAAAATAAAAAAATAAAAAGAACTCTCTTACTATTACAAAAAATGGAAATGGGGGGGCCCCCAGGTCTATTCCTGTCAATTGACGCTGAGAAAGCGTTTGACAGGGTAGACTGGGGGCTCATGACAGAGACCCTGAAGTTTATGGGACTAGGCACTAAGATGCTGCAGAAAATAAACATATTATATAAGGAACCGACAGCGACAATAAAAATAAATGGTAACCTTTCATCTCCCTATACTATGAAAAATGGTACAAGACAGGGTTGTCCCCTGTCCCCACTGCTGTTCGTGCTTTCATTAGAACCCTTATTGGCAACGATTAGATTAAATTAAGACATTAAAGGAATTAGGTCTGGGGATGTCGAGCATAAGACCGCGGCTTTCGCCGATGACCTTTCGTTCTACATCACCGAGCCAGATAGTACACTGCCATGTCTATTAGACATACTTAAACAGTATGGCGACATTTCAAATTTTAAAATAAATTTGAACAAATCCGAAATCTTAAATATAAATGTGCCACAAAAGGAAGCACTTGAACTACAGAGAGATTTTCCATTTCCATGGAAAAAAACAGGATTAAAATATTTAGGGATAAAACTCACTAATTCAGTCGATAAACTCTATAGAGAAAATTATATCCCATTACTCGATGAAATCAAAATCGAAACTAAGAAAATTTCTTCAAGACCTCTGTCATGGTTTGGACGTATCAATCCTGTTAAAATGATTATTTTACCGAAGATTACCTATAAATTCCAATTAAGTAAATGTATATGGCAAAATAAAAAGCCTAGGATCTCGCATATCATCCTGAGAAACAGTAAAGAGCAAGGAGGTCTAGGGGTCCCAGACCTGAAAATTTACTATCAAGCGGTCGTAGTGTCAAGAGCCATTGAGTGGTCACATGAGACAACAGATAAGCAATGGGTAAATATAGAGAGTAGCACAAGTGGGGTAAACTTAAGAACGGCAATTTGGAATCCACCGCACTTAAGGGGCTTAGGTATAAATACACAAAAAATAACAAAGCACGTATTTAAATTTTGGGATTTACTGCACAAGCGATTTGGATGGAAATATAATTCACCTTTAATGATTATTTCCCACCTGGGAAAACACACAAAGGGGGTGGGGATTGGATAGGGCAAAATACACAATTGAAGGATATCACAAAAAGAGGCAATATTAAAACACTTAGAGATATACAGCAAAATATGACACAAATAAAAATAAATGACTGGCGGTACCTACAGCTGTCACACTTTATCAGAAAGTTACCCCAACCAATTAGAACAAAGAAGGAATATACGTCATTAGAAAAAATAAGTGAGGAAAAGGGGAAAAAAGTTGCATCTAGACTTTACAAAGCTTTTCTGATAGAAGGACATCTGGAGGGGCCGCCCTTCTTTATAAAATGGGGAAATGAACTAGGCTAACAAGATTATAAGCATAGGATTAATAACATTTTAAAATGTACTCACAATTCGGCAATTGACACTCCGACCGCAGAAATGAACTATAAATGCCTCTCTAGATGGTACATAACACCAGATAAACTAAATAAGTTTCAACCAGATAGCTCGCAAAACTGTTGGAGAGGGTGCCTGGAACGAGGCACAATGGCACACCTTTGGTGGGAGTGCCCAAAAATAAAGACATTTTGGAGAGAGATTTTGGAAACCATAAAAGAAATAAATGGAGTGACGTTGCAAGAAGAACCATGGATATGTCTATTCCACGGAACAGAGGAACCAATTAAACAATATCTGAAAACCCTGACTCCTCAGATGCTAAACGCAGCAAAGGGATTAATCCCGAAAAAATGGGATCTCGAAGAAGCACGGACCAAAAGAGAATGGATTTTGAGGATCGAAGAAATATACCAGATAGAAAAACTAAGATCGATGGGACATGAAGGGAACGGAGGAGATATAAGTAAATGGAAGTGCTGGCAGGAATTCAAACGGACGTGGAGTTACGCTGAAACTATCATGTAAAACCATGGAAAGGCCTATTATGGCCTCCTTGGAAGTTAAAAGATGAGAGGTATTTCGGGGGGAAGGGTAGGGGGGGTTTGGGGGGGGAGATAAGGATTTGTATTTATAAAGAAAGCACTTAATATTTATATGAAATAAATACAATAATATACATAGGATTAAATCAAAAACTTTATTGTTTATAAATAATTGCAAGAAAAAGTCCACAATAATGTGAAAAATCACGAGAGATATAAATGAACGTTAAGTTTAATAACAATCTCTTAAATCTCTTAAATGTTCGCTGATGTGAACAAAAAAAGAAACAGAGGCCAAGAGAAAGTACTTGGTTCTCTATAAACTCTCCAAACTCCATCTACCCCTTTCCTGCATACACCAACTTCCTGCAAAGAACTTCCTGTCTCAGTTATTTACATATCAATGGAGGGGGAAGAGCATCTGTAAACATATGCTTTTACTAAACCTAAACTCTATATTATTGCTATCAAGACAATACAAATGGCCATAGCAACACAGTACTCAAGAAGGATAAGAAACTGGCAGTCATGTTCCCCGAGCGTCAGCATACTGCTAAGTTTGCTCCAGTGACAAGGAGGGAGGGGATGATGAGGTCACTAACTCTACTTGGGTGCCTGATAGAAGAGAGGACGAGGAGCCACATCTCCAATGAGGAAGGAATGCCCTCCAGGGGGCAGGTTAAGGGCAGCCACCCTATTACATCACATGGCAGAGCTTGGCAGGTGCAGGGTGCTGCTGACTCCCCACTTATTTTTAAAAGTTCCTTGGTGTGGGCCTTTTTTGACACGTGTGCAGCAGATTGCACCATTGCTGTTTGCAACCTATGTGTGAAGTGGATAAAGCTTGGCCAAAACAGCAGCCGCTTGGGCACCACATGCTTGAAGACATATGATGACCTCCCATGCAGTCTGCTGGCAACAGCACTTAAAAGACCCACATCAAAGTAAAAGGTCGGACTTCTCCTTGCTCCTTATCTGGGATCTCCAACCCCACTATACCTCCAGTCCCCTCAAAAACATGCACTGAGAGGGATGAAAGTATAGCAATAGGTGTCCCAAGTACTTGCAGCCAATCTGCTAGCAGTACACCACCATCTGATTTTAGTAGGCAAATTTCCCTACCCCAGTTGCTAAATCGTAAAAAGAAATTTGGTCCCAGCCATCCAAATGCTCAGTGTCTGAATCCTAGCTTGGGCAAACTGCTACCACTGCAACTGCTGCCTTTTCAGCTGGTAGACTCTGCCCCCTTTCCTGAATTTGTGGAATGTGCTGTACCTCAATGGCAGGTTCGAAAACACCATTTCTTTTCACGGATGGCCATTCTGACTCCGACATGTGGAAGGCAATGTTTTGGCCTCGTTGGACAGGACGGTCAGCAGTAAGGTGCATATTACTGCTGAATCATGGTCCAGCAGGCATGGGCAGGGACTAGACATGTGCGATTAGTTTCGTACGAATCGAAAATTGTTACAAATTTCCGTAAATTCATACATACGGGAGGATCCGAAATACGAATTGCTATGCTTTTGAATTTTGTACAAAATACGAAATTTCGTTTACGAATTTTGGATCCAAAATCCGTTACGGAAACTTGACTGGTGTTGACCAATCAGAGGTTTTCTTCTGCTGCTGAGTGAGGGTTGGGAAAATAAATTTTTTAATATGGAAGTGGGAGACTGGTACTGGTAGTCGATGGGAGATTCAGAATCGGACAAAATAAGAATGTTCGTAAATTACGATTATTCGTTATGATGAAGTTAAAAACCCAGGAAGTCAGCACAGGGATGGTGGGAGCACGTCATAATGAGCACAGCACAGGGATGGTGGGAGGCCCTCATAATGATAAATTCATCATAACGAACGTTCGTAATTGTTACGAAAAGTTAACAAACCTAACGAAAATTCGTACGAATCCAAATTAAATTTCGGACACGAATTGCAAAATACGAATCAATGGCTAATATGAAACAGAATGGAACAAAACACATTTATTGACGGTGCACATGTCTACCATACAGTTCCTTGGGTGCCCCCCCCCCCCCCATCAAATTCATTCATTCCTTTTGCTACATTTTTCCCCAAACTCCAGCTCCTCCCTTGGGTACCCCCTACAAACTCTTTTGCTGTTTCTCCCATCTACTTCCTTGGGGACCCCCACACAAACTCCCCTCCTTTTGCCACTCCTCCCATACCGAAGGGACACTCCAATCTCCTGCCATCTACTCTTTTGGGAACCCCTCCCCCCACAAACTCCTGCTCCCCTCCTTTTGCTACTCCTCCCATTAATACCCCCACCTACTTTTGCTTACCCTCTACATCCATGGGTACCCCACACAGAATCCTTTCTACACAGCTTCTCTATGGGGTGTCCCTACATCCTCCCCACAGTATACTGGTCCTAGAAAGCTATGCCCCTGTCTCCCCCACTCCTATGTCACTATGCACTAATATCTCACCATCCCCAATCACCTTTTTAGCACAACAGTCCCATGCACTTCCATGTCTCCCCGCCGCCCTCCCCCCCCCCCCCCCCCCCAGCACATACAGTGGTGTGAAAAAGTGTTTGCCCCCTTCCTCATTTCCTGTTCTTTTGCATGTTTGTCACACTTAAGTGTTTCGGAACATCAAACCAATTTAAACAATAGTCAAGGACAACACAAGTAAACACAAAATGCAATTTGTAAATGAAGGTGTTTATTATTAAAGGTGAAAAAAAATCCAAACCATCATGGCCCTGTGTGAAAAAGTGATTGCCCCCTAAACCTAATAACTGGTTGGGCCACCCTTAGCAGCAACAACTGCAACCAAGCGTTTGCGATAACGTGCAATGAGGCTTTTACAGCTTCCTGGAGGAATTTTGGCCCACTCATCTTTGCAGAATTGTCCTAATTCAGTTACATTAGAGGGTTTTCGAGCATGAACGGCCTTTTTAAAGGTCATACCACAACATCTCAATAGGATTCAGGTCAGGACTTTGGCTAGGCCACTCCAAAGTCTTCATTTTGTTTTTCTTCAGCCATTCGGTGGTGGACTTGCTGGTGTGTTTAGGATCATTGTCCTGCTGCAGAACCCAAGTTCGTTTCAGCTTGAGTACACGAACAGATGGTCGGACATTCTCCTTCAGGATCTCTTGGTAGACAGCAGAATTCATAGTTCCTTTTATCACGGCAAGTCTTCCAGGTCCTGAAGCAGCAAAACAGCCCCAGACCATCACACTACCACCACCATATTTTTACTGTTGGTATAATGTTATTTTTCTGAAATGCAGTGTTCCTTCTACGCCAGATATACTTGGACACACACCTTCCAAAGAGTTCCACTTTTGTCTCATCGGTCCACAGAATGTTGTCCCAAAAGTCTTGGGGATCATCAAGATGTGTTGTGGAGAAATTGAGACGAGCTTTGATGTTCTTTTTGCTCAGCAGTGGTTTTCTCCTTGGAACTCTGCCATGCAGGCCATTTTTGCCCAGTCTTTTCCTGATGGTGGAGGCATGAACGCTGACCTTAACTGAGGCAAGTGAGGCCTGCAGTTCCTTGGACGTTGTTGTGGGGTCTTTTGTGACCTCTTGGATGAGTCGTCGCTGTGCTCTTGGGGTAATTTTGGGCGGCCGGCCACTCCTGGGAAGGTTCACCACTGTTCCATGTCTTCGCCATTTGTGGATAATGGCTCTCACTGTGGTTCGCTGGATTCCCAAAGCTTTGGAAATGGCTTTTATAACCCTTTCCAGACTGATAGATCTCAATTACTTTCTTTCTCAATTGTTCCTGAATTTCTTTGGGTCTCGGCATGATGTGTAGCTTTTGAGGATCTTCTGGTGGACCTTACTGTGTCAAGCAGCTCCTATTTAAGTGATGCCTTGATTGTGAACAGGTGTGGCAATAATCAGGCCTGGGTGTGGCTAGAGAAATTGAACTCAGGTGTGGACAACCACAGTTATAGTATGTTTTAACAAGGGGGGCAATCACTTTTTCACACAGGGCCATGATGGTTTGGATTTTTTTCACCTTTAATAATAAACACCTTCATTTATAAATTGCATTTTGTGTTTACTTGTGTTGTCCTTGACTATTGTTTAAATTGGTTTGATGTTCCGAAACACTTAAGTGTGACAAACATGCAAAGGAACAGGAAATGAGGAAGGGGGCAAACACTTTTTCACACCACTGTACACAATTTTTTTCTGTTATCAATGAACCCTGGCGGCTTCTTGCAGCCCCGGCTCAATTTTAATCAATTCACATTCCACAAAATTGTGATAAAGTCGCCTTTAATACTATAAATAATGTTCTCTAAAAATGATAATTAAAGTACTCTCCGTGAGCATAAAGTGCAAGATAAGGTGAAATATAAGGTGCAATAAAAGTTGCACCTTAGTCTACCTGCAGCAAAATCTAATAGTGTTCACATAACACAAAACAGTAAAATAAATCAAATAGTGATCTTACGCAACAGTGTAACACCCAACCTGAAATAATAAATAAATATGATGATAGTATGACTAATAAATGTCACCAAATAGTTAAATGTGCATGAGTCCATATATTTATCTTATATTTTTTCTCTCATATGTGACGTCTTTCCAAATGGGTTATTTCTCAAAATGCTGCTCCCATATATATACTGCTCCCATATATGATAAGCTGCCCGCAAATCCTTTTGAATAAGAAAAGGTATTTATGCAATCCAAGACTGAGCTCACAGAACTCTCACCTCCACTCCATATAGTGTCACCATTAAGATCATATGGATAGCCTTTTCTTCTATTCAGGGCGTCCTCTGTCCCTCTATATATTATAACTGCACGGATACTCCACATCCACATCTGCACACTCCAATGGTTATCAAACTCCCAAACGAGGAAAAGAGGAAAAAATTGCCTCCAATAGTGTAGTATGTCAAAAACACTCAAATCATTTTATTAAATATAGCAGATTGGAGCATAAAAAGTAAGTGTGGCATTTTCTCGCCGTTCTCACGTCACTTCCAATATCTGATCTACATCCACTTCCGGCCACTCCCTACGTGTCACGTCATCCACGTGACTTCATCAGGGGTACCGGATTGGCTGTTGTGGACTTCCTTATCAATGGTAAAACCAGAAATGCAAATGTGGCCATTTTCTTGTAGCCCGCTGTATTAAACAAGCGTGGCCATTTTCTTGTAGCCCGCTGTGTTAGACAGGCGCTGCCAATTTGTTGGTTATCCAAATACCAACGATATATGGTGGCAGTTCAAGAACCTGTAACTTGATATAGTGATAAAAAAGACTAACCGGAACTAGTTCAAATAGTGGTATTAGATCGACCCCTTAAGGGATAAATATATTATTTCCACTTATTCAAACCTAAGACCATACGTTCTAGTTCAGGTAAAATTAAACTCTAAATATGAAAAATATTAAAATTAAAATCCAGTAAAAATACTTACTAAAAACTAAATTTAAAATTAAAAAAATAATTTAAAATATTAAATATTAAAATCATGTTTCCTACATAAAATTGACATTATCATGACAGAATAATCAGATGTATAAAAAACAAGTAAAATAATCGCATACCGGAAATTAAGCGATAGATACATCCTAGACAGATAATACATACAATACGTCAATAAAAATTACTGAAAAAGCAATTATGATCAAATTCTAAATGTAGGTCTTCAGGTGTGAGAGTTCTCATAGTATGTATCAATCTCGACTCTTTTTGGCTAATAGTCCTGATCTTATGGCTACCTCTCCATGATGCATTATATCTTTCGATACCCCAAAATTGTAATTGGGATGGATCTTGATCATAGACTGCAGCAAAATGTCTAGAGACATTATGCTTTGGGAAACCCTTTGTAATATTCTGGACATGCTCTTCTATTCTGACCTTAAGTGCCATTTTTGTTCTTCCTATATACTGTAAATTGCAACTGCATTGAAGGCCATACACTACTCCCTCCGTATGACAGCCTATAAAATCTCTAATTGTATAGGATTGTCCTGTAGTGGTGGCTGTAAATTCTAACCTCTTCTCCGGAAATTTTTTCGAATGACGGCATGCGTAATAATTCCTACATGGGAAGAACCCAGGACCGTTACAAGTGTAAGGGGCCCGCCTGGGCGAGAAGAAGACAGGACGGGTGAAAGGGATCCGTGCTGTGCAGTACAGAAATGATCTCTCAGTTTCTGCTGTTCTCGTGTCATTGACTCAGGCGTCAAGCGCTTTACTGCCACCTCTGGCTACTATGTGCACCCCTTGTGTGACAGTGATCTGCCTATACTATGCTTCTCAGCAACATGTTAGTTTTGTGAAAACAAGCTGGGACCAGGTAGGAAGCTACAAGTAGGGGCTGTAAAGGTAAGGAAGGGGGGCTGTTTATGTACAGGGAGGGGCCAGAGGCTTGTGTGTGCACAGATTTGTGTATGTGGGGCTGCCATATATACAGGTGTGTGTGTGTGGGGGGGGGGGGGTGGCTGACATATATACAGGTGTGTGTGTGGGGGGGCTGACATATATATGGGTGTGTGTGTGTGTAGGGGGGCGCTGATATATATACAGGTGTGTGTGTGGGGGGCGCTGACATATATATAGGTGTGGGAGGCGCTAACATAAATAAAGGTGTGTGTGTGTGTGTGTGGGTGGGGGGGCCGCTGACATATATACAGGTGTGTGTGGGGGGCTGACATATATACAGGTGTGTGTGGGGGGGGGCTGACATATATACAGGTGTGTGTGGGGGGGGGGGGGGGGGGCTGACATATATACAGGTGTGTGTGGGGGCACTGACATATATACAGGTGTGTGTGTGTGTGAGGGGGCTGCCATATATACAGGTGTGTGTGTGTGTGTGTGGGGGGGGACTCACATATATATACAGGTGTGTGTGTGTGGGGGGGGGCTGACATATATACAGGTGTGAGAGGGGCTGACAAATATACAGGCTTGGGGGGCTGACAAATATACAGGTGTGTGTGTGAGGGGGCTGACATATATACAGGTGTGTGTGTGTGGGGGGGCTGACATATATACAGGTGTGTGTGTGTGGGGAGGCTGACATATATACAGGTGTGTGTGTGTGTGGGGCTGACATATATACAGGTGTGTGTGTGGGTGGGGGGAGGCTGACATATATACAGGTGTGTGTGTGGGGGGGCTGACATATATACAGGTGTGTGTGTGTGGGGAGGCTGACATATAGACAGGTGTGTGTGTGGGGGGGGGGGCTGACATATATACAGGTGTGTGTGTGTGGGGGGAGGCTGACATATATACAGGTGTGTGTGTGTGGGGGGGGGGGGGGGCTGACATATATACAGGTGTGTGGGGAGGCTGACATATATACAGGTGTGTGTGTGTGGGGAGGCTGACATATATACAGGTGTGTATGTGGGGGGGGGGGCTGACATATATACAGGTGTGTGTGGGGGGGGGCTGACATATATACAGGTGTGTGTGTGTGGGGGGGCTGACATATATACAGGTGTGTGTGTGTGTGGGGGCTGACATATATACAGGTGTGTGTGTGTGTGTGGGGGGGCTGACATATGTACAGGTGTGTGAGGGGGCTGCCATATATACAGGTGTGTGTATGGGGGGGGGCTGACATATATACAGGTGTGTGTGTGTGTGGGGGGGCTGACATATATACAGGTGTGAGGGGGGCTGACAAATATACAGGCTTGGGGGGCTGACAAATATACAGGTGTGTGTGTGGGGGGGGCTGACATATATACAGGTGTGTGTGTGTGTGTGGGAGGCTGACATATATACAGGTGTGTGTGTGGGGGGGGGCTGACATATATACAGGTGTGTGTGTGTGTGTGTGTGTGTGGGGAGGCTTACATATATACAGGTGTGTGTGTGTGGGGGCTGACATATATACAGGTGTGTGTGCCTGGTGTGCAGATTTGGTAGGATGGCCCATAGGCAAACCCTGGGGAATGTTGGTGGTCAGGCTTGGGGGGGGGCAGGCCTAAAGCTGTGTAAGGGGCCCACAAATTTCTGATGGCTGCCCTGGAAGAACCCCTTCCCAGTGAAAAGTGTAACCTGTTTTAAGGGGAGGTTCCACTACCGATTTCCCAATCATGTCCCTCAGGGTAGGTGCCCTCTTATAGATAATATTGGGTTTATCTGGCAAAATTGCTTTTAGATCTTTGTAATTTTTCAATATATGCCAGTGCCGTTGAATCAGTTTAGCTGCTTTGTATTGGGCATTGTAGTCCAATATCAGACATGGAGCTTCCTGTTGGTATGTTTTCTTTGAGGGGATATTTTGTAGCATAACTGTTCTGTCCATTTCATTGACATGCTGTATTTGTTTATTAATCCAGGTATCTTCATATCCCTTTTCTTTGATCCTTGTACCAATCAATTTCGCTTGCATCTTGTAATCTTCTTCCTTTATGCAATTTCTTTTTATTCTGACTGATTGTCCCTTAGGTATGTTGTATAGCCAAGGTTTAAAGTGACAGCTGTTCATGGACAAATAACTGTTAGTATCTACATTTTTTAAATTATTTTTCGTAAACCACCTTGTCATCTTCCAGGGAAATATTTAAATCGAGGAAATCAACCGACTTATCATCTATTTTCCATACCAGACATATATTTTTGTCATTATCATTCAAGTTTTTCAAGAAGCCTTCAAGTGAATCCCTACTTCCATTACAGACAATAATTAACCACTTGACCACTGGGCACTTAAACACCCTTAATAACCAGACCAATTTTCAGCTTTCGGTGCTCTCACATTTTGAATGACAATTACTCATTCATACAACACTGTACCCATATGAAATTTTTGTCCTTTTTTTCACACAAATAGAGCTTTCTTTTGGTGGTATTTAATCACCGTTGGGTTTTTTATTTTTTGCGCTATAAAAGAAAAAACGACTGAAAATTCAGTAAAAAAATTGATTTTTCTTCGTTTTTGTTATAAAATTTAGCAAATTTGTAATTTTTCTTGGTAAATTTTGGCCAAAATTTATACTGCTACATATCCTTGGTAAAAATAAGTACAAATTGGGGTATATTATTTGGTCTTTGTGAAAGTTATAGAGTCCACAAGCTATGGTGTCAATCTCTGAAAATTGATCACACCTGATGTACTGACGGCCTATATCATTTCTTGAGACCCTAACAAGCCAGGAAAGTACAAATACCCCCCAAATGACCCCTTTTTGGAAAGAAGACATTCCAAGGTATTTAGAAAGAGGCATGGTGAGTTTTTTGAAGTTGTAATTTTTTCCCACAATTCTTTGCAAAATCAAGATTTTTTTTTTTTTTTTTTCAAAATTGTCATATTAGCAGGTTATTTCTCACACACAGCATATGCATACCACAAATTACACCCCAAAACACATTCTGCTATTACTCCTGAGTATGGCGATACCACATGTGTGAGACTTTTACACAGCGTGGCCACATACAGAGGCCCAACATGCAGGGAGCACCTTCAGGTGTTCTGGAGCACCCAGGACAATTCTGACATTTCTCTCCTACATGTAAAAATCATCATTTATTTGCTAGAAAATTACATAGAACCCCAAAACATTATATATGTTTTTTTTAGCAAAGACCCTAGAGAATACAATGGCGGTCGTTTTTATCTAGCACAGTACTTGCGCAGCAATTTTTCGAACGTGTTTTTTTTGGAAAAAAAATGTTTTGTGCTTTACAAAAAACAAAACTGTAAATTTAGCCCAATGTTTTTGCATAATGTGAAAGATGAAGTTACGTAAATAGATACCTAACATGTCACGCTTCAAAATTGCACACGCTCGTGGAATGGCGCCAAACTTCGCTACTTAAAAATCCCCATAGGCTTTAATTTTTTTTACTGGTTACATGTTTTGAGTTACAGAGGAGTTCTAGGGCCAAAATTATTGTTCTCGCTCTAACGTTCGCAGCGATACCTCACATGTGTGGTTTGAACACCGTTTTCATATGTGGGCGGGACTTATGTATGCGTTCACATCTGCATGCGAGCACACGGGGACAGGGGCGCTTTAAAAAAATATATATATTTTATTGTTCATTTTACTTTATTTATTTTAGTTTGACCCTTTTTTTCCCCCCCAAAAATTTTTTTGATCACTTTTATTCCTATTACAAGGAATGTAAACATCCCTTGTAATAGGAATATGACATGACGACAGGTCCTCTTTACAGTGAGATATGGGGTCAATAAGACCCCACATCTCACCTCTAGGCTGGAAAGCCTGAAATAAAAAAACAAAAAACGATCCTGGCTTTGATCGTAGCGAGTATCGCAGGGTATTGTTGGGTATTGCAGAGTATCGCAGGGTATGGCAGAGTATCGCAGGGTATCGCAGGGTATGGCAGAGTATCGCAGGGTATGGCAGAGTATGGCAGAGTATGGCAGGGTATGGCACAGGGTATGGCAGGGTATGGCACAGGGTATGGCAGAGTATGGCACAGGGTATGGCAGAGTATTGCACAGGGTATGGCAGAGTATTGCACAGGGTATGGCAGAGTATGGCACAGGGTATGACAGAGTATGGCACAGGGTATGGCAGAGTATGGCACAGGGTATGGCAGAGTATGGCACAGGGTATGGCAGAGTATTGCACAGGGTATGGCAGAGTATTGCACAGGGTATGGCAGAGTATTGCACAGGGTATGGCAGAGTATTGCACAGGGTTGCACAGGGTATGGCAGAGTATTGCACAGGGTATGGCAGAGTATTGCACAGGGTATGGCAGAGTATGGCACAGGGTATGGCAGAGTATGGCACAGGGTATGGCAGAGTATGGCAAAGGGTATGGCAGAGTATTGCACAGGGTATGGCAGAGTATTGCACAGGGTATGGCAGAGTATTGCACAGGGTTTCACAGGGTATGGCAGAGTATTGCACAGGGTATGGCAGAGTATTGCACAGGGTTGCACAGGGTATGGCAGAGTATTGCACAGGGTATGGCAGAGTATTGCACAGGGTTGCACAGGGTATGGCAGAGTATTGCACAGGGTATGGCAGAGTATTGCACAGGGTATGGCAGAGTATTGCACAGGGTTGCACAGGGTATGGCAGAGTATTGCACAGGGCATGGCAGAGTATTGCACAGGGTATGGCAGAGTATTGCACAGGGTTGCACAGGGTATGGCAGAGTATTGCACAGGGTATGGCAGAGTATTGCACAGGGTATGGCAGAGTATTGCACAGGGTTGCACAGGGTATTGCACAGGGTTGCACAGGGTATGGCAGAGTATTGCACAGGGTATGGTAGAGTATTGCACAGGGTTGCACAGGGTATGGCAGAGTATTGCACAGGGTATGGCAGAGTATTGCACAGGGTATGGCAGAGTATTGCACAGGGTATGGCAGGGTATGGCAGGGTATCCATCCATCCATGCTCAGCCATCCCTCCATACCCTGCAATACCCAGCAATACACTGCAGGCTATTGCTGTGTATTGCAGGGTATGGAGGGATGGCTGAGGCTCAGCAGGTTAATGCGCCAGCAGTGCTACTGTGAGCTTGTGCAGTTGTGGTTTCAAATCCTGACAGTGGTATGCTTGGATTGATGCAACAATAGCTTGTAATTGGCCTGGAGGCTGCAGCAAGAGTGACATAAGTGTGTTGGCATCTGGAAGTTGTGGTGGTCTAAGAGTTCAATAGCAAGCTGTGTTATGGGTTTCACAAGAGGGATGGTAATAAGGTGTTATAGGCATGTAGGCTGCAGCAAGAGTGAGCTAGGTGTGTTGGGTTGTGGAAGGGGAGATTAAAATTGAGGGGGCAAAATAGAAGGGGAAAGACATCTCATGGGTGCAGCAAAGGAGGCGATTGAAAATAGGAAGTCTGTCATAGGTGAAACCCCTAATCCTGCTTGCCTCTTTTTGTGTAGAGGACTGTGGGGTACACTCCCCACAGTATACTGCCCCTGGCAGGCAAGCTATGCCCCACGTTTGCCATTGCCTAATTAGGGACACCCCCATAGAGAAGCTGTGTAACCGCAAATGCAGGACTGTGTGGGGGTACCCAGGGGAGGCCATTGATGTAGATGGTAAGCAAAAGGAGGGGTTCAGGGGGTACAGAAATCCCTCACCCCTACTCCTTTGGGTAACCCCCAAACTCCTGCACATCAACTCCATTCAGTACCCCCCCCCCAAGCTCCTGCACCCCTCCATGCCACCCAAGCACTAGGAACCCCTCCCATCAAGTCCCTTGGGTCCCCCCTCAAACTCCCACTCCATCCTTTTGCTACTCCTCCCCCCCAAACTCTGGCTTCTCCCTTGGGTAACCCCCAAAAACTAATTTTTCCCTCCTTTTGCTATTTCTCCCATCTACTTCCTTGGGAAAAATTCCTCACTCCTGAACCACTCGCATCTACTCCTTTGGGTAACCCCCAAACTCCTGCACATCAACTCCTTTCAGTACCCCCCCACAAGCACCAGGAACCCCTCCCATCTAGTCCCTTGGGCCCCCTATCAAACTCCCGCTCCCTCCTTTTGCTACTCCCCCCAAACTCTGACTCCTCCCTTGGATACTCCCCACAAACTCCAGTTTCCCTCCTTTTGCTGTTTCTCCCATCTACTTCCTTGGGGACCCCTACACAAACTCCCTAAAAGAAGGGGTACAGGAGTGTGTGGGGTACTCAGGGGAGTAGGCGTGAGGCCATTGATGTAGATGGTAAGCAAAAGGAGGGGTGCAGGGGGTGCAGAAATTCCTCACTCCTGCACCCCTTGCATCTTCACCTTTGGGTAACCCCCAAAATCCTACACATCAACTCCTTTCAGTACCCCCCCAAGCACCAGGAACCCCTACATCTAGTCCCTTGGGTCCCTCTCCTTAAAAAACTCCTGCTACCTCCTTATGCTACTCCTCCCCCCCAAACTCCGGCTCCTCCCTTGGGTACCCCCCCACAAACTCTGGTTTCCCTCATTTTGTCATTTTGCTGTTTCTCCCATCTACTTCCTTGGGGACCCCCCACACAAACTCCCCTCCTTTTGCCATTCCTCCCATACCGAAGTGACACCCCAATCTTCTGTCATCTACTTTTTAGGGTACCCCTTCCCTTTTGCTACTCCTCCCCCCCAAACTCCGGCTCCTCCCTTGGGTACCCCCACAAACTCCTATTTCCCTACTTTTGCTGTTTCTCCCATCTACTTCCTTGGGGACCCCCCACACAAACTCCCTAAAAGAAGGGGTACAGGAGTAGGCGTGAGGCCATTTATGTACATGGTAAGCAAAAGGAGGGGTGCAGGGGGTACAGAAATTCCTCACTCCTGCACCCCTCACATCTACTCCTTTGGGTAACCCCCAAAATCCTACACATCAACTCCTTTCCATACCCCCCCAAGCACCAGGAACCCCTACCATCTGATCCCTTGGGTCCCCCCTCCTTAAAAATCACCTGCTACCTCCTTATGCTACTCCTCCCCCCCAAACTCCAGATCCTCCCTTGGGTACCCCCACACAAACTCAGGTTTCCCTCCTTTTGCTGTTTCTCCCATCTACTTCCTTGGGGACCCCCCACACAAACTCCCTTAAAGAAGGGGTACAGGAGTAAGCATGAGGCCATTGATGTAGATGGTAAGCAAAAGGAGGGGTGCAGGGGGTACAGAAATTCCTCACTCCTGCACCCCCCACATCTACTCCTTTGGGTAACCCCCAAACTCCTGCACATCAACTCCTTTCAGTACACCCCCAAGCACCAGGAACCCCTCCCATCTAGTCTCTTGCATCACCCCCACCAAAACTCCTGCTCCCTCCTTTTGCTACTCCTCCCCCCCCCAAACTCTGGCTCCTCCCTTGGGTACCCCCACAAACTCCTGTTTCCCTCCTTTTGCTGTTTCTCCCATCTACTTCCTTGGGGACCCCCCACACAAACTACTCAGGGGTACTCAGGGGAGAGGAAGCGTGAGGCCATTGATGTAGATGGTAAGCAAAAGGCGGGGTGCAGAAATTCCTCACTCCTGCACCCCTCGCATCTACTCCTTTGGGTAACTCCCAAACTCCTGCACATCAACTCCTTTCAGCCCTCAGTTTCTAGGTGGATAAGGCAAGCCATTACAGTTGCATACGAAAGCTCGGGTATTCCTGCACCAGCAATGTTGAAGGCACACTCAACTAGGGCCCTGGCAACCTCCTGGGCTGAAAAAGCATACCACAGTCACCTGGTCCAGCCAAGACACCTTCCTGAAACACTACTGAGTGGAGGTCCTTTCGCAGCAAGTCCTAGCCTTCAGTCAAAAAGTACTACAGGCAGTGACCCAGCCTAAGGTAGGCCTGCAAATTACTTGATTATCCTCTCGTGTGTTGCCGTCTGGAAGGTGAAATGAGAAAACCGACGGCTAGACTTACCAGTAACAGTGTTTCTGCAAACCTTCCAGGATGGCAGGCCTACTTCCGTCCTGTTAAGGGTGGAGGAGGATGTATACAATAGGTGGTAACTACCTAAATGTTTGAGGGAAACCTTGTGTATCAGTTGGGACAATTACTTTACAACAACTGAGAAGCAAGGGGTAAGGTGGGGCCTTTTAAACAGCTGTGAACTGATTGTGTTTCCTGTAGGGAGGAGCCTATCATATCTCATGTGTTGCCATCCTGGAAGGTTCGTAGAAACACCATTACTGGTAAGTCTAACCGTCGGTTTTCAAGCTATACTATTGCTATACTGTAAAGCTGATAAAAGACATAATTAGCCGAAACGATGCCACACCCACCACAAAATGTTTGACAATACATAGTCTGTCATTTCATCATACATACTAGTGGAAGTACAACTAGGGGAATCCATAGTGGAGAAGGATCTGGGGGTTTTGGTAGATCATAAGCTCAATAATAGCATGCAATGCCAAGCTGCGGTTTACAAAGCAAACAAAATCCTTTCTTGTATTAAGAGAGGTATGAACTCCAGAGAGCGAGATATAATTTTGTCCCTGTACAAATCATTAGTAAGACCTCATCTGGAATATGCAGTTGTTTTGGGCACTAGTTCACAAAAAGATATTAGAGAACTGGAGAAAGTGCAGAGAAGGGCAATCAAACTGATAAGAGACATGGAGGAGCTCAGCTCAAGGGGAAGATTATGTTTTCTGGAGTGTTTGCATTTAGAGCTTCTGCTCCTAAAATATTGCAAAACACCATACTTTGCATTCCTTGAACAATCTTTTAAAAACATGTCCCATGTTGCCCCCTCGTACCTTTTGCTAATTTTCTGTGCCACCGACAGTTGTGGTGAGCTCATGTAGTGCCGGTACTCCTTATGAGTATGCGCTATAACTTTAAATTTAGTTTTTGCCCAAAATTGTAGTTGAGTTTTGGGGTTAATTGCTCTAAATCATGCATAGGCATCAGTTTGGCTGCGCTGTATTGAGCTTCTGCCTGGTCATAGGTGGGGTGTGCACCTGTGACAGGCCGTAGAACGCAGTCTGGTTGGACACATTGGGTACCAATCTTTCTCGGAGCCAATCAGTGGGCGCGTTTGTCTCGCTGTGTATTCAGGGAGAGGGTACTTAAGATGCTGAAGTCACATGGTTTTGGGTTCCAGTCCAGAAGTTGGTGCTGACTCCATGGTCCTGGTCCTCCTGACCAGCCCCCAGAGGCCCTCATGGCCTGGGGTGCGGATCCATCTGTTTCCGAGCCTCAGAACTGGCTAGTTTGAGGCGCAGTAACTGGAAGGAGGATTCTAAAGTGTTCCGGTGCCATCTCGGGTTTGGAGAGCCCCAGCAACTCTACATGCATCCAGGGGAGGACTCTTCAGAAGAGAGCCACGCATGAGGCTGGCTGCTCGGTAAGAGCCTGGAAGCTAAGCTACCATGGACATTGATTGAATCCACAATTTCTTACAGTATCGCCGGACCGGCTGAAAGATTCTAGTACAGTAAGAAAAGTTCCTACTTTTACCTTCCAGTTACAACTAAGCTTTTCAACCAAGTCTGTGTGAGAGACTTTGCAAAGCTAGAATTATTGTTGGCTGCTAGATCCAAGCTCAAGGATTTATCCAGCAATTAAAGAATCCAGTTGCGAGTGGCTATTACCTGGATTATGTACAGAGACTTTTATTGAAGTCAGCAGTTCCAAGCACCTGAGCTAAACTTTATCCTTATACCCTCTATTCCCAACTTAGAGACTGAGTTTGTTCAACTGTTTTAACCAGAATAAAAATCCTAAAAAAGGAATTCAGGTGTCGGTCTCTACAGTTACTGGGTCATCAACCCTGGGAACCCCTAGACAAGGACAACGAGTACGAGCTGGAGGAGGTAATCGGTAGGCCCAGAAAATTCAGCCGCTCCTTCGGGGGTTAGGGCGTTACATATATATATTGTGGCAGAGCAAGGCTCTGTCCCTATAAAAATGGGGTTAAAGTGGACACAGAGTCTGCATATCTGCTGAGTGCAGAGCTACAGAGCGTAGATTTGAAACAGAGAAAACTGCTCTGGCAGTTTTCTCCAGGTTTTGCTAGCTCCCTATGGGGCTCTGTAGTTTGGAGATCCTTCAGAGTTTTGGGTGGGACAGGATCTCCAACCCTGTGTCTGGGTCTTGTGGACAGCCAGAAGGGTGTGTGCCCAGTTGCACACAGCCCATATAACGAGGGGCTGGTGAGAGCAGAAGGGGGAAGGAAGGTGGAGCAGTGGCTGTTAGTGAGTGTCTCTGTGTAAGGACAGATGCTGTGTGCATTTAGAAGCTCAAAGCTGTGTCCATTGAAGGGCTTCAAAGCTGTGAGCGTCCAATGAGCCAGAAGCTGTGTGCATTGAGGGGCTTGAAGCTGTGTGTGTTGAAGAAGCCTAAAGACTGTATGCACCCAAGATTGTGGGCCTGGAAGATCTGGTGGTTGAGGTACTGCTATAGCAGCAGTGCTGTTGAAGATTAGCCAGGTGGGCTTGCATTTTCAGTTGTGTTTAAATGACGTGGTGGTTGAGGTACTGCTATAGCATCAGTGCTGTTGAAGAGTATCCAGGTGGGCTTGCATTTTCAGTTGTGTTTGAATGACGTGTAAACCCCTGCGTGGGATTCCTGGATGGACTTTTGTTTTGTTTTTTTCCTTTAATAAATGTGGGCTACCAGGCCCTTAACTATAAATGCCTGTCTGATGTGGACTCATTGCACCAAAACGCATCTATCCACTTAAGCTAAACACCCCATAATCACAATGTGTGTGTATATATATACACATACACCGCCTGAAGTATATTAGAAAAAGTACACCAGGAATCCACTGCAGTCAGATATAGGGTACATATATACACACACACACACACACACACACACACACTAGACTGGCTGTGTATATATATATATATATATATATATATATATATATATATGAAATACACTGCAGCTAACTGACTAACCTGCCTGCTCAATCTAAATCACACTATCTCTCCGTCCACACCAACAACACTACACAGGGCCGCCATGCAGGCAGCCTTATATAGTGTGGGGTATGGACTTAGTTCTCCTGAGCCATGAGCGATCGAATTTGCCGCAAATTCCCTATAATGTTCGTTTTTCCACAAACGGGCGAACACCCGATGTTCGAGTCGAGCTTATGTTCGACCTGAACATCAAGCTCCTCCCTACTTATGACATACTTCCGAGGATGCCAACCCTTGTATTCGCACCAAGAAACATATGCCCTCCAGATTCTATAATAAATGACTCTAGAGGCTGGCTTCCTAGCATTGATCAGGATTGTCACCATTGAACCTGAAAGCCCCCGATCTTTTAGAATGTGGGTTTCAATAGCCAAACCGTTAAATTTTGAGTTTGTAAGGTAGGTCCAGACATGGTGGAAGGGTACACGGGTACCCCACTGCCATCATGAACAGGAGAGGAGTGGGACAGGTATTATGGGGGCAGTATGTACAGGAGAGGAGTGTGGAGGGTATGATGGGGGTAGTATGTAAAGGAGAGGAGGGCTGAGGGTATGATGGGGCAGTATGTACAGGAGAGGAGTGTGGAGGGCATGATGGGGTAGTATGTACAGGAGAGGAAGGCGGCGGGTATGATGGGGCAGTACATACAGCAGAGGAGTGCAGAGGGTAATATGGGGCGGTATGTACAGGATAGGAGTTCAGAGGGTAATATGGGGCAGTATGTACAGGAGAGGAGTGCGAAGATTATGATGAGGGTAGTATGAACAGGAGAGGAGTGTGGGGGGGTATGAGGAGGTTAGTATGTACAGGAGAGGAGTGTGAAGGGTATGATGGGGGTAGTATGTACAGGAGAGGGGTGCAGAGGGTATTATGGGGTGGTATGTACAGGAGAGGAGTGTGAAGGGTATGATGGGGGTAGTATGTACACCAGAGGGGTGCAGAGGGTATTATGGGGCGGTATGTACAGGAGAGGAGTGTGGAGGGTATGATGGAGGCGGGATGTACAAGAGAGGAGTATGGAGGGTATGATGGGGCGGTATGTACATGAGTGGAGTGCGGAGGGTATGTTGGGGCCGTAAGTATAGGAGAGGAGTGCAGAGGGTATGATGAGGGTAGTATGTACAGGAGAGGAGTGTGGAGGATATGATGGGGGAAGTATGTACAAGAGAGAAGTGCGAAGGGTATGATGGGGCGGTATATACAGGAGAGGAGTGTGGAGGGTATCATGCGGGTAGTATGTACAGGAGAGGAGGGCATGATGGGGCGGTATGTACAGGAGAGGAGTGCAGAGGGTATGATGGAGTGGTATGTACAGGAGAGGAGTGTGGAGGGTATGATGAGGGTAGTATGTACAGAAGAGGAGTGTGGAGGGTATGATGGGGGTAGTATGTACAGGAGAGGAGTGCGGAGGGTATGATGGGGGTAGTATGTACAGGAGAGGAGTGCGGAGGGTATGATGAGGGCAGAATGGGGGGGGGGGGATTTTGTGCAGTGTCTGTGGGGCGACTATGGAATGATGTCCCTCAGCTGGGGGGTATGAAGCAGCTCTGAGTGATGTCTGTCAGCTGGATGTATGAAGTGGTCTGGGGGTTATACAAGCTGGAGGGGGGTTGGGGGCAGAGAAGTGGTCAGATAGTGATGTGGGTCTGTAATAAAAAAAAGATATTGTGCTCATCCACTAATATATACAACAATAAATCATACAACAATACTACTCAATGAAAACAATCTCCTGTCATAAAAGATGCCGGCCTCTAGCACTCTGTGTATGCCCAGATGATGTGATGGTAATTGATGACCATTAACATAACCCTGTGTTATCCAGGCTCTGAGTCTGTACGATCAGAGGTGTAAACTCTCCACATATACACAGGGTTAAGTTAATGGCCATAAATTAACTTCACATTATCTTGACAGAGGATTGGGGGGGGGGGTGTTTGTATAGATACATATGTGTATTTCTTTAGAAGCAATAACACTGCTTCTGTCTCCACAGCAGCTAGTATGCAAAAGCCCTAGTGATGCCACCTGTCCAGGATTCACCCGGACAGTCCGGGTTTTGAATCATGTGTCCGGGTTTCAGTCTGTCTGAAACCCAGACACATGATTCAAACTGGGCTGTGGCTCCCCTATGAACTGAGACAGTCACACGGAGCTGCGGACAGCTGTCTGTGGGCAGATTCTGCATCACTTGGGGGGGGGGGGAGCACAGGGTGATGATATCAGCAAAAACAACTTGGCCCCATTGTTCACCACAGCATGCATAGCATGCCGCATTCCTACTCTCCTTGGGGCACACAAAGGTGTAATCCTATAGTGTATACTATGGGGAAAAAGAAGTGCCCTGTGCCGCTATGGTGTTCGGGTTTGGCTTGAAAAAAAAGTGGCAAACCTAAAAAGCCCCCCCCCCCCCCCCCACCTGAATGGTCTGCCCCTGGTCTGAGCTGAATAATGTGCCCGTGTCTCCGGTAGTACACAACTAAGCCCATTGCATACCTTTCTTAGGCCTTACCGCAAATCACCCGGATAGCAGCCCCACCCAGCACAGGGTTTGTTTTCAGAAGAAGTTTCCAACTTAAAGCGGTTCTGCACACACAATTTTTTTTTCTTGTAATGTTAAAATAAGTTTTATTATTTCAATACACTCACATTTTTGGTGTCCGTCCATGGTCCGTGTCCGTAATTCTTAAAATTCTGAACTTTTAAAATGTATACCAGCAGCAATGTCATTTTGCTTGTGGGCATTTGAAACCCACAAGCATTTACTTCCTTGTTCCCTTTCGTTATGGGAACCAGCATGCCTCACGTTCGCCGAAATCTTGCGAGATTTCGGCAGGAGGCCAGTAAATCTCGGGAGATTTCGGCGGATGTCCGCACTGACTCCTGGGATCAATGACACCAGATCCCAGGAGACAGTGCGGCATGACGAGGATCGCCGCATAGACCCCGCCCACCACCGAAGAGACAGAGCAGCAATTACAAGGTAAGTAAAAAAAAAAAACACGCCATTTAGTACTCTTTGCCTGATTTGGAGATCAAGAGATTTACTAAATGAAGTGTGTGCAGAACCGCTTTAAGCGTAGGAGAAATAAGAATCCACACAACGACAGACATTTTACTCTTTATTGGAACACAGTTGATTAGTAGTTGATTTACACTATATCATAGTGTTGATATGTATTATATCAGTCATCCCAATGGTGACGGTACATTCCTTAAGTTGCAAGCAGATAGAGAACAGCATAGATGGGATCAAGGAGCAGCCCAAACCTTTTCCAGAGTCCTACAGCCTAAGCCATATGCCCCATACACGCGATCGGAAATTCCCGCCAGCAAAAGTCTGATGCAAGCTTTTGGTCAGAAAATGCAATTGTGTGTATGCTCCATCGGACTTTTGCTGGCCGAATTTCGGACAGCAAAAGATTGAGAACATGTTCTCAATTTTTCGATTGAAAAAAGTTCCGATTGGAAATTCCGATCGTCTGTACAAATTCCGACTCGCAAAATTCCTATGCATGCTTGGAAACAATTTGACGCATGCTCAGAAGCATTGAACTTCATTTTCTCGGCTCATCATAGTGTTGTGCGCCACAACGTTCTTGACGGTCGAAAGTTCCGAGAACTTTTGTGTGACCGTGTGTATGCAAACCAAGCTTGAGCGGAATTCAATCGGAAAAAAACATCCAAGTTTTTTCAGACGGAAAAACGGAAAATTGTATACTTACCTTCCGTAATTTTCCTTTCCTGTCGCATCCTCATGGCAGCATACACTCTGGGTTGTGACTCCGCCTCCACAACCTGATAGGACCACATAACTATAAGATGAAGATACGGCCCCCGCCCCGGTATTCTCTGTATATATGAATCACCTTTATTTAAGAATGGGAGGGATATTGTATGCTGCCATGAGGATGCGACAGGAAAGGAAAATTACGGAAGGTAAGTATACAATTTTCCGTTTTCCTGTCGCATCATGGCAGCATACACTCTGGGGAGTAACTCGCAGACAGGGTGGGTAATGCATCAATAGTAGTTTTTTATTCACAAGGAATGGCAGAGTTGGCCTGAATAACCGATCTCCCAAAATTTACAGTAGACAAGCGGGCAGAATCGACTTTATAATGGGAAATAAAAGTATTCCTGGAGGACCAGGTGGCCGCCCTGCAGATGGTTTCAGCTGAGACCCTACAATAGGCTGCCCATGAGGTTGCCACTGCCCTGGTGGAATGCGCCTTCAACCCGTCCGGGATCTGCGTAGCACTTAGCGAGTAGGCCTTCTTGATGGTTTTCACCAGCCATGAGGCGATGGTGCGGGCCGATGCTGACTGACCTCTCCTGAAACCGTGAGGGATGATTAGGAGGTTTTCTGACTTCCTAAAGGGTTCTGAGGCCGAGAGGTATTTGATGATGTTACCTCTGACATCCAGGGGGTGCGGATCGCCCTGGTCTGTGGTGAGCGCTGGCAGGTTAATCTCCTGGTTGAAGTGAAAGGAGGACGACACTTTAGGGATGAAGCGGTCTGAGGGTTTTAGGACTACCCTGTCTGGGTGGACGACCAGATATGGATCCCTGGCCAGTAAGGCTTGCATCTCAGAGACCCTTTTAGCCGATGTTATAGCGATGAGAAATGTCACCTTTAGCGTCAGATCCCAGAGGGAGATGCCTTCTAGAGGGAAGAAGGGTTCTTTAGATAGGGCCTCCAGAACGACCGACAGGTCCCAGGTCGGGAATGAAGGCTTCCTGGGAGGCCTCAGCTTGAGACATGCCCTCTGGACCTGAACGACAAGAGGGTCGAGGGCCCATCTAGTCCCAGTCAGGGCGGACAGGGCTGACACCTGCACCTTAAGGGTGCTGGAGCCGAGGCCTTTGTCCAGACCTGTCTGCAGAAACTCCAGTATCTGAGGGGTCGAGATGGAGGATAGATCCCACTCCTGCTGATGGGCGAAGGAGGTGAACTTATCCCAAACCCGCCGGTAGGTGGTGTTTGTGGTGGATTTCCTGGCCTGAAGTAGGGTGTCTACTACCCTAGTGGAACAGCCCCGCTCTAGGTACCTAGACCTTTCAGTCTCCAGGCCATCAGGTGCATCCTCTCTGGACTCGGGTGTAATAGATGGCCCTGGGAGAGCAGGTCGACTGACTGTGGAAGGGGGAGCGGGTCTGTTGTGCTCAACTGTAGGAGAGTGGTAAACCATGGCCTCCTGGGCCAGAAGGGAATCACGGCCACCACTAGGGCTGATGACCGCTTGAGCCTGAGCAGAAATCTCGCTATTAAGGGGGTCGGGGGGAAGATATACCCGAGGTGGAAGTCCCAGGGGTGGTGGAGACAGTCTGTCCCCTCCGCTGAGGGGAAGGGGACTCGAGACAGGAATCTCTGACACTTGGTATTGTCCGGGGTCGCTGCCAGGTCTATATCCGGGGGGCCCCAGGTTTTGGAGATCAGGGCGAAGGCCCGCGGACTCAGGGACCACTCGTTGTTGGAGAGAAATCTCCTGCTGAGGGAATCGGCCAGGAGATTCTCGGTACCTGGAATGTAGACTGCCCTGAGGTCCAGGAGGTTCCGCTGTGCCCATTCCATAACAGGGAGAACTTCCCGCATCATGGAAGAGCTCTTGGTACCCCCCTGGCGGTTGACATAGGCGACAGCGACTCTGTTGTCTAACCTCAGGAGGACCTGCTTGCCCCTCAGGAGAGGGCCAAAGGCCAGGAGGGCCTGGAGAGCCGCCCTCATTTCCAGAACGTTGGAAACGATGTCCCGAGCTTCGAATGGCCAGCGGCCCTGGGCTGCATGGTGTAGGTAGTGGGCCCCCCAACCCTCCAGACTGGCATCCGAGGTAACCACCTCCTGAGGGGGGGGAATAATATGCCTGTACCTGCCCAAGTTGCTCGGCCGGGTCCACCATCTCAGGGACTGTTTGACCTCTTGTGAAATGTGGATGGGCTGAGACATGGCCGAGCCGTTCCACTGGTGTAGAAACGAGATCTGAAGAGGCCTCGCGTTCCAGTGCGCCCATTGTACCATCGGAATGGTGGCCGATAGGGAGCCCAGAAGGCTGAGGCACGCTCTGGCCGGCAGGGAAGTGGCTAGGATGGCTCTCCTGACTTTCTGGGTCAGAGGGGGGATCTTCTCTGGGGGCAACTCTATCGTATTTGACCGAGTATCCAATACGGCCCCCAGAAAGACCATTCTCTGCGAGGGCTGAGGGTTGCTTTTCCCCCAATTTATGAGCCACCCCAGACTCTGAAGGGTGGAAATTAGAATTGCCCGGTGTTGAATAAGGGATTCTCTGGTGCCTGAGAGTAGGAGAATGTCGTCCAGATAGTGGTGGACCCTCAAACCCCTTTCTCTCAGGGCCGCCACTACCGGGAGGAGGATCTTTGTAAAGGTCCTGGGGGCCGTAGAGATCCCGAACGGCAGGCACTGGAACTGGAAGTGCCGCTGGTCTATAGAGAACCGAAGGAATCTTCGGAACAAGATATGGATTGGGACGTGCAGGTATGCGTCCTGAAGGTCCACGGACAACATCCAATCCCCCAGGTTTACGGCCTGAAGGATGGATTGTAGACTTTCCATCTTGAAAGATTCCACCCGGATGGATCGGTTGAGCCTTTTCAGGTCTAGGACGGGGCGCAGATCCCCTGACTTTTTCCTGACCAGGAAGAGGGGGGAGTAAAACCCCCTGCCTCTTTGAGATCTGGGCACCTCCACTATAGCCTCCTTTCGGAGCAATTCCTGGACGTAGTCCAGCAGCAACGCCCTTTTGTGATGTGAGGATGGAAGCTTGGTTGGACAGAAGTGGTCGCCCGGGGGTCGACCCTGGAAGGACCACCTGTGCCCGAAACGGACGGTAGCCACCGTCCACGGGTCTCTGATGGTACCCGCCCAAGCCAGCTGGAATTTTGAGAGCCTGGCTCCCACTACTGCTGGCTGGGCGGACGTACCTTCAAAAAGACTTCTGGTCAACAGACGCAGAGGTCTTAGGTTTTTGGAATTTGGAGAAGGTAGTCTGGGGATTCCTCCAGTTCCTCCGGAACTCCTTGCCTGGTCTGTAGGCCCTAGCATCCCTGTACCTATCCGGCAGGTTGCGTCTGGAAGGAGGAGGCCTCTGTTGCCTGGGTTTCCTATCCGAGGGGATGAGCCCGGATTTTCCGCCGGTCACTTTAGAGATAGCTGAGTCCAGCTTTGCCCCAAAGAGGTTCTCACCATCGAAGGGGATGCGGCACCAATTAGATTTGGAGGCCTGGTCCGCTGTCCAGGGTTTGAGCCAGAGCGCCCGCCTGGCCATAACCGAGGCCAGCATGGCCCTAGAGGATGATCTTATGGCATCCACTGAGGCCTCTGCCACAAAATCCCCAGCGAGGCTGAGTTCCTGCAGGGCCCTGACTATCCTGTCTTGGTCTGCACCCTCCGTAATGAGCTTCTCCGTGGAAGTTGACCAGCTAGAGATAGCCTTGCCAACGGCGGCCAGTGCTATGGCTGGCCTGCAAGCGCCTCCTGCCGCTGTATAGGCCCTTTTTAGGTCCGTGTCAATTTTCCTGTCCAGGACGTCCCTGAAAGTTACTGCGTCCTCGATAGGGAGCGTTACGTGCCTCGCCAGGCGCATGAGAGAAGCATCCACTACTGGCGGTGTAACCAGGGGCTTAGCCTGGGATTCTTTGAGCGGGTAGAGTTTGGTGAGCCTGTTATTAAGGCTCAGTTTCTTGTCTGGCTTCTGCCACTCCTCCCTGATCAGGTCATCCAACTCCTCAATGAATGGGAATGCCTCTGGGTCCCTCTTGAGGTTAGGGAAGTACTTCTTCTGTTTCTGGGGGGCCTCCTGGGGTTCCTCCCAGTTAATCGCCTCCTTGACCGACTTCACAAATGGATCGATCAGGGAGAAGTCAAACCCCGCGGCCGCCACCAGCTCCTCATCCTCAGACTGGAGTCTGGTTCTCTGGATGTACTGGGGGGGGGGAGGTACCCCTAATGGACATCTCCATGTCTGGAGTGGACTGCGGAGCTGCAGTCGCAAGCTCTCTTGGCTCCTGCTCCCTTTCCCTAGTGGCCTCCTCGAGGCACCTGCGACAGGCCAGCTTTTCCGGGAGGGCGATGGCTCCACATATCCAGCAGGCGTTGGCCGCTGGTCGGGGAGGGGGGGCTGGTGAGTAGCGTCTGTGCGACGACCTCCTTCGGTGGTAGCGGCTATGGGAGCGGGATCTGGAGCGACTCCTGCGGCTTCTCCTGTGGCCTGAGCGGCTCCTCCTCCTGCTGCGGCTTGAGTGGCTCCTCCTGTGCCCTGAGCGGCTCCTTCCACGAGATGCCTCCCTGCGTCCGGACTTTGAAGACCTGGCGGGGCTAACCATTTAGGCAGCATTAGCGGGTCCTGCACTCTTTTTTTCGTCTTCTTACTTACCCAATCCTTCCCTCTTACCTATCACGATGGTGGTGATCTGCTGGGGCAGTGGTCTCCATAGAGATAGTAAAGGCAGCCTAGTAGAAAGGAATAGGCATTAGAGGGGAAGGAAGGTAAGGGGGGAAATGGAGCGAGAAGCAGATTGCAGCAATGCACAAACAAGAAACAAAACAAAATAGGCACTTACCTATTGGGGAGTGTGCTGTGATAGTCCTGGAATCTGTTGCAGTGGTTTCTGCTGAGAAAAACATCCAGGGAAAGGAAAGGGAATCTTTCCCCTTTTGAATTTGGCGCCGGGAGCGCCGTGACGCTTCGCGCATGCGCAGTAGCGCCGCGCGGCCGTCGGCGCCATCTTGGATACTGGCAATAGCCTCAGTTCCCTCCACAGGACGCCCGTAGAGCCGTAGTGCGCATGCGCGGGGGCGCCGGAACGCTGAGCGCTGCTGGGGGAAACAGAGGACATACAGGAGGGACTACAAGGCCCAGCAGGGGCCGGAAAGAAAGTGACATCAAAGGAGGAAGACCACTGCAAGGTACAAAGCCTATTTAAGGCTTTTTAATGTAAAGAGGGATCACATACCTTTAAGCCTGTTTAAGGCTTGCTTCCCAAGGCAGCGGTGGCAATGCTTTTAAACCTGTTTAAGGCTTATTACAGCAGGCAGGTGCAGTAGTAGTACCCCTGAGATCACCAGAGTGGGGTTCCTTCCATTTAGCTTCGTTTAGAGGCTGTACAGGCAAGGACTTCCAAACCAGGAGAGGCTAGAACCTGGCTGGGGCGATAGCGGTAAGAGGGTGAAGCGTGCGGTCCCAACAGGTGAGGAAAAATTAGAGAATACCGGGGCGGGGGCCGTATCTTCATCTTATAGTTATGTGGTCCTATCAGGTTGTGGAGGCGGAGTCACAACCCAGAGTGTATGCTGCCATGATGCGACAGGAAATCCACTTGTGTGTACGGGGCAAAATGGATATGAGTATCCCCATGAGTCTTGCACCGCCTTTCCTTGTTTCCTCCCTATTTGAACCCCCCGGGAAGTTAAAGCCTAACATATATAACTATATATTAACAAATGATGAAGAAACATTTACCAACCCATTTTCTTTTCAAAGACTAAGATCAGGTGTGGTCCTATTTAGTAAGTTCAGTAATCGGTTAGTCTTTTATTGCCTTATCAAAAGATTATTTCTGATTGGTTGTTTTGGCTTACTGCCACCGTGCATTATTTAACTTTGCAAAACATTTTTGAAAGCGGTACATATTTAGAAGAAACATCAAAACTGGAGATACAGTGATAAAATCGTAAATAAGATGTCATTTTTCATATAGTCACATGTATTTAATGCTTTTCAGGAGAGTAACTGAACACAATCACCAAAATGTATTAAAGGGATTGTAAACCTCAGACATGGAATATGAACAAAGCCTATCCCTCTATAGTCTGTACGTATCTCAGTCCAGAGCACTAAGTGTCATTTCTGTCTGCTGCTTCATTCCTCTGCTATGTGTATGAGTCACTTCTGACAAGTTTTTCTGACATCAAGTGCCTGTGATTGACAGCCTCAGCTCTGTTCCTGTGTGCTGTGTGAAGGGGGGGTGTATCTTCCCTTCAATCAGCTCTCAGCAATCCCCTCACTGAGCTCTGCAGTGTGTGTATGATGCCATCTCCCCCTCCCCCCTGCTTTCTGAAAGCTCAGACAAGTTGCATAAATTCTGCACTTTGAAGGTCTGTAGAGAATATAAGACTGTAGATAAACAGGTGCAACTTAAGTAGGAAGATTTGTTTCATCTCTGTATATCATCTGAGGCCAGTAACTTCACTGGGTTAATGTAAGGATTTACAACCACTTTAATGCTTGGTATATGGAGTCGCGCAAGAGAAAAAAGGAATGTAGCTTCTAAAAGTTTGGTTTTTGAAAAATTATAAAAAGGAGAATTTGAAGGATAAAAGAGGTGCATGAATTCAAAGAATTGGCTTATTTGCACTGATTTAAAACTCACAAATAAAAAAACGTTTGCTTGCGCAATTCTCATCATTCCACTTTCCATTATCATACATTTCCACGCAGTCCTCATTGTTATGAAGGTCGTTGGGTTCACCTGGGTACCAGTTGAAGTAACTAAGGACTTGTCCAGACAGATCTCTAAAGTTGCCCTCGCTCTGTATGTCATTTATACCCATGAATACTTGCGTTTGAACCTTTTTGCGGAGGGAGTAAATGGCTTTGTTTTCTTCTTGGGTCCGGGGTACGGCCAACTGACCTCCGCCACTGGCACAGATGGTTTTGGCCTCGTCGTAAGTGACTTCAAAACTATTCATAATATAGTTTTTGTTTCCGCTTCTAGCAATCTCTTTTCCAAATGAAAAAACTGTAATAGTGGAAAGAAAGGAAAAAGAAAACATTTTTATCATGAGATTTCATGGAACGCATAGTAGATAGTAACATGTGCCACTTTTTATTAGGTTAAAGAGATCCTGTAGGTCAGGGGTGTCCAAACTTTTTTTCAAAGAGGGCCAGATTTGATGAATTTAACATGCTTGAGGGTCAACCATTTTTCCTGACATTCTTTGAACCATTAAAATTAAAAGCAAATTAACTAATACACTGTCCTACAAGAATTCTCTTGCCTTTCTGGCTGTGTGCGGTGAAGAGTCTAAGGATGAGCTTGGGCATGTTATTTGGATATTTATCGAAAGAACTGTGAAGCAAAATAAGGGTCAGTGCCCATCAATGCACCCTAATCAGTGCCCATCTGCAACCTCACCATTGCTATGAATGCAGCCTCACCATTGCCATGAGTGCAGCCTCACCATTGCCATGAGTGCAGCCTCACCATTGCCATGAGTGCAGCCTCACCATTGCCATGAGTGCAGCCTCACCATTGCCATGAGTGCAGCCTCACCATTGCCATGAGTGCAGCCTCACCATTGCCATGAGTGCAGCCTCACCATTGCCATGAATGCAGCCTCACCATTGCCATGAATGCAGCCTTACTATTGACATGAATGCAGCCTCACCATTGCCATCGTTGCAGCCTGATCCATGCCCATTTGCATCCTTGGAGGGGACAGGGAGGGGGCAGGACGAGCACCAACAGATAACATACAGGAGAACCTCCTGTTTACGTGGCGGCCCGCAAGCCGGACTTTGGACATGCCTGCAGTAGCCTCACCATTGCCATTGTTCGTTGCGCCTCAGCAGTAAGGATGAGCCCGGTGTTCGATTCGAACCCATGTTCGAATCGAGCACCGGGTGTTCGCTCGCTCGGCGAGCCCAGAACTATTGGGACCGCTCGCATCAAATTCGTGTGATGCGAGCGGCCCCGCAATGCATTGCGGCCCGCGCAGTGCAATGCTGGCTGATGATTGGCCAAGCATTGTGACCCCGCATGCTTGGCCAATCACAGCGCCGGCAGCGGGAGAGCCATAATTGGCTACAGGCAGGATGCCTGTAGCCAATTATAGCTCAGGGGCTTTAATACACGCCCCACGGTATAAGAGGCGGCGGCGGCGGCCTCGCAGAGTGTGCTGCTGACTGCTGACAACAATATGTTCTTTATTTCTGGGGATATGTGTGTGCATGCTGTTAGAACAGCGGCCCTGGGGGGTGTCTATAGGTAGCCTGTGAAGGAGGGCAGGTTTCCTGTGCTTAGAACTTTCCCTGCAAAAAAGTGTCATTTTTGCAGGAAGAAAGCTATTTAAATCACTCGCTGCTAATGAATTGATGGCTCCTGTAACACAGAGAGCTGTCATTCATTAATAAAAAACAAAAAAAAAAAGCGTAGGGGTCCCCCAAATTCAATAACCAGGCCCTTCAGGTCTGGGATGGATATTATGGGGAACCCCAGCCAAAAAAAATGGCGTGGGGTCCCCCTCAAAATCCAACCAGACCCTTATCCGAGCACGCAGACCCTTATCCGAGCACGCAACCTGGCAGCCGCAGGAAAAGAGGGGGGGACGAGAGCGGCCCCCCTCTCGCCTGAACCGTACCAGGCCACATGCCCTCAACATTGGGAGGATGCTTTGGGGGTCTAAGACCCCTAAAGCACCTTGTCCCCATGTTGATTAGGACAAGGGCCTCTTCCCCACAACCCTGGCCGGTGGTTGTGGGGGTCTGCGGGCGGGGGGGGCTTATCGGAATCTGGAAGCCCCCTTTAACAAGGGGACCCCCAGATCCCGGCCCCCCCCTGTGTGAAATGGTAAGGGGGTACAAAAGTACCCCTACCATTTCACCAAAAAAGTGGCAAAAATGGTAAAAAGGACAGGAGACAGTCTTTGACAATTCCTTTATTAAAATCTTCTTTCTTCTTTCTTCATCCTTCGGTTTCTTCATCTTCTCCTTCCTTCATCTTCTTCCATCTTCTTCTTCCATTTTCTTCTTCCTCCGATCCGCTTCTTCTTGCGCTGGTCTTCTCGTCCTTCTCGTCCGGCATCTTCTTCCGTCGGCGTCGGCGTCGGTGTCTCTGTCTCTTCTTGGGCCGCTCCGCGCAATGGGAGGCTCCCGCTGTGTGAGGCTCCGCTCCGTCTGACAGGTCTTTTATAATGGAGGGCACCTGGTGACCCCGCCCCCTCTGACGCACAGGGACGTCATGGGGAATTCCATGATGGCTTTCCCCATGATGTCAGAGGGGGGCGGGGTCACCAGGTGCCCTCCGTTTTAAAAAGACCTGTCAGATGGAGCGGAGCCTCACACAGCGGGAGCCTCCCATTGCGCGGAGCGGCCCAAGAAGACACCGACACCGACGCCGACGCCGACGGAAGAAGATGCCGGACGAGAAGGACGAGAAGACCAGCGCAAGAAGAAGCGGATCGGAGGAAGAAGAAAATGGAAGAAGAAGATGGAAGAAGATGAAGGAAGGAGAAGATGAAGAATCCGAAGGATGAAGAAAGAAGAAAGAAGATTTTAATAAAGGAATTGTCAAAGACTGTCTCCTGTCCTTTTTACCATTTTTGCCACTTTTTTGGTGAAATGGTAGGGGTACTTTTGTACCCCCTTACCATTTCACACAGGGGGGGGGCCGGGATCTGGGGGTCCCCTTGTTAAAGGGGGCTTCCAGATTCCGATAAGCCCCCCGCCCGCAGACCCCCACAACCACCGGCCAGGTTGTGGGGAAGAGGCCCTTGTCCTAATCAACATGGGGACAAGGTGCTTTAGGGGTCTTAGACCCCCAAAGCATCCTCCCAATGTTGAGGGCATGTGGCCTGGTACGGTTCAGGCGAGAGGGGGGGCCGCTCTCGTCCCCCCCTCTTTTCCTGCGGCCTGCCAGGTTGCGTGCTCGGATAAGGGTCTGGTATGGATTTTGAGGGGGGACCCCACGCCATTTTTTTTGGCTAGGGTTCCCCTTAAAATCCATACCAGACCTCAAGGGTCTGGTATGGATTTTGAGGGGGACCCTACGCCATTTTTTTTTTTTTTTTTTTGGCTGGGATCCCCCTTAATATCCATCCAGACCTGAAGGGCCTGGTTATTGAATTTGGGGGGACCCCTACGCTTTTTTTTTTTTTCATTTTTTTTTTTTTTTATCAATGACTTTTTTTTATGAATGAGTTTCAATGAATCACTGTTCTCTGTGTTACGGGAGCCGTGAATTAACATTAGCCGCGAGTGATTTTAAATAGCTTTTTTACTTTCAAAAATGACACTTTGCGCAGAGACAGTTCTAAACACGGGAAACATGCGCCCCTTTACAGGAATATTACACTTTTATTGTTTCAATTTAAGCATTATTAAAATCACTGCTCCTGAAAAAACGGCCGTTTTTATAAAAAATTTTTTGCATTGATACATGTCCCCTGGGGCAGGACCCAGGTCCCCAAACACTTTTTATGACATTAACATGCATATTAGCCTTTAAAATGAGCACTTTTAATTTCGAACGTTCGCATCCATTATAACTAATAGGGTTCTAAAGCTCGCACGGACTTTATGGTGCGAGCCGAACGGGGGGGTGTTCGGCTCATCCCTACTCAGCAGTAGCTCTTGTTCATCTAAACATGTACTCCAGGACACCTAAAAATCATCCCTTGTAGTAGGTATCAGGAGAGTACTTACCGAGGCCGAAGTGCCGAGAGTGGTTCACCCTTGCAACTGAGCGCAGTCCGCCCCCTGGAGGTGAGACAGGGGGTGAATGGCACAAAGAGGCACAGGCTACCCAACCGGAAGATGAGGACTGGAGTAGGAGCCAGGTACTGGGATCAGGAATCCGTAGAGAAGCTTCCAGGATACAGGTGCAGGTACAGGTCGGTAGACAGGTAAATCCGGGTCACTAGCAGAGGTTCAGGGCAGGAGACAGTAGACAAATCCGGGTCACAAGCAAGGTTCAAGAGGGCCAGAGGCAGCAAACGGGTAGTCCAGTAAACAGTCCAGGGGTCAAAGAGCAGGAGAAGGCAGCAAGGTCAAAGAGGCAGATCCGAGGTCAAACAGGCAGTCAATCAATCAGGATACCGGAAACAGGAACAGAGTTCAAGCAGGAAGCTGAAGACAAGCCAGCGCTGGACTGATCTGAACCACTTCCTTAAATAGGACCTGTAAGTGGTCATGTGACGCTGTCACGCACTGGAACGCTCAAGCGTGCGCTAGTGCGCATGCGCGTGCGTCGGAGCGCCGAGCCGCGAATGCGCATGCGCCGGAGCGCCGTCCCGTTGCGCGTGCGCACAGGCACCCGGCGCACCGTGTTAACCTGCCTGTTCTCCTGACAGTGCCCTCCCCCGAGGGGCGGCCTCCGGACGCCCAAACTAGCCATCAGCTCTGGATGCTCGGTGTGGAAGGCCCGAATTAAACGTGGAGCATGCAGATTTCCTGAGGGCTCCCATGAGTTTTCTTCCGTGGGGTAACCCTCCCACTTGACCAAGTACTGGAGTTGCCTCCCCCTCTTCCTGCAACTCAAGATCTTCTCCACCACGAATTCCGTCTCGCCATCCACCAGAACTGGTGGAGGTGGGGGTTCAATCCTGCCCGGGAAAGGACTAGGAGTAACAGGCTTCAGGAGGGAAGCGTGGAAGACAGGGTGTATCCTGTACGAATCCGGCAGAGAAAGTTCAAAAGCCACAGGATTGATTTTCCGTTTTATTTTGAAAGGGCCGATGAATTTAGGTCCTAATTTCCGTGTGGGGACAGCTAACTTGAGGTTCACCGAGGATAACCATACTTCGTCTCCTATTTCAAAATCCGGGTTCTCCTTTCTTCCCCGATTAAAGTATTTTTCATACCCCTCCTGGGCTTTCTGCATGGCTTCTTGTATCTTTTGGAAGTTCTGTTGAAGGGACCGTACTCGGTCCTGAACAGCCGGAACGGCAATTTCAGGAAGGAACCCTGGTAGGAAGGAAGGATGGAATCCGTAGTTGGCCCAAAAGGGCGTTTGATTGGTGGCGGTATGGACCGCGTTGTTATAAGCAAATTCTGCAAATGGTAGAAGACTGGACCATTCGTCCTGGGAATCTGAGCAAAAGCAACGAAGATACTGCTCCAATGACTGATTCGTCCTCTCTGTTTGACCGTTACTTTGAGGATGATAGGCCGAAGAGAGGCATATTTTAATCTCCAGGGTCTTGCATAACTCTTGCCAGAACTTAGAAGTGAACTGGGGACCCCTATCCGAGGTAATAGTTGCAGGTAAACCGTGGAGTCGGACAATTTCTTTGAGAAAGATATCGGCTGTAGCAGAAGCAGACGGGGTACCGGTAATTGGAAGAAAATGTGCCATTTTTGACAGTCGGTCTACTACGACCATTATTGTAGTGAATCCCTCTGAGGAAGGTAGTTCCACGATAAAGTCCATTGCTATCTCCGCCCATGGACGCTCAGGGATGGACAAGGGTCTCAGCAGGCCCCAGGCTTTAGAGTTGGTCCCCTTGTTCCGTTGACAAACTACACAAGATGACACATAATCCCGACAGTCTTGTCTCCACCCAGGCCACCAAAAGGAACGAGACACTAGCTCCGTTGTTTTACGAACCCCAAAATGTCCTGCAAGTTTGAGATCATGCAGAGTCCTGAGTGTCAAGGGTCTTACTTCAGTAGGAACAAATACCTTTCCCTGGAACCAGTGTAATCCGTCATGCATCTCCATTGGAGGAGTTCCTTGATTAGAAGGTTGCCCAGATGCTGCCTTAATAGCGGGAATCAGATCAGGTTGCAAAATTAGAGAGAGAAAATTCTGTGATGGAAGAATGGTACTGGGTTCAGTTTCTTGGGGTGTTTCATGGAACATCCTGGAGAGAGCGTCTGCCTTCCCATTTTTCGAGCCGGGTCTGTACGAGATATGGAAATTAAACCTAGCAAAGAAAAGAGCCCATCGGGCCTGCCTAGGCTTTAGGCGTTTGGCTGTCCTGAGGTATTCCAAATTTCGGTGGTCGGTCCAAATCATAATTGGATGAGAAGCCCCTTCCAGGAGGTACCTCCACTCCTCCAAGGCAAACTTGATGGCCAGTAGTTCTCTATCTCCCACATCGTAGTTCCTCTCTGGAGGACTTAACTTCCGGGATGCGAAAGCCACAGGATGTAGAAGAGCCTTGGGACCTAGTCTTTGGGACAGGATAGCTCCCGTCGCCGTCTCTGATGCATCCACCTCCAGCACAAAGGGTAAGGCTGGATTTGCATGCATCAGGATGGGAGCTGACGAAAACAACTTTTTTAATGTGTCGAAGGCCCCTTGAGCCTCCGGGGACCAATGGAATTGGGTGCCTTGATGAGTCAATTTGGTGATGGGTGCCACTATGGAAGAAAAGCCAACAATGAATCTTCGGTAGAAGTTTGCGAAACCGATGAATCGCTGTACCCCTTTCTTGTTTACCGGAGCGGGCCATTCTAGTATGGCTTTAACCTTTTGTGGGTCCATGGAGACCCCATTTGTAGAAATGATGAACCCCAGGAACTGCACTGTAGTTTTCTCGAATTCGCACTTCTCAGCTTTGAGGTACAAACTGTGACTCCGAAGAATGGAAAGAACTTGTTTCACGTGCACTTGGTGAAGTTCCGGGGTGTCTGAGAAGATAAGGATGTCGTCCAAATATACGACAAGAAAGTCATCGAGATGTTTGCGGAAAATATCATTGACCAGGTGCTGGAAAGTTGCTGGTGCGTTACAGAGCCCAAAGGGCATCACCAAGTATTCATAGTGCCCGAATCTGGATCTAAAAGCAGTTTTCCATTCGTCTCCTGCCCTAATTCGGATAAGATTATAGGCCCCACGAAGATCCAACTTGGAGAAGATTCGGGCAGATCTGAAACGCTGGAAAAGTTCTGGGATTAGTGGCAGGGGATACCGGTTCTTAATTGTGATTTTATTTAATTCCCTGTAATCGATGCAAGGCCTCAGGGAGCCATCCCTCTTTCCTACGAAAAAGATGCCAGCTCCAGCTGGTGATGAGGAAGGGCGAATGAACCCCTTTTCCAGATTCTCATCAATGTAGGCCTTGAGGACCTTTAATTCTACTTCGGACAGAGGAAAGATACGACCAAAAGGGATCGCTGATCCAGGGAGTAGGTCGATGGGACAATCATATGCCCGATGGGGCGGCAGACAGTTCGCTTGTTGTTTGTCGAACACATCTCGGAACTCTAGGTAAACTGGGGGTACATGAAGAAGGCTCTCGGGAACCGAAGAAATGGTGGAGCAGGAAGCGGAGGCCTGAATGAAGCAATGCTGAGTGCAGTGAGGAGATGAAAAGGAGACTTCTTTCCTCCCCCAGTTGATCTGTGGTTCGTGGATTTGAAGCCATGGAAGTCCCAAGATGACGGGGAACATAGGAGATGGGATGATGTCGAACTGAATGAGTTCCTGATGGCCAGAGTCAGTGGTGACCCGGATGGGTTGGGTTTCATGGGTGATAAGTCCTGAACGGGGAAGAGAACCATCAGCCAAGTGTACCTGCAAGTTTTGTTTCTTCAGGACCAGAGGTAAGTGTAATTTGGACGCTAATGTGGCGTCAAGGAAGCAGCTGCAGGCACCGGAATCAACGATTGCTGATAGTCGGATCTCCTCTCCCGACAGCTGTAAGGAGACAAAGAGAGCGACATAAGTCTGGGAGAACCCAGAAGACTGATAGTTCATCAGACACTGACGGTAGGACTTACTCGGTCTTATAGGACAGGTACTGAGGAAATGTCCAGAAGCCCCACAATACAGGCAAAGATTCGCCCGTCGCCTACGGAGCCGTTCTTCAGCCGTGAGGGGGGCCCGGACCAACCCCAACTGCATAGGTTCCGTCTCCTGGTTGGCCACGGCTGAAGCCGCAGTGGCGGGTGGAGGCAAGGTAGGTCTGGTGAAAGTCCAGTTGGAGCGGGGGGACTGGAAGCGTTCGGAACGCCTCTCCCGCATGCGCCGGTCCAATTTGGTGGCAGCTTGAATCAGGTCCTCCAGCGTGTCGGGAGTTTCGGATCTTGCCAGTTCATCTTTTAAAACTTCGGATAGCCCCTGGCGGTACTGGTATTTGAGGGCCGGTTCGTTCCAACCGGTGTCAGCTGACCACTTTCGAAATTCTACGGTGTAGTCCTCCACCGGTCGGCGCCCCTGAAGTAGGTTATGTAAAGTAGCTTCAGCTGTGGCCCCACGTTGCGGATCATCATAAAGTTGTGCCATACTTTCAAAAAAAGTCTCTACCGCATTCAATGCGGGGCTCCTCTGCTCCATCAAACTATGGGCCCATGCCTGGGGTTCCTCGGCCAGGAGCGAAATGATGAAGCCCACCTTTACAACTTCTGACGAAAAAGTCCTAGGTTGAAGAGCCAAGTAGAGGGAGCAAGCATTCTTGAAGGCCCGGAACTTCTTACGGTCACCCGTAAAGCGTTCAGGGGTAGGGACCCTGGGTTCGGGTGAGGCCATGATTACAGTAGGATTAGTTGATCCAGGAGGAGCGGAGATTCCGCTGGAAGCTGAGGGGGCTGCCAAAGTAGGTGCAGCTAACCCAGAAAGATGCTGCAGGCGACTGTCCACTTGAGTGTACCCTTCTTGCAATTTTTGTACGGCTTCAGTTAAAGCTGAGACTTGTTGGCACAAAGCCTCAAGGGGTGAACGCACTCTGTCGGCCTCAGACATGGCTGGCTTGTACTATCAGGAGAGTACTTACCGAGGCCGAAGTGCCGAGAGTGGTTCACCCTTGCAACTGAGCGCAGTCCGCCCCCTGGAGGTGAGACAGGGGGTGAATGGCACAAAGAGGCACAGGCTACCCAACCGGAAGATGAGGACTGGAGTAGGAGCCAGGTACTGGGATCAGGAATCCGTAGAGAAGCTTCCAGGATACAGGTGCAGGTACAGGTCGGTAGACAGGTAAATCCGGGTCACTAGCAGAGGTTCAGGGCAGGAGACAGTAGACAAATCCGGGTCACAAGCAAGGTTCAAGAGGGCCAGAGGCAGCAAACGGGTAGTCCAGTAAACAGTCCAGGGGTCAAAGAGCAGGAGAAGGCAGCAAGGTCAAAGAGGCAGATCCGAGGTCAAACAGGCAGTCAATCAATCAGGATACCGGAAACAGGAACAGAGTTCAAGCAGGAAGCTGAAGACAAGCCAGCGCTGGACTGATCTGAACCACTTCCTTAAATAGGACCTGTAAGTGGTCATGTGACGCTGTCACGCACTGGAACGCTCAAGCGTGCGCTAGTGCGCATGCACGTGCGTCGGAGCGCCGAGCCGCGAATGCGCATGCGCCGGAGCGCCGTCCCGTTGCGCGTGCGCACAGGCACCCGGCGCACCGTGTTAACCTGCCTGTTCTCCTGACAGTAGGGCTGCACCTGCAAGGCAGGGTTAAATTCTTGTTTATGACTAGAGAACTTGGAAAAGCACTTTTACTAACCTGATACTCCACTCCTGCAGGCTCCTCTGCGCTGCTAAAGTAGTCCCTGCAGTCTGAACTCTCCTATGCTTCTGTGGTCTAAGGTCTTCTGACTTCAACAAGACCAATACACAGATTTTTTACTTACTACTGCAATGGAATACTTTTAGGTTTCCTGGAGTTGGGCTTTAAGCTTGCACAAATTTTGAGCATTTGCATTATTGGCTCAGTAGACTGCGTATGTCGACTATGAGCTGTGGACTTCAGCAGCATAGGTTGGACCTCCAATTCTTTCAGCTCTCCTCCCCCTACTGAAGTGTCCAAAGCAACTGTCTCTTCTGCATACCTAACTACCCATTGTCCCCAAATACAAGATATACATTACCCAACTGAAAGTAGCCCCCCGTATAAAGCATCCAGCTAACCTTTTTCCTGCTTCTCAAGGTTTGATTGCAGATCTCTCATCCGTGAATCCATAACAGTCATTTGCAATTTAAGATTTTCGATAGCTAAGAAAAGAGTTCACACAATCAATTTGAATGTATTATAACTTTTGTGGTTCCCCAGATTTGAGCATTTACCATATGGACTGCATGTGTTCCTAGGGCTTTAACATCAGCAGTGGAAGCATACAACCACCAAAATAGGAATAAGGGTCCTTGTACCCAAAAGTGATGTCTGAGATGTTCTGAAAAAGTTGCAGAAAGTTTCTGCTGGGGAAAGTCTCCAATGAAGAGCCACTGAGAGAGAGCTGGGCTGCTGAGGCTAGTGACCCTGATGAGTCAGGTCAGGAAAGGGGTGGAATGAGCGAGTGCCTCCCCGAACCATACTAGGCCACATGCCCACAACATGGGGGGTGGGTGCTTTTCCCATGTTGATGGGGACATCAACATCCCCACAACCGTGGCCGGTGGTTGTGGGGGTCTGCGGATGGGGGGCTTATCAGAAACTGGAAGCCCCTTTAACAAGGGGGTCCCCAGATCCGGCCCCCCCATGTGAATGAGTAGGGGTACATAGTTATTCACCCATTCAACAAAAAAGTGTAAAAAAAGCAATAAAAACACACACAGTTTTGCATGCTGGGTCAGCAACATCACAAGAGGCGGTGCCACCAGATTACGTTGCCAAGTGGCCCCACCCTTACCGATATAAGAACTGTCAAAGCGCAGAGGAGGCATTTGGCGGGCAGCTGTCCCAAAAGGCAGAGTGTTTTTTATTTTTTGGGTCGGTGGTGTGGCGGGCGGCCTGATTGACGATGGATTCACATTTAGGGACACTTTTTTGTATTTTTTAATAAAGGATTTGTCAAAAACTTGTCTCCTGTTTTTTATTTCTTTTGTACACTTTTTTTGGTGAATGGATAGGGGTACTATGTACCCGATACTCATTCACATGGAGGGGGGGGGGGTCAGGATCTGGGGAACCCCTTGTTAAAGGGGGCCTCCATATTTCGATAAGACCGCAGACCCCCACAATAACTGATCACGGTTGTGGGGATGAGGCCCTTATCCCCATCAACACAAAGCACCCACCCCCCCCCCCCCATGTTGAGGGCATGTGGCCTGGTATGGTTCAGGAGGAAAGGGGGCGCTCGCTCATCTCCAGCTTTCCTAACCTGCCAGGCTGCAAGCCCCGAATAAGGGTATGGATTTTGGGGGCATGGGGTTCCCCTTAAAATCCATACCAGACTCAAAGGGACTGGGGGAGGACCCCATTTTTTTCTTTATGTTTTTAATAGCTGGGTGTCGGCAATTGTAACCGCAAGTCATTTTAAATGGGATTTGATTACTTATTTTTTCTTTTGAAATGTCTGTTTTGCTTTAGCATGTTCTATATATGCTACAGATGCAATTTTTTTTAACATTTTGGCTGATTTTTTTATTTAGCTGTCGGTGGGGAAACCCATTGACAGCTGATGACTAGGGTTGAGTGAACCCGAACTGTAAAGTTCGGGTCCGTACCGGACTTTTGGGTGTCCGGGACCCGGACCCGAACTATTGGCTGTAAGTTTGGGTTCGGGTCCGGTGTTCGGCGCTGTATTGGCGCCTTTTTCACAGCTTTAGGCCAGCCAATGGATGATCGTTTTACTTGTGTGCCTTAGAAGCCATCACAGCCATGCCTACTAATGGCATGGATGTGATTGGCCAGTGCAGCATGTGACCCAGCCTCTATATATAGCCCACACACAGCACACAGCGTCATTCTGTTAGACACACACTGTTAGGCAGGGTCCTGTGCTGCAGATAGATAGAAGATTTTAGGAGTTAGTGTGCTAAAGTCAGTCCACATTCCTGGAATTTTATTCGAATTAGTTAGCTCAGTAAGCGATCTAGATAGCTAGAGTAGGGAGGGAGTTTCTTTATTTTGCAAAAGAAAGAGGCAGACATAATTATTGAAGAGATTCCTAAATCAATTGTACCCTGGCTGGGGTGCAGTGCACAGTCACAGTAACAGTGCCATGAGGCCAGTGCCAGATAAAATCTAAACGTTTTACCTTCAAGCTCAGTGCAACATTACTGCACTGCATATACTAAGAGATACACCACAGTCTGTGTGTATTCTGCTATTGGAAAAACATTGCATAAAAATTGAACTTTGCTTTTTATTTTTTTTTCCCAATAGCATTTTCTGCGTTTTCATAAACGCTTTACATACTATCCGTGTAGTCTGATATTGCAAAAACATTGCAAAAAAATAAAATTTTGCGGTGTTTTTTTTTCTTCCCAATAGCATTTTCTGCGTTTCCATAAACGCTTTACATACTATCCGTGTAGTCTGATATTGCAAAAACATTGCAAAAAAATAAAATTTTGCAGTGTTTTTTTTTCTTCCCAATAGCATTTTCTGCGTTTTCATAAACGCTTTACAAACTATCCGTGTAGTCTGATATTGCAAAAACATTGCAAAAAAAATAAAATTTTGCGGTGTTTTTTTTTCTTCCCAATAGCATTTTCTGCGTTTTCATAAACGCTTTACATACTATCCGTGTAGTCTGATATTGCAAAAACATTGCAAAAAAATAAAATTTTGCAGTGTTTTTTTTTTTTCTTCCCAATAGCATTTTCTGCGTTTTCATAAACGCTGTAGATACTGTCCGTGTAGTCTGATATTGCAAAAACATTGCAAAAAAATAAAATTTTGCAGTGTTTTTTTTCCTTCCCAATAGCATTTTCTGCGTTTTCATAAACGCTTTACATACTATCCGTGTAGTCTGATATTGCAAAAACATTGCAAAAAAATAAAATTTTGCAGTGTTTTTTTTTTTCTTCCAATAGCATTTTCTGCGTTTTCATAAACGCTTTACATACTATCCGTGTAGTCTGATATTGCAAAAACATTGCAAAAAAATAAAATTTTGCAGTGTTTTTTTTTCTTCCAAATAGCATTTTCTGCGTTTTCATAAACGCTGTAGATACTGTCCGTGTAGTCTGATATTGCAAAAACATTGCAAAAAAATAAAATTTTGCAGTGTTTTTTTTTCTTCCCAATAGCATTTTCTGCGTTTTCATAAACGCTTTACATACTATCCGTGTAGTCTGATATTGCAAAAACATTGCAAAAAAATAAAATTTTGCAGTGTTTTTTTTTCTTCCAAATAGCATTTTCTGCGTTTTCATAAACGCTGTAGATACTGTCCGTGTAGTCTGATATTGCAAAAACATTGCAAAAAAATAAAATTTTGCAGTGTTTTTTTTTCTTCCAAATAGCATTTTCTGCGTTTTCATAAACGCTGTAGATACTGTCCGTGTAGTCTGATATTGCAAAAACATTGCAAAAAAATAAAATTTTGCAGTGTTTTTTTTTCTTCCCAATAGCATTTTCTGCGTTTTCATAAACCAGTATGTCCGTGTAGTCTGATATTGCAAAAACATTGCAAAAAAATATAATTTTGCAGTGGTTTTTTTTCTTCCCAATAGCATTTTCTGCGTTTTCATAAACGCTTTACATACTGTCCGTGTAGTCTGATATTGCAAAAACATTGCAAAAAAATTAAATTTTGCGGTGTTTTTTTTTTTTCTTCCCAATAGCATTTTCTGCATTTTCATAAACGCTTTACATACTATCCGTGTAGTCTGATATTGCAAAAACATTGCAAAAAAATAAAATTTTTGCAGTGTTTTTTTTTTTCTTCCCAATAGCATTTTCTGCATTTTCATAAACGCTTTACATACTATCCGTGTAGTCTGATATTGAGAAAACATTGCAAAAAAATAAAATTTTGCTGTGTTTTTTTTTCTTCCCAATAGCATTTTCTGCGTTTTCATAAACGCTTTACATACTATCCGTGTAGTCTGATATTGCAAAAACATTGCAAAAAAATAAAATTTTGCTGTGTTTTTTTTTCTTCCCAATAGCATTTTCTGCGTTTTCATAAACGCTTTACATACTATCCGTGTAGTCTGATATTGCAAAAACGTTGCAAAAAAATAAAATTTTGCAGTGTTTTTTTTTCTTCCCAATAGCATTTTCTGCGTTTTCATAAACGCTTTACGTGTACGTGTATTCTGCTATATACAAAAACACCCATTTAGGGCGAGATCATAAATTTTGAAAATATGAGGAGATCATCAAAAAGGGGACGTGGCCCCGGTCGTGGTGCTGCTGGTGACGCTCCTGTTGCAGGGAGAGGACGTGGTCGATCTGTGCCAGCTACACGCACTAGTGAAACACCTTCCGCAGGTGCGAGTAGGCGACAGAGCCTGCAGCAGTAATGAGGCTGTACGAATGTCGAGGCCAGGACAAGTACAGGCAATAGTAGATTAGGTTGCTGCTGACAGTGCCTCCGGTTCCTTCACATTGTCTCCCACCCAGTCTCCTGATGAAAGTTCAGAGTTGGCACCTGCAGCCGATGTCCATCAGTCTTTCACCTCACCCCCTTGCAAATCAGCCAATCAGTCTGAGCCCCAAATCATGCAGCAGTCTCTTCTGCTTTTTGATGACTCTGTTAGCAGGGTTTCCCAGGGCCATCCACTTAGCCCTGCCCCAGAAGTGGAAGAGATTGTGTGCACCGATGCCCAACCACTTATGTTTCATGATGAGTACATGGGAGGACCATCGCAGCACGTCTCGGATGATGACGAAACACAGGTGCCAACTGCTGCTGCTTTCGCCATTGTGCAGACTGACAAGGAGGGCAGGGGTGAATTTTGGGTGGAAGATGATGCGGAGGACGATGAGGTCCTTGACCCCACATGGAATCAACGTCATGCAGGTGACCAGTGTAGTTCAGAGGAAGAGGTGGTGGTCGCACAGAGCCACTAGCACAGCAGAAGAGGGAGCAGGGTGCAAAAGCGGAGCGTCCGTCCCCTAGACAGTAGGTCTGCTACTGCCCAACGCAGCAAGGGACCGAGCACACCAAAGCCAGGTGCAAGGAGTTCCCTAGCGTGGCAGTTCTTCAGACAATGTCCTGATGACAAGACATGAGTGGTTTGCACGCTGTGCAATCAGAGCTTGAAGCGAGGCATAAACGTTCTCAACCTGAGCACAACCTGCATGACCAGGCATCTAAGTGCAAAGCACAAGATGCAGTGGAGTAGACACCGCAAAAACCAAGAAAGGTCTCTGGCTCCTCCTGCTTCCTCTTCTGCTGCAGTCTCGGCCTCTTCATCCACCTCTGTAGTGACAGTGACACCTGCCAACCCGCAAACAGAGGATCTGCCAGCAACACTACCACCTGGGTCACCAACCATCTCCACAATGTCCCATGGAAGCGTTCAGCTCTCTATTTCCCAAACACTGGAGCGGAAGAGGAAGTACCCCCCTAGCCACCCGCGATCCCTGGCCCTGAATGCCAGCATTTCAAAATTCCTCGCCTTTGAAATGCTGTCATTCCGTCTGGTGGAGACGCAGAGTTTTAAAAGGCTGATGTCATTGGCTGTCCCACAGTACGTCGTGCCCAGCCGCCACTACTTTTCCAGACGGGCTATCCCTTCCCTGCACAACCAAGTGGGGGACAAAATCAGGTGTGCACTGCGCAACGCCATCTGTGGCAAGGTCCACCTAACTACGGATGCGTGGACCAGTAAGCACGGTCAGGGACGTTATATCTCCCTAACAGCACACTGGGTAAATGTAGTGGCGGCTGGGCCTGAGGCGGATAGCACTTTGGCGCATGTCCTTCCAGGATTGCAGGGCACTTCAGTTTGCCTCCTGTTGCTAACTCCTCCTACTCCGCCTCCTCATCCTCTACAGCCTCCTCATCCGGTCAGCGTAACACCTTCACCACCAACTTCAGCACAGCCAGGGCTAAACGACAGCAGGCAGTTTTAAAACTTTCCTGTTTGGGGGAAAAACCCCACACCGCGCAGGAGTTGTGGAGGGACATGGAACAACAGACCGATGAGTGGTTGGTGGCAGTGAGCCTCAAGCCCGGCCTTGTGGTGTGCGATAATGGGCGAAATCTCGTAGCAGCTCTGGGCCTTGCCGGTTTGACGCACATCCCTTGCTGGCGCATGTGCTGAACTTGGTGGTCCAGAGGTTCCTGAAGAATTACCCCGATATGCCAGAGCTGCTGCAGAAAGTGCGGGCCGTCTGTGCGCACTTTCGGCGTTCTCACCCTGCTGCTGCTCGCCTGTCAGCGCTGCAGCGTAACTTCGGCCTTCCCGCTCACAGTCTCATATGTGACGTGCCCACAAGGTGGAACTCCACCTTGCACATGCTTGCCAGACTGTGCGAGCAGCAGCAGGCGATAGTGGAGTTTCAGCTGCAGCACGCACGCGTGAGTCGCTCTGCGGAACAGCACCACTTCATCGCCAAAACCTGGGCCTCCATGCGAGACCTGTGTGCCTTGTTGCACTGTTTCGAGTACTCCACCAACATGGCCAGTGCCGATGACGCCGTTCTCAGCGTTACTATCCCAGTTCTATGCCTCCTTGAAAAAACTCTTAAGGCGAGGATGGAAGAGGATGTGGCACAGGATGAGGAGGAGGAGGAAGAGGGTTAATTTCCAAGGCTTTCAGGGCAGTCATTTACAAGTGGCTACGAGGCTGGGTTCCTGCACCAACAAGCGCCAGGTACACAATTGTCTGGCAGCAAGGGCACAGTTCTGGAGGATGACGAGGTGGAGGATGAGGAGGAGATGGAGGAGGAGGAGGAACCATGTTCACAGCAGGGTGGCACCCAGACCAGCTCATGTCCATCACTGGTGCGTGGCTGGGGGGATACAGAGGACACAGACGATACACCTCCCACAGAGGACAGATTTTCCTTGCCTCTGGGCAGCCTGGCACACATGAGCGATTACATGCTGCAGTGTCTTCACAACGACCGCCGAGTTGCCCACATTTTAACTGGTGCTGATTATTGGGTGGCCACCCTGCTGGATCCCCGTTACAAGGACAACGTGCCGTCCTTAATTACCTCACTGGAGCGTGATCGTAAGATGCGCGAGTACAAGCGCACGCTGGTAGACGCGCTGCTGGTGGCATTCCCACTTGGAAGCGGGGGTACGGTGGAAGCACAAGGTGAAGGCAGAGGTCGCCAACGCAGCCGGGGCACCGCCAGCACCTCGCAAGGCAGGGTTAGCATAGCCGGAATGTGGAAAAGCTTTGTCGGCACGCCACAACAACCAGCACCACCAGCTGAGATGGAACGTCTTAGCAGGAGGCAGCATTTCACCAACATGGTGGAGCAGTATGTGTGCACACGCGTACACGTACTGCATGACGGGTCTGCCCCCTTCAACTTCTGGGTCTCCAAATTGGACACATGGCCTGAGCTTGCCCTTTGCGCCTTGGAGGTGCTGGCCTGCCCTGCCGCCAGTGTATTATCTGAACGTGTATTTAGCACGGCAGGGGGCGTTATCACAGACAAGTGCAGCCGCCTGTCCAGAGCCAATGTGGACAAGCTCACGTTCATTAAAATGAACCAGGCATGATCCCACAGGACTTGGCTGTACCTTGTGCAGAATAGACACATATACTGGTCTTCTGACGAAAACTGTCTTGCCATCGGATAGTGTCCGGCCACTTACTGCGCAGGTGCAGTGCTTGCGCAGTACGGAGGACAAGGAGATTAACAAAATCTCCAAAGATGAACGTCGCCTGCGCAGTAAGTGCAGGTTCAAGCCCGACCATCCAAGTGGACATACGGTAGCACATAGTAACAGGGCCCCTCACGAGCTCGCTTGGCTAGGCTTCAACCTCGGATGATGTGGCTTGAACCTGGAGTCACCGCGCATCGTCTTCGGAGAGTTTCAAAATCCCCTTGTCCTACGTACTGAGCAAGCGCAGTACAGGGCGGACACTATGCGACGGGGGACAGAATTCGACACATCATTCACCACTAGCCTCATTGTTGTATTTTTGAACCAGTGTTGGCTACCTCGTCCTCCTCCACCGCCGCTTCCACCTACACCGCCACATCCACCGCCACCTCAACCTCCTACTCCATTTGAATTTCGTCCTCCTAGGTCAAGATTATAATTTTTTCATTTTTTTTTTTATTTCCAAGTATTTTATTTTCCGACTATCTTATCCATTAAATTTAATAATTTTTTCCAGAAAGTGCGTATTCTGGGGTATTCCCACCATATGTGCGGCATCGTGCCGTTGAGTTTCTGAGGTTCTTAATGACTTCCTGTACCTCTTCTCCTGAGAAGGGGGCCTCCAGCATTTTTTTTTATTTTTTATTTTTTTTTATGTTATTTTAAGTTATTTCCCTATCCACATTTGTTTGCAGATCACTTGCCATGCTCTTAACGACATTTTGTTGCCATTTGCAGCCCTCTAGCCCTTTCCATGACCTTTTTACAGCCATTTTAGTGTTCAAAAGTCCGGGTCCCCATTGACTTCAATGGGGTTCGGAGTTCGGGGTCAAGTTCGGGTCAAGTTCGGTCCCGAACCCGGACTTTTTTCCGAAGTTCCGCCGAACCCGCCGAACCCGAACATCCAGGTGTCCGCTCAACTCTACTGATGACTCATCGGTTGTTAAGGACTCCGTGGCCAGCTTCCCGGCCCCATTCCTTAACAATCAGCTTACACTGTGCCCTGGACCTGTAAATCACACTTTGGCTAACTCCACTTATTGCGTTACCTGCCAAAAGGACCACCTACAGCAGGATCCAGTGCATGGCAGCAACATTACAGGCCAGCCCCACTTCTTCTATATGGATACAGCCTCCAAGGCCCCTATAGGTTTTAAAAGATGGGGCTTTAGGCTAAAGTGAAGTCTGGAAGGAGTGAAGTCTTGAACAACATGCATGAACTTGAGAGGGTGGGTTTATCCTCTGGGCTCCCCAGGTTGGAGTTAACGCCTGATCATGGGGTAATACTGTATAGCTTACATCAGGTTTTTTATTAAGTGTGATTACCACAATATCTGTCTTCTCCTGTATATTTGCTTTCTTTTATTCCTTATACGGAACCTATTGTCAATAATATGGATTGAGGACTTGTTGAGTACAATCTGTCTTTTACTGTGTATATGGAATTGTACATTTATACTAACTGTTTGGATTGTTCATGTTACATTTCAGTAAAGGAAATTATTCTATAAGGATTCATGTTTCCGTGTGATTTGTATTACGTCCTACATGTGCATCAAGTAGAAAAACTTGGGAACCTGTTTAGGCAAGACAGTCTAATTGTTGCAGGATTGGGATTAATTTAATCCACATCTTTTATAAGGGGAGATAAGAAAGCAGCAAGCTCTGGAGAAGGAGTGGTGATGTAATAGTGGAGTGATTGGTCTGGGATGGTGGACAGTAGTCTTCCCTTGTCGCACCTCCTTTGCCCCTAAATACTAGTGTTTTGGCCCTCCTTGTGAATGCAGTCAACTGCCACATTGCACCTGCAACCACGTGTGTACTGAGGCCTTGGATAAAGTATAAGTCTTCTCCTTCCCAGGCTTAGCACCATCAGAGAAGCAGAACTGTGTGGTAGAACCGGTGGGGGTGAAAATCATCTGGATCTTGTCCATGAAAAGCTCAAGGATTGGAAAACTGGCTTGACAACTCCAGGTTACTGGAAGGCATTATTCGGACCATTTCTTATACGTATGTAAATGCATTAAAAAAAAAAGCAAACTAGATAAAAGGGATCCGGGCTAACAGAGCTGTAAAGCTAGTGCCGACGCCGAGGAAAAAAGCACGTGAAAAATTCGAGTTTATCAGTGTTTTGCATTGGCGTCAATGTATGTTTAGCTGCGCTAGATTTTAGTGGCTTTTATCTGCCTCTATTCAAAATCAATGGTTCCCTATGGGAGCCCATTAATTTGAATAGAAGCCGGAACAGAAGTCGGATCATGATGATCCGACTTTCAGTGCGACTTGTGTGCTGAGGATCTTGAAGGAAAACTGCCCACCAAAAAAAAAAAAAAAAATTTGACATGGGGTTCCCCCCAAGATCCATACCAGACCCTTATGTGAGCATGCAACCCAGCAGGTCAGGGAAGGGGGGAGTCGAGCGAGGGGGCGGTGACGTCCCAGGGGCAGGGCCTCTGGATGACGTCAGCGGATGGCCTCGCCCCATGCCAATATGTCATGGCACGCGGCGGACCCAGCATTACAGCATTACACCTGGAGATCACATCGAGTCAACATCGGAAGATAAACAGAGGGAGAAGACCCGGCAAAAGAGTGAGAAGACAGCGGAGAGAGAAGACTCGGCAGAAGAGGGAGAAGACAGCACAGAGAGGAGAAGAACTGGAGAGGAGAAGAACTGGAGAGGGGAGAACAAAACCGGCAGAGGGAGAAGAGCCAGAGAGGGGAGAAGATATAGGAAGAGACGCTGGATTTACTTTAATACTGTACTATGTTTATTTTTGCCACTTTTTTTTAGGTGAATGGGTAGTGGTACAATGTATCCCATACTCATTCACATAGGGTGGGGGGTGGGATCCGATAAGCCCCCACCGCAGACCCCGACAACCACTGGCCAGGGTTGTTGGGAAAAGGCCCTTGTCCTCATTAACATGTTGAGGGCATGTGGCCTGGTATCAGGGCTGGTGCAAGGATTTTTGACACCCTAGGCGAAACCTCATTTTGCCGCCCCCCCCTGGCTGACTCTGCCCCCTTTTCCCTGCCCATCTAAATCCCACCTTTTTAATAAAGCGCCCATCAAATGCAGCCTCACCAGCGCCCATCAAATGCAGCCTCACCAACGCCCATCAAATTCAGCCTCACCAACGCCCATCAAATGCAGCCTCACCAACGCCCATCAAATGCAGCCTCACCAACACCCATCAAATGCAGCTTCACCAGCGCCCATCGAATGCAGCCTCACTAGCGCCCATCGAATGCAGCCTCACCAACGCCCATCGAATGCAGCCTCACCAGCACCCACCAAATGTAGCCTCACCAACGCCCATCAAATGCAGCCTCACCAACGCCCATCAAATGCAGCCTCACCAACGCCCATCAAATGCCGCCTCACCAGCGCCCATCAAATGTAGCCTCACCAGCGCCCATCAAATGTAGCCTCACCAACGCCCATCAAATGCAGCCTCACCAACGCCCATCAAATGCAGCCTCACCAGCGCCCATCAAATGCAGCCTCACCAGCGCCCATCAAATGCAGCCTCACCAGCGCCCATCAAATGTAGCCTCACCAGCGCCCATCAAATGCAGCCTCACCAGCACCCACCAAATGCAGCCTCACCAACGCCCATCAAATGCAGCCTCACCAGTGCCCATCAAATGCAGCCTCACCAACGCCCATCAAATGCAGCCTCACCAACGCCCATCAAATGCAGCCTCACCAACGCCCATCAAATGCAGCCTCACCAACGCCCATCAAATGCTGCCTCACCAACGCCCATCAAATGCAGCCTCATCAGCGCCCATCAAATGTAGCCTCGCCAGCACCCACCAAGTGCAGTCTACCAGCGCCCTTCAATGCAGCCTACCAGTGCCTATCAATGAATGTTTGCTTGCTGCGGGAGTCGGGAAACAGACAGACACAGTCCTCCACCACTGCTGCTCCTCTGACACTATGTGTGAATGGAGCGGAGGCTGCCTGCTGATGCTGAGACATAGTTGCTTGCTGCAGAGAGAAGAGAGTAGGAAAACCAGTGGCCGGGCGCCCTAGGCAGCAGGGCGCCCTAGGCAGCCGCCTAGTTTGCCTAGTGGTAGCACCGGCCCTGCCTGGTATGGTCCGGGGGGGGGCGCGCTCTCTCTCCCCCCTTTCCTAACCTGCCGGGCTGCATGCTTGGATAAGGGTCTGGTATAGATTTTGGGGGGACCCTACACCATTTTTTTAAGCATGGGGGTTCCCCTTAAAATCCATACCAGACCAGGGGGGGGGGTGCCCCAGGCCAATTATTTTTTTCATTTTGGCGGGGGGTCCCCTTTCAATATCCTCAGCACACAAGTCGCACCGCAAGTCGGATCATCTTTATTCAAATCAATGGGCTCCCATAGAGAACCATTGATTTTGAGTAGAGGCAGAGAAATACCTGACGAGGCGTAATGCTGTGTATACAGCATTTAACAGCTTTTACCGGCGTCTGCCGTTTTTACAGCTTTAGCGCTGGAGCCTCAGAGCACGCTGGTCCTGGGGTTTTTTGGAGCTTAAAAACGCCTATGCCACTTACAGCTCAAAAACACCTGTGTTTGTGTGAGGCCATTGAATAACATGAAGAGGTGTTTTTAAGCTGTAAAAAAAGCTCCAAAACACGGCTGTAAAAATGTCCATATGTATGAGGTCTAATACTGAATTAAAATAAAGCAACATGTAATTATGTAAGCAAGAAACTTTCCCTTTCAAGAAAAATGGTCTTTTACCTGGACCCATGCTGTCTCCTCTTTCCCCTTTCGGTCCTTGTGGTCCTGTCAGTTATAAAACATATTTAATGAGAGAGTTAGTGGAAAAAAAATGATAAAGTTACAGTGGCGGCCCGTCCATAGGGGGCGCATGGGCGCCGCCCCCCCAAAGCCAGTCACAAAAAAAAAAAATTAAAAAAAAAAAAAAATGTCCCTTTAAAAAAAAAAAAAAAAAAAAATTTTTTTTTAAAAAGGTTCCTTTAAGTGCACTGTGTTCGGGGCGGGCGCCGGCCACAGTGCACTATGGGAGCGTCATGCCAATGCAATCCCGTGATTGCCGGCAAAACGCTTTATTTGCAGGTTTTTTTTATGCTTTGTGGCGCTATGCAGAGTGCCACAAGACGCTCATTGGGGCATTCTTCTGCATTGTGTCCTGATGGTGGATAGTGATTGGCTGGTCCATAGGATGTAGGGCGGTGCTTTTATCGGACCAGCCAATCACTTCCGGTTTTACGAATCACTCATCCTGGCTGCAGGTCTCTGAACAGGAGCAGAGGAGTTGACCAGTGAACGGGACAGGTAAGATTAGGAAACGTTTTAGGTGCTCTTAGACGTGCAGCAGGGGGGGAGGAGGGGAGTGCACTGAAGAGTTGAGACTTGAGAGGCACATTCCGGAGACAGTTCATCTGGGCTGCTACTGTTTAATGTGTGTCAGGTAGGGGGAGGGGCAGCCTGGCACGAGTGGATAATGCTACATGTTATGTTGTTCAGGCTGTCCTCTCCTCTCCTCATCTCCTCTCATCCAGCTGTATTTACATCCAGTCTGATAGCAGAGATCAGAGCTTCTCCCTGGCAGGGGGAGGTCTGATCATACTGGATGGTGACATGGTGCTGGGAGGACAGGAGATGACAGCTGGAGGGGAAGACAAGTCCTTCACTCTACACTGATCTGTGCTGGATCAGAACACTGACAGGCAGATCCACCATCCCTGATCATTAAATATCTCCATCCCATCCATCCACCCACCCCATCCATCCATCCACCCCATCCATCCATCCACCCACTCCATCCACCACATCCACCCACCCCATCCATCCATCCACCACATCCACCCACCCCATCCATCCATCCATCCATCCACCCACCCACTCCATCCACCCCATCCACTCACTCCATCCATCCATCCATCCATCCACCCACTCACCCCATCCATCCATCCACCCACTCACCCCATCCATCCATCCACCCACCCCATCCATCCATCCACCCCATCCATCCACTTACCCCATCCACTCAATCCATCCACCGCATCCACCCACCCCATCCATCCACCCCATCCATCCACCCACTCACCCCATCCACCGCATCCACCCACCCCATCCATCCATCCACCGCATCCACCCATCCACCCCATCCACTCACTCCATCCACCACATCCACTCACCCCATCCATCCATCCACTCACCCCATCCATCCATCCACCCCATCCACTCACTCCATCCACCCACCCCATCCATCCACTCACCCCATCCATCCATCCACCCCATCCACTCACTCCATCCACCGCATCCATCCACCTCATCCATCCACTCACTCCATCCACCGCATCCACCCACCCCATCCATCCACTCACTCCATCCACCCACCCCATCCATCCATCCATCCATCCATCCATCCATCCATCCACTCACCCCATCCACCGCATCCACCCACCGCATCCATCCACCCCATCCACTCACTCCATCCACCGCATCCACCCACCCATCCATCCACTGCATCCATCCACCTCATCCATCCATCCACCCCATCTAACTCACTCCATCCACCGCATCCACCTACTTGTCAATCCATCCCTGCACACCCCTTCTTTCCTATATGAAAGCAGCTTATTTTTTGGTATTGTCCTAAAGCTGACCATACTCTGTCCAATCCCCTTTTTCACCAGACCATACACAATACAGTCTGTGCAATCTCCTGTAGATCTGCCATCTACTAGGTAGTGCAAGAGCCTGCCCTGGGGCGGGGCGGGGGGGGGCGGGGGTGTATGTGCGAGTGAGGGGGCCAGGTCTGTTTTGCGCCCCCCCCTAAAATTTTGACCACCAGCCGCCAATATATATACTGAGTGTAGAAGGTCAAAATAAACTACATCCTACAAATATCCTATAGTCGAAAATCTTTATTTTAACCAGAGGTTTTGATGACAGTGTAGCGGTGCCCCCGTGGGGTCGCTGAGTACAGTAGTTCCACATGTCACCCCGGCCAGCCCGGCATTCACCTCCAGTCACACATTTCTAGACAATGAACAGTCCATCAGCTTGTTTTTGTGGTTTTTATTTGCAGTAGTTAGCGTGTGTGTGCTGTGTGAGTATAGCACAGCACACGAAACCACCTTAGCCTGTATCTGCCCTTCTGCCCTGTTGTCATCTAAGGCAGCCAGACAGCCATCTGCAGAAGTTAGCACGTGTGTGTGCTGTGTGAGTATAGCACAGCACACAATAAACCACCTCAGCCTGTATCTGCCCTAAGGCCCTGTTGTCATCTAAGGCAGCCAGACAGCCATCTGCAGTAGTTAGCGTGTGTGTGCTGTGTGAGTATAGCAACGCACACGAAACCACCTCAGCCTGTATCTGCCCTAAGGCCCTGTTGTCATCTAAGACAGCCATCTGCACGAGTTAGTGTGTGTGCTGTGTGACTCCAGCACAATATACACTACCCACTACAATGCTTGGAAGACCGACAAGGAGAGGCAGACAGTCCCGAGCCAAGAAAACAGGGCAAGCAGGCTCTGTGTCTAGAGACAACAGTGCTGGTCGTGGACGTGGTGCATCGTCATCAGCACGTGGCCATGGGACACGCTTGTCCTTCTTTTCGGCAGCTGGACATGTTGAACCGCATCATGCCGAAGGCTTGGTAGAGTGGATGACCAAGCCCTCCTCATCCTCCTCATCCTCTCTCACCCAGGCTCAGGGTACTGGCAAAGCAGCTGCCAACGCGTACTCAATGTCATCATCAGGCACCCCTTCCCTAGATCTCCAACCCCACTATACCTTCAGTCCTCTCTGAAAGCTGCACTGAGAGGAATGAAGGTGTAGAATTAGGTGTGTCACAGCCGAGTACTTGCTGGCACTCTGCTAGCAGTACACCGACGTCCGATTGTACCAGGAAAATTTCCCTGCCCCAGCTGCTGGACCGTCGAAAGAAGTTTACTCCCAGCCATCCACATGCCCAGCGGTTGAATGCTAGCTTGGCTAAATTGCTAGCACTTCAACTGCTGCCTTTTCAGTTGGTAGACTCGGCCCCCTTCCGTGAGTTTGTTCAATGTGCTGTTCCTCAGTGGCAGGTTCCCAAACGCCACTTTTTCTCACGGAAGGCGATTCCGGCTCTCTACCGGCATGTGGAAGGCAATGTCCATGCCTCGCTGGACAGGGCGGTCAGCGGTAAGGTCCAGCAGGCATGGACAGGGATGTTACCTGTCTTTCACGGCTCATTGGGTCACTCTTTTGGCAGCTGGGAAGGATGCAGGACAAGGTGCAGTAGTGTTGGAGGTTGTTCCGCCACCACGCCTCCAAAATGCTACTATTGGTTGTGACACACCTCTCTCCTCCACCCCCTCCTCTTCTTCTTCCTCCATGGCCTCTTCGAGTGCTCTGTCCTCTGAACCAGCAGTGCTCCGTAGGCGTCCAAGGGGCTACGCAAGTACGCAGGCAAAAAGATGCCATGCCGTGCTTGCGCTGGTGTGTTTGGGGGACAGGAGCCACACTGGGGCAGAGGTTCTGTCAGCTCTGCAGGGGCAGGCCGAGAGGTGGTTGACGCCACGCCAGCTTAAGTCAGGAATGGTGGTTTGTGACAATGGCACCAACCTCCTCTCCGCCCTGCGACAGGGACATCTGACCCATGTGCCCTGTATGGCTCATGTCCTTAACCTGGTGGTGCAGCGGTTCTTGGGCAGGTACCCAGGCTTACAGGATGTCCTGAGGCAGGCCAGGAAAGTCTGTGTGCATTTCCGCCCATCATATAATGCCAGTGCTCGGTTGGCTGAGCTGCAAAAGGAGTTGAACCTGCCCAAGAACCGCCTTATATGTGACATGCCCACCAGGTGGAACTCAACGTTGGCCATGCTGCAGCGACTGCACATGCAGCAGAGGGCTATCAATGAGTACCTGTGCGACTACGGCACCAGGACAGGGTCAGGGGAGCTCGGATTTTTTTCCCCATGCCAGTGGAGCATGATCAGGGATGCATGCACTGTCCTGTCACCATTTGATGAGGCCACGAGGATAGTGAGCAGTGACAGTGCATGTATCAGTGACACTGTACCTCTTGTCCACCTGTTGGAGCATACGCTGCGTGGGATAATGGACAGGGCACTTGAGGCAGAACAGAGGCAGGAAGAGGAGGACTTTCTTGCCTCTCAAGGCCCCCTTTATCCAGACAGTGTTCCTTCTCTCCCACCCATCACACAGAAATAGGATGAGGAGGAGGAGGATTGTGTCAGCATGGAGGTGGAGCCTGGCACTCAGCATCAGCAGCAGCAGTCTTTTAGGGATGATTTACAGTCCCAAGAAATCAGTGGACTTGTATGTGGCTGGGAGGAGGTGGCTGTGGATCATGTCGTCCTCAGTGACCCAGAAGACTCTGGACCGAATGCCTCAGCTAACCTACGTTGTATGGCCTCTCTGATCCTGCAAAGCCTGCGGAAGGATCCTCATATTCTTCGGATCAAGGAGAGGGACCATTATTGGCTGGCCACTCTCCTTGATCCATGGTACAAAGGTAAGGTTGCAGACCTTATCTTGCCGTCGCAGAGGGAGCAGAGGATGAGACATCTCCGGGAGGCCTTGCAGAAAGGTCTGTGCAACGCGTTCCCAGAAACTGGGAGGTTACAAACTCCTGGTCCTGGATGACGAGTTTCTGAGGCTTTGGTCAGTAGCAGAAGGAGCGGTGGGGAAGGTGGACGTCTGACCGATGCGTTCAGACAATTTTTAGTCCGCAGCCCCAAGGTATGATTGGTTCCAGCAACCATTGCCAGCGTCTGATATACATGGTGCAGGAATACCTAGGGGCAAAGTCAGACTTGGACACCTTTCCCACCGAAAATCCTCTGGCTTACTGGGTCTTGAGGATGGATCACTGGCCAGAGCTTGCACAGTATGCAATTGAGCTACTGGCCTGTCCTGCATCCAGCGTTCTTTCCGAACGCACATTCAGTGCTGCTGGAGGCTTTGTCACCATTTACAGGGTGCGCCTGTCCACCGACTCGGTTGATCGACTGACATCATAAAGATGAATTAGTCTTGGATCACCACCAGCTACCAGGCACCTGAAGCTGATATAACAGAATCATTTATTTTGAAATGTCACATCCTTTCAAGACTGCCTATGCTGATGCTGAGTGACTGTCCTGTTATGTTGACTGACTATCCTCTTCCTCCTCAATGATCCTGATGATAGCTTGGAAGAACATTTTTGTTTCTGGGTGCCACCACCAGTGGCTGAGGCCCAATTTTTCAGCCCCTGTTTAACAGGGGCATGTAATTACAATTTTTTATGCAATGCTTTGCAACAGGTCTGATTGCTGTGCTCAGAGTACAGTATCTGTGAGGGGTTGCAGTGTTGTGGCACCAGCACCAGTGCCTAAGGCCCAATTTTCAGCCCCTGTTTAACAGGGGCGTGTAATTACAATTTTTTTATGCAATGCTTTCTAACAGGTCTGATTGCTGTGCTCCAAGTACAGTATATGTGAGGGGTTGCAGTGTTGTGGCACCAGCACCAGTGCCTAAGGCCCAATTTTTCAGCCCCTGTTTAACAGGGGCATGTAATTACAATTTTTAATGCAATGCTTTGCAACAGGTCTGATTGCTGTGCTCCAAGTACAGTATCTGTGAGGGGTTGCAGTGTTGTGGCACCAGCACCAGTGCCTAAGGCACAATTTTTCAGCCTGTTTAACAGGGGCATGTAATTACAAATCTTGATCTAATAATTCACAGCAGGGCCCATTCCTGTGCCCACCAAGAGTAACTGTGAGGGCTTACAGTGTTGTGGCGACACCGTCCACCACCACCACCAAAGGCCCAATTTTTCTGCCCCTGTTCAACAGGTGCATGCAATTACAAATCTTGATCTAATAATTCACAACAGTTTCATACTGCTTGTTTCATACTGCTGGATAGACTCTGTTACTGTATGTGGATTGGTCTGACAATATAACTTTGCATTTTCAACCACTGTGTGTGCCGTGCCTTCCCTCTGGGTGCCTACCACCTGGGCATTTCCCCACCCCACAGCCTACGTGATTTAGAAACAAATCATTAAAATAGAGAAAACTAAGCCATGCTTTTAGATTTTTTTTCATTTAAAGACATAAGAATCATTCATGTAAGCAGAGAGGGTTCCCCTTAGTGGGACAAGTTCCCAGTTACCTTGCTCCCCATTGGCTCCTCTTTCCCCTTTTGGTCCAGGTGGTCCGGCAATTCCTTGTAATCCAGGAGCACCTAATTAGTCAAAAAATAATAAAAACTAAAGTTTAATCTGCTTAGTTTTTAACCCCTCTGGTTCCTTCTTTACCCCCTCAAAAATGTGCTAATAAAGTTTTTAAATGCAGTTAATTTAACATTAAATATAGAATAAAATTATATATTTTTTTAATTCAGTGGTCAACAGTTAGACAAATGTTTGCAACTAAACTGAATTTAAAGTTTAGAGTTCAGAATTTACCTGAAGCTCCTGTTTCTCCCCCTTCTCCCTTTAGTCCTGTTGGCCCCTGCTCTAGGGTTGCCACCTTTTCTTCAAGTCAAACCCAAACACTTTAGCGGTGCACAGCAATTTTTTTAAAAGTATAAACTATACATATATTTTGATATTGAATACAATTTTTAATCATATGAAGTTAATAACAAGAGTCCCCCTTTTACATCAGAGTCCACAGAGTTCCCCTTTTATATCTGAATCCACAGAGTTCCCCTTTTACATCTGAACTTGCAGGGTTCCCTTTCACTGTAAGGGGGGACTCTGTAGACTCTGGTGTAAAGGAGAACTCTGGGGCCTCTAACATAAGGAGTGCTCTGGGAGCCCTGATTTAAGGGGGACACTGAGAACTCTGATGTACTGAGAAGACTCTGATGTAAGGGGAAACACTGATGTAAGGGGTGCTTTGAGAACCCTGAATTACCTTAGTGTATTTTAGAGGCAGGAGAGATAAGGGGGAGACTTCAGTCACAGACAGGGATGGATGGTGAGCTCACTCACCCCTTGGCAGTCAGCACCTCTCATCCGGATGTATCTGAGGCTACTGGACTTAACATTTCCAGCTCCTACTTTCCTTTTCTGAGGTACGGTGCCGGGATTTGGAGTGTGGGCATACACAGAGGGGCAGGAGTGGGGGGAAGAGGTGCAGATTGAGCCCTCTCTCCTCTCCCGTCTGTGAGTGTGTTTGGGGGGAGGGTTTGGATTGACCTGATGGCACCCACGGATCCTAAAAGAATTGAGCTCTGTAATTTCAAAGCCATTGTATTTAATTTTTAGGGACTCATTAATTACGGGAAAAGTACCACTGGATTGGCGCAGGGCGAACGTGGTGCCTATATTTAAAAAGTCTTTACCAAGTAATTATAGACCTGCTAGTTTAACTTCTATAGTCAGGAAGATACTGGAGAGATTAATAAAAGACCACATAGACAAGTTCTTGCTGGAAAAAAAATTTAAGCAACAGGCAGCATGGATTCATGAAAGACAGGAGTTGTCAAACAAACCTGATTTCTTTTTATGAAGAGGTAAGTAAAACCTTGGACAGAGGGGTGACGGCGGACGTGGTATACTTGGATTTTGCAAAAGCGTTCGATACAGTTCCCCACACACGGCTCATGTGTAAGGTAAGGTCTACAGGCTTGGAAATATCGGTTTGTAAATGGATAGAAAACTGGCTAAATGACAGAATTCAGAGAGTTGTGGTTAATGATTCTTACTCTGAATGGTCTAAGGTTATTAGTGGTGTACCCCAAGGTTCAGTGCTGGGACCCTTACTTTTTAATATCTTATAAATGATATTGGGTCTGGGATCAAAAGTAACATTTCTGTCTTTGCAGATGACACCAAGCTATGCAGTCGAATAACGTTCCTTACAGGAGGTCTCCAATTTACAAGCCGACCTCAATGCACTGTCTAATTGGGTGACTATGTGGCAGATGTTAATGTTGATAAATGTAACGTTATGCACTTGGGGGCTAAGAATATGCATGTATCATACATACTAGGGGGAGTACAACTGGGGGGATTGGTAGTGGAGAAGGATCTGGGGGTTTTGGTAGATCATAAGCTCAATAATAACATGCAATGCCAAGCTGCGGTTTCCAAAGCGAGCAAAGTTGTTTCTTGTATTAAGAGAGGTATGGACTCCAGAGAGAGAAATATCATTTTGCCCCTGTTCAAAGCATTAGTAAGACCAGTGGCGGCTGGTGCTCCATTTTTTTAGGGGGGTGCACACAAAACCCCAACCAATCCCCCCCCCCCCCCCCAACGTCACTCGCCCATGATGGAGGTGGTTGATAGATAAATATGCAGTTAGATAGAGATAGATATGCAGTTAGATGAAAGAAAGAAAGAAAGATAGCGAGATAGATAGATAGATAGATAGATAGATAGATAGATAGATAGATAGATAGATAGATATAGATGTGCAGTTAGAGCAGTGCTGGGAGCCCTGGTGTGATACACATACAGGAAATGTGTAATGAAGGCTCCAGCAGATTGTGGGGTGAAGGGCTGGATAGATAGATGAGAGAGAGAGAGAGAGAGAGAGAGAGAGATAAAGGGAGAGAAAGAGAGAGAGAGATATAAAGGGAGAGAGAGAGAGAGAGGGAGAGAGAGAGAGAGAGAGAGATCGAGAGAGAGAGAGAAAGGGAGAGAGAGAGAGATAAAGGGAGAGATAAAGGGGGAGAGAGAGAGAGAGAGAGAGAGCTAAAGGGAGAGAGAGAGATAGCGATAGAGATCGAGAGAGAGAGATATAGGGAGAGATAAAGAGAGAGAGAGAGATATAGAGATAGAGAGAGAGAGAGAGATAAAGGGAGAGAGAGATAGAGAGAGAGAGAGAGAGAGAGAGATAAAGGGAGAGAGAGAGAGAAAGATCGAGAGAGAGAGATAGGGAGAGAGAGAGATAAAGAGAGAGAGAGAGAATAAAGGGAGAGAGAGAGAGAGATAAAGGGAAGGAGAGAGAGAGAGAGATAGAGATCGAGAGAGAGAGATAGATAGATAAAGGGAGAGATAGATAGATAGATAAAGGGATAGATAGAGAGATAGAGAGATAAAGAGGAGAGAGGGAGAGAGATAGCGGGAGAGAGATAGATAGATAGATAAAGGGACAGAGAGAGAGAGATGGATAGATAAAGGGAGAGAGATAGATAGATAGATAGATAGATAGAGAGCGATAGATAGAGAGATAGATAGATAGATAGATAGATAGATAGATAGATAGATAGATAGATAGATAGATAGATAGATAGATAAAGGGAGAGAGAGAGAGAGCGAGAGAGAGAGAGAGATAAAGGGGAGAGAGAGAGAGAGAGAGAGAGATAGCTAAAGGGAGAGGTAGATAGATAGATAGATAGATAGATAGATAGATAGATAGATAGATAAAGGAAGAGAGCGAGAGAGAGAGAGAGAGGGGGGGGGGTAAATAGATAGATAGATAGATAGATAGATAGATAGATAAAGGGGGAGAGAGAGAGAGATAGGTAAAGGGAGAGATAGATAGATAGATAGATAGATAGATAGATAGATAGAGGGAGAGAGATAGATAGATAGATAGATAGATATAGATGTGCAGTTAGAGCAGTGCTGGGAGCCCTGGTGTGATACACATACAGGAAATGTGTAATGAAGGCTCCAGCAGATTGTGGGGTGAAGGGCTGGAGCAGAGGTGGATTCCAGGCATAGCAGAGGTGAAGCACAGCTTCCTCCGATCACAGAATATACAGTGGTGTGAAGAAGTGTTTGCCCCCTTCCTCATTTCCTGTTCCTTTGCATGTTTGTCACACTTTAGTGTTTCGGAACATCAAACCAATTTAAACAATAGTCAAGGACAACACAAGTAAACACAAAATGCAATTTGTAAATGAAGGTGTTTATTATTAAAGGTGAAAAAAAATCCAAACCATCATGGCCCTGTGTGAAAAAGTGATTGCCCCCTAAACCTAATAACTGGTTGGGCCACCCTTAGCAGCAACAACTGCAACCAAGCGTTTGCGATAACGTGCAATGAGGCTTTTACAGCGTCCTGGAGGAATTTTGGCCCACTCATCTTTGCAGAATTGTCCTAATTCAGTTACATTAGAGGGTTTTCGAGCATGAACGGCCTTTTTAAGGTCATACCACAACATCTCAATAGGATTCAGGTCAGGACTTTGGCTAGGCCACTCCAAAGTCTTCATTTTGTTTTTCTTCAGCCATTCGGTGGTGGACTTGCTGGTGTGTTTAGGATCATTGTCCTGCTGCAGAACCCAAGTTCGTTTCAGCTTGAGTACACGAACAGATGGTCGGACATTCTCCTTCAGGATCTCTTGGTAGACAGCAGAATTCATAGTTCCTTTTATCACGGCAAGTCTTCCAGGTCCTGAAGCAGCAAAACAGCCCCAGACCATCACACTACCACCACCATATTTTACTGTTGGTATAATGTTCTTTTTCTGAAATGCGGTGTTCCTTCTACGCCAGATATACTTGGACACACACCTTCCAAAGAGTTCCACTTTTGTCTCATCGGTCCACAGAATGTTGTCCCAAAAGTCTTGGGGATCATCAAGATGTGTTGTGGAGAAATTGAGACGAGCTTTGATGTTCTTTTTGCTCAGCAGTGGTTTTCTCCTTGGAACTCTGCCATGCAGGCCATTTTTGCCCAGTCTTTTCCTGATGGTGGAGGCATGAACGCTGACCTTAACTGAGGCAAGTGATGCCTGCAGTTCCTTGGACGTTGTTGTGGGGTCTTTTGTGACCTCTTGGATGAGTCGTCGCTGCGCTCTTGGGGTAATTTTGGGCGGCCGCCACTCCTGGGAAGGTTCACCACTGTTCCATGTCTTCGCCATTTGTGGATAATGGCTCTCACTGTGGTTCGCTGGATTCCCAAAGCTTTGGAAATGGCTTTTTAACCCTTTCCAGACTGATAGATCTCAATTACTTTCTTTCTCAATTTTTCCTGAATTTCTTTGGGTCTCGGCATGATGTGTAGCTTTTAAGGATCTTCTGGTGGACCTTACTGTGTCAAGCAGCTCTTATTTAAGTGATGCCTTGATTGTGAACAGGTGTGGCAATAATCAGGCCTGGGTGTGGCTAGAGAAATTGAACTCAGGTGTGGACAACCACAGTTATAGTATGTTTTAACAAGGGGGGCAATCACTTTTTCACACAGGGCCATGATGGTTTGGATTTTTTTTCACCTTTAATAATAAACACCTTCATTTACAAATTGCATTTTGTGTTTACTTGTGTTGTCCTTGACTATTGTTTAAATTGGTTTAATGTTCCGAAACACTTAAGTGTGACAAACATGCAAAGGAACAGGAAATGAGGAAGGGGGCAAACACTTTTTCACACCACTGTATACAGCACAAGGTGCTGCTGTATATGGCTGGGGTGGACAGATAATTGCATACCTGGCTTCTCCATTCACACAGAGCCGAATCAGGAAGTGACACGCCGCTCCGAGGACAGCACCGCCCAGACATGGATACATGAAGGAGAATGCCCCAATGAGCATCTAGAGGCGCTCTGCACAGAGCCAAAAGGCACCAAAAAACACATGGGATTGCATTGGCATGACGCTTCCATGGTGTATTGTGTCCGGCGCCCCCCTGCTACACAGTGCACTTAAAGGAACTTTTTTATTTTTATTTTTTTTAACCGCTGCCCGACCGCCTCCTGCACATATACGTCGGCAGAATGGCACGGCTAGGCAAAAGCACGTATATATACGTCCCCTTTAATTGCCTAGCTGTGGGGTCGTGCACGCACCACCGGCGGCGCGCTCGCGACCTGGTCAGGAGCTCCGTGACCGCGGGACCAGCAGCCCCATTTCGCCTCGGGTCACAGAGCTGAAGAACGGGGAGAGGTCTGTGTAAACAAACCTCTCCCCGCGCTTCCTACACTGCCTGTCACTGATCAGCTGTTCCCTCATCAGGAAAGCCGATCAGTGACGTCAGACGTCAGCCACGCCCCCTACTGTAAAAAAAAACACACACACGTCACACTAACTCCTCTCCGCCCCCTAGTGGTTAACTCCTTCACTGCCACTGTCATTTACATAGGAATCGGTGCATTTAAATAGCACTGATTTCTGTATAAATGACAATGGTCCCAAAAATGTGTCAAAAATGTCCGATGTGTCCGCCATAATGTCGCAGTCACAATAAAAATCGCTGATCGCCGCCATTACTAGTAAAAAAAAATATTAATAAAAATGCTATAAAACTATCCCCTATTTTGTAAACGCTATAACTTTTGCGCAAACCAATCAATAATCGCTAATTGCGATTTTTTTTTTTTACCAAAAATATGTAGAAGAATACGTATCAGTCCAAACTGAGGAAAAAAAATGTTTTATATATTTTTTGGGGATATTTATTATAGCAAAAAGTAAAAAATATTGCATTTTTTTCAAAATTGTCGCTATATTTTTGTTTATAGCGCAAAAAATAAAAAACGCAGGGGCGATCAAATACCACCAAAAGAAAGCTCTATTTGTGGGAAAATAAGGATGCCAATTTTGTTTTGGGAGTCACGTCGCAAATCGCAAAAAGGGACCTGGTCCTTTGGCTGCAAATTGGTTAAGGGGCATTTTTTTTTCTTTTACATTTTTGTTTGTGGCTGGCTTTGGGGGGGGGGGGGCGCCCCCTATGGATGGGCCGCCACTGAGTAAGACATCATCTGGAATATGCAGTTCAGTTTTGGGCACCAGTTCTCAAAAAGGATATTGGGGAACTGGAGAGAGTGCAGAGAAGGGCAACCAAACTGATAAGAGGCATGGAGGAGCTCAGCTATGAGGAAAGATTAGAGGAACTGAATTTATTCACTCTTGAGAAGAGGAGAACAGGGGGGATATGATCAACATGTTCAAACATGTTCACTGTACTAGAGGGTGCTACAATACCTTGACAGCTCATCAGTTTATAAACCATAAATGAGGGACCTTGTGCACTCTATTCTCCTCAAAAACATAAAAGTGGTCGGGCAACACTATAGGCAACACTATAGCTGCCCAGATTACTTTTAAACAAAAGCCCAAAACCTACTGAACAAAACTGAAACAGTTCAGCCACTTCAGACTTTAGATATACTAGACATGTCTGAAGATCCAATAAGGTTAAATTATGTTTTTTCGACGAACTACAAACAGCAAAACGTTTTTAACTGAGGAGATACTCTAGATCACTCTGGATTTTGTACAGTCTGAGGAAGACTACATTAGTCATACAGGGTCAATTTCAGTGCAGGCTGGGATGATCAGAAGCTCTGAGGACAATAAGCTTACAATACTAAAACAGGTAGTTAAATCTTCTTCTTACTGCACAGTAAGGATGGGCCTGGTGTTCGATTCGAACCCATGTTCGAATCGAGCACCGGGCGTTCGCTCGCTCGGCGAGCCCAGAACTATTGGGGCCACTCGCATCAAATTCGTGTGATGCGAGCGGCCCCGCAATGCATTGCGGCCCGCGCAGTGCAATGCTGGCTGATGATTGGCCAAGCATGCACTGTGACCCCGCATGCTTGGCCAATCACAGCGCCGGCAGCGAGGAGAGCCATAATTGGCTACAGGCAGGATGCCTGTAGCCAATTATAGCTCAGGGGCTTTAATACAAGCCCTACGGTATAAGAGGCCGCCGCGGCCTCGCATATTATTTTTCAGTCAGTGTCAGCGTGTCAGTGTGCTGCTGACAATATGTGCTTTATTTCTGGGGATATGTGTGTGCGTGCTGTTAGAACAGCATTGCAGTATCACATCTGGGGGGTGTCTATAGGTGGCCTGTGAAGGGGGGCAGGTTTCCTGTGCTTAGAACTTTCCCTGCAAAAAAGTGTCATTTTTGCAGGAAAAAATCTATTTAAAAGCACTCGCGGCTAATGAATTGATGGCTCCTGTAACACAGAGAGCTGTCATTCATTAATAAAAAACAAAAAAAAAAGCGTAGGGGTCCCCCAAATTCAATAACCAGGCCCTTCAGGTCTGGGATGGATATTAAGGGGGACCCCAGCCAAAAAAAAAAAATGGCGTAGGGTCCCCCTCAAAATCCATACCAGACCCTTGAGGTCTGGTATGGATTTTAAGGGGAACCCTAGCCAAAAAAAATGGCGTGGGGTCCCCCTCAAAATCCATACCAGACCCTTATCCGAGCACGCAACCTGGCAGGCCGCAGGAAAAGAGGGGGGGGACGAGAGTGGCCCCCCCTCCCGCCTGAACCGTACCAGGCCACATGCCCTCAACATTGGGAGGATGCTTTGGGGGTCTAAGACCCCCAAAGCACCTTGTCCCCATGTTGATGAGGACAAGGGCCTCTTCCCCACAACCGTGCCCGGTGGTTGTGGGGGTCTGCGGGCGGGGGGCTTATCGGAATCTGGAAGCCCCCTTTAACAAGGGGACCCCCAGATCCCGGCCCCCCCCCTGTGTGAAATGGTAAGGGGGTACAAAAGTACCCCTACCATTTCACCAAAAAAGTGGCAAAAATGGTAAAAATGACAGGAGACAGTCTTTGACAATTCCTTTATTAAAATCTTCTTTCTTCTTTCTTCATCCTTCGGTTTCTTCATCTTCTCCTTCCGTCATCTTCTTCTTCCATTTTCTTCTCCTCCGATCCGCTTCTTCTTGCGCTGGCCTTCTCGTCCGGCATCTTCTTCCGTCGGCGTCGGTGTCGGTGTCTCTGTCTCTTCTTGGGCTGCTCCGCTCAATGGGAGGCTCCCGCTGTGTGAGGCTCCAGTCCGTCTGACAGGTCTTTTATAATGGAGGGCACCTGGTGACCCCGCCCCCTTTGACGCACGGGGACGTCATGGGGAATTCCCTATGGCTTTCCCCATGACGTCAGGTGCCCTCCGTTATAAAAGACCTGTCAGACGGACCGGAGCCTCACACAGCGGGAGCCTCCCATTGCGCGGAGCGGCCCAAGAAGAGACAGAGACACCGACACCGACGCCGACGCCGACGGAAGAAGATGCCGGACGAGAAGGCCAGCGCAAGAAGAAGCGGATCGGAGGAAGAAGAAAATGGAAGAAGAAGATGGAAGAAGATGACGGAAGGAGAAGATGAAGAAACCGAAGGATGAAGAAAGAAGAAAGAAGATTTTAATAAAGGAATTGTCAAAGACTGTCTCCTGTCATTTTTACCATTTTTGCCACTTTTTTGGTGAAATGGTAGGGGAACTTTTGTACCCCCTTACCATTTCACACAGGGGGGGGGCCGGGATCTGGGGGTCCCTTTGTTAAAGGGGGCTTCCAGATTCCGATAAGCCCCCCGCCCGCAGACTGCCACAACCACCGGGCACGGTTGTGGGGATGAGGCCCTTGTCCTCATCAACATGGGGACAAGGTGCTTTGGGGGTCTTAGACCCCCAAAGCATCCTCCCAATGTTGAGGGCATGTGGCCTGGTACGGTTCAGGCGGGAGGGGGGGGCGCTCTCGTCCCCCCCTCTTTTCCTGCGGCCTGCCAGGTTGCGTGCTCGGATAAGGGTCTGGTATGGATTTTGAGGGGGACCCCACGCCATTTTTTTGGGCTAGGGTTCCCCTTAAAATCCATACCAGACCTCAAGGGTCTGGTATGAATTTTGAGGGGGACCCTACGCCATTTTTTTTTTTTGGCTGGGGTTCCCCTTAATATCCATCCCAGACCTGAAGGGCCTGGTTATTGAATTTGGGGGGACCCCTACGCTTTTTTTTTTTCATTTTTTTTATTTTTTTATCAATGACTTTTTTTTATGAATGAGTTTCAATGAATCACTGTTCTCTGTGTTACGGGAGCCGTGAATTAACATTAGCCGCGAGTGATTTTAAATAGCTTTTTTACTTTAAAAAATGACACTTTGCGCAGAGACAGTTCTAAACACGGGAAACATGCGCCCCTTCACAGGCATACTATAGACACCCCCCAGGTACGAAATTTAAAGGAATATTACACTTTTATTGTTTCAATTTAAGCATTATTAAAATCACTGCTCCTGAAAAAACGGCCGTTTTTTAAAAAAAATTTGCATTGATACATGTCCCCTGGGGCAGGACCCAGGTCCCCAAACACTTTTTATGACATTAACATGCATATTAGCCTTTAAAATTAGCACTTTTAATTTTGAACGTTCGCATCCATTATAACTAATAGGGTTCTAAAGCTCGCACGGACTTTAGGTCCGTTCGCGGGTTCTGGTGCGAGCCGAACGGGGGGGTGTTCGGCTCATCCCTACTGCACAGCTTGCAAAGGGGGATCTGTCACCATTAACATTTACTCCAAAACCTAGTCTAGTCGTTTGTTAAGGGTTTGGAGGGTTGAGGTCATGGTAAAAAAGGTGATCAGGTTACTGGGCTTAAGTCCTACTATAGGTCAAGTTGTATATAAAATGCACTATTTATCTTTCAAAAAGTGTTTCCCAGTGCTAAACCTTTCATCCAATTTCTAAATTGCTGCATGGTAGTGGTAAAAAAAAGTTCTTGTAGATTTAACTAATCTTTTTTTTTTTTGTTAAATCTCCTTTAAGGGGGCGGGGCAGGGGCAGGGGCATATCCTATAACAACATACTTTTGCTAGTAGGTGTGCCTCATTCCCATTTTCAAATGTTGGGAGGTATGCAGATCGTTATTGATATTAAAATTGTGTTCATTTTTTACCTGGTTCACCCTTTGCTCCATTTGACCCATTCATGCCTGGTAGACCGTTCTTCCCGGGAGCTCCACATGTGATGATTGAGTAGGCATTCTCATCAGGGTTTTGACATATCTGTGTTCCTGGAGTCACTAATGCCACATGGAGCAAAAGTAGACAAAGAACCTTCATAATTGACATATTCCAATTACAGCTGGTCTGTATGAGAGAAATAAACACCTGTGGTTACTATTACAGCAAATAAGTTAATGTTCTGCTCTAGGACATCTACTCTAGGTCCTTTAGGGCTATTCTAGGAGAACTAGAGCCATTCCAGGACATCTAGGGCTAGTCTAGGACATCTAGGCCACCCAATGACATCTAGGGCTACTCTAGGACATATAGGGCTATTCTAGGACATCTAAAGCTACTCTATGACATCCAGGAACAATCCAGAATATCTAGGGCTACTCTATGACATCTAGGGCCACTCAAGGACATCTAGGGCCATTCCAGGATATCTAGGGCTAATCTAGGACATATAGGGCCCTCCAGGACATCTTGAACCACTCCAGGACATCTGCATCTACTCTATGACATCTAGGGCCTCTCCAGAACATGTATGGCCACTGCAGGACATCTAGGGATACTCTAGGACAACTAAAGCAATTCTAGGACATCAAGGACCAATCCAGGTCATCTAGGAGTACTCTAGGACACCTAGGGCAGGCAATTGCTTATAGTCACATTCTGTTTGTTCTCCTGCCATACTGTTTTCTAACCCAAACAAGGTGAAATATCTGGTACTTTTGTTGTTGTAGAGTATGGGACCCACTACCCTCCCTTTTTTTTGCGGTGCAGCGCCATATTTTTTATAGTTGCATTGGTCCAACTAGGATCAAAGTAAGTATGCATGTTGTCCATTAGGTTCAAATACCTTTCTGTTGTTGGAAAATAATACAATTGGAGAATGCTATAGCGCTGACATTCTTGCATATTGATGTGGTTATGCATACTTTAATGTAAGGTTAATGGACATTGCTATGGTCTTGTATCTACTAGTGCCATTTAGTGACCAAATATGGGTAATGCACTTGTATATATTTACCTCTGAACAACCTAAAAGACTTGTACAGGAAGTGACTGTTGTTTTGATTCAGAAGGTTGACCTTGTTACCCAGGAGTCTGTATGACCTACCCATGAACACTTTCTTACGCAGTGCATGCTGGGTAGGGGATAAAAGGAACCTGAGCGGCCATTTTAAATCTCTTGGGATCGCGTGGCCTGCCTGTGCGGATCTGTGAGGAGGCGTCCCGGAGACATCAGCTTACAGCCATCACATAAGGTAAACCTGCTTGTTTGTGAAGTGACCTGACAGAGCTAGAGGGACAGTGACCGGATTGAGAAGGTTCACAGACACTCATCGGAGGTCTGGATCCATCCAGTGGAGTGGTACAGAGCGTCTGGCCCAGCTGACACAGAGGCAAGCTGCAGTCACCGGACCAAGGTCATCACTCGGAGCTCCGATCCAGTTGGTGAGCGGGTTACAGCCCACCGTTTGTTAACTTGTTACACGCAGTTAGACTCACATACAGGCCTAACTGGAATCTGTAATTCCACGGAGGAGTAACAGAGCAACTGACACTAAGCAGGCTTGAGGCCTATTTACTCTGATGCCCCAAGTGTTGTAAATAAGTTATTGGAGTTACACCAGGAGCACCTTAACTTAACCTTCCATATACTTTGGATTACAAATCTAAAAGGAGTTACTTTAGCTAGCGAAGAAAGAAGATCCCGGATAAAGTACTTTAAGTGAGATCTCACGCATAGCCTTTAAAGTAGGGGGAGCTCCCAGGTTTAAATAAATAAATATATATATATATATATATATATATATATATATATATATATATATATATATATATATATATCTTATATTGTTTTATATTGAAATATATTGTGCTGTCGTCCTACGTTTCTGTAATCACCTTTTGAATATTCTGCAGTAAAAATGTTTCTGGTTAAGTATCCAGTTGTGTGGTGTATTGTTCTTACCCACCAGGTGGAGCCAGTGTATCCTGAGGGTACAATACAGGTACTTTGCATTGTCTTATATTGTATTGTATTACATTGCACCACAGCTGTGCCAAGGGGATTGAGTCAAGTTAGTGGGGTTTCAAGTCAAGTAGAGTGCAGGCCCAATCCAAACCAGAAGCTCCTTCGGGGGGTCAGTGCTACAATGCCTTTTCAGAGCATGAGTAAGGGAGAAGTGGGGGAGCAGAGCATGCAGAGTGCAGTTGAGATCATACATGATTGAGAGACTGTACGGAATATAAACATGGGGTCTAGGTACAAAAACATTTACTATGTTGGTTTCTTAAGCATTCGCACAGGTGAAAAAAAAAATGATTGCCGCATTGCTTGTAATATCATTATCTCCTATGATTGTCAGCTCCATCTAGTGGCCATAATGCAGCATTTTTCCTAAAATACCTCAATCAAAAAGATATTGCATTATGGCCACTAGATGGAGCTGATGATCTTAGGTGATAATCATTTTACAAACAATGCAGCTCTCATTTGTTGTGTCCTAATGCTTAAGACACAGCAATATCTTATATCTAAAACCCTAGGAAACACTGTTTTATTTAATGATAATTTATTTTGTGAAACAATCTACTTGATATAAACAGGAAAAGTCACTGCAAATTATTTATATAGTTCACTTATTATGATTTATTACATTGCTTTATTAGGTAATTATGTAAGTTAGTGTTTAGAGCACTGCAGATTTTGATTTATGTTTATATAATAAAATTAATTTTTTTTTTGTCCGAAGTTCAGCATCAATGATATCAGTTCAGATCATGGAACTGCTGTGGGCCCAGGATCAGAGGGGAACCAAAGCTATCTGGCCAAGCAGTCATTTATATAGGTAACATTAAGCAAATACATTCGGATTGCATCAACAATAGGGATGAGCCGAATGTAAAGGGGCGCATGTTTCCCGTGCTTAGAACTGTCCCTGCACAAAGTGTAATTTTTGCAGGAAAAAAAGCTATTTAAAATCACTCGCGGCTATAATGAATTGTCGGCTCCCGTAATACAGAGAACAGTCATTGAAAGTCATTGATAAAAAAAAAAAAAGCGTGGAGTTCCCCCGAAATTCAATTACCAGGCCCTTCAGGTCTGGTATGGATATTAAGGGGAACCCCGGGTCAAATTAAAAAACAAAATGACATGGGGTTTCCCCTAAATATCCATACCAGACCCTTCAGGTCTGGCATGGATTTTAAGGGGAACTTCACGCCAAATAAAAAAAAAATGGCTTGGGGGTCTCCCTCAAAATCCATACCAGACCCTTATCCGAGCACGCAACATGGCAGAAAAAAAAGAGAGGGGGACGAGAGAGCACCCCCCCTCCTGAACCGCACCAGGCCACATGCCCTCAACATTGGGAGGATGCTTTGGGGGTCTGTGACCCCTCAAAGCACCATGTCCCCATGTTGATGAGGAGAAGGGTCTCTTCCCCACAACCCTGGCCAGTGGTTGTGGGGGTCTGCGGGCAGGGGGCTTATTAGAATCTGGAAGCCCCCTTTAACCCTTTAACAAGGGGACCCCCAGATCCCCCCCCCCTGTTTGAAATGGTAAGGGGGTACAAAAGTACCCCTACAATTTCACAAAGAAAGTGTAAAAAATAGTTAACAGCGATGGGTGGTCTCTGCTCCGGGGTCCAGCGATGGCTGATCTCTTCCGACGTCCAGCGAAGCGCGTCCTGTCTCGATGGAGACACTAAGGGAATCTCAGGTCTTAGCTGAGGAGAACGGGGCCACTCGTCACCTGACCCCGCCCCCCTCTGTGACGCAACGCAAGGGAAAAGCTGGGCTTCCCCAGTGACGTACGGGTGACCCCGCCCTCCTCTGATGTAACGCATGTTACCGTTACATCAGAGGGGGGCGGGGTCAGGTGGCAGAGTGGCCCGGTCCACCTCTGCTAAGACCTGGGATTCCCGCAGTGTCTCCATGGAGACAGGATGCGCTGCGCTGGACGTCAGAAGAGATCAGCCATCACTGGACCCCGGAGCAGAGACCACCCATCGCTGGATAGCAAGAGTGGATTACCACCGCTGGAATCTTTTTTTTATTTTTTTTATTTTTAATAAAGGACTTTTCCCAATGGTGTCAGCGTGTTTTTAAACTATTTTTTACACTTTCTTTGTGAAATGGTAGGGGTACTTTTGTACACCCTTACCATTTCAAACAGGGGGGGGCGGGATCTGGGGGTCCCCTTGTTAAAGGGGGCTTCCAGATTCTGATAAGCCCCCCGCAGACCCCCACAACTATCGGCCAGGGTTGTGGGGAAGAGACCCTTCTCCTCATCAACATGGGGACATCACAGACCCCCAAAGCATCCTCCCAATGTTGAGGGCATGTGGCCTGGTACAGTTCAGGAGGGGGGGCGCTCTCTCGTCCCCCTCTTTTCCTGTGGCCTGCCAGGTTGCGTGCTTTGATAAGGGTCTGGTATGGATTTTGAGGGGAACCCCCACGCCATTTTTTTTTAATTAGCGTGGAGTTCCCCTTAAAATCCATGCCAGATCTGAAGGGTCTGGTAATTGAATTTCAGGGGAACCCCACGCTTTTTATTTTTTTATCAATGATTTTCAATGACTGTTTTCTGTATTATGGGAGCCGACAATTCATTAGCCACGACTGATTTCGATTTTTCCTGCAAAAATGACACTTTGTGCAGGGACAGTTCTAAGCACGGGAAACATGCGCCCCTTTACAGGCATACTATACACACCCCCCAGGTATGACATTTAAAGGAATATTACACTTTTATTGTTTCACTTTAAGCATTATTAAAATCACTGCTCCTGAAAAAACGGCTGTTTTTAAAACTTTTTTTTTGCATTGATACATGTCCCCTGGGGCAGGACCCAGGTCCCCAAACACTTTTTATGACAATAGCTTGCATATAAGCTTTTAAAATTAGCACTTTAGATTTCTCCCATAGACTTTTACAGGGTGCTCGCGGCTTTTCGAATTTGCCGCAAACACCCCAAATTGTTCGCTGTTCGGTGAACAGGAGAACAGGTAATGTTCGAGTCGAACATGAGTTCGACACGAACTCGAAGCTCATCCCTAATCAACAAGTATCTAAACCCAAAATAAAAAATGTAACATATTGCAGCTCACTAGTCGTTATTCTGTATGAGGTGACTGCATTTGTTATTTTTACTCAGGCTTTTTTCTTTATTTTCACCTGGTGATCCTGCCAGTAACACACTTCCTGTCCTATGGAGAGGATGCTTATTCACTGTTCTGTAAGTGATGACAGCTTTGTCACACTGGGGCAGGACTACAGAACACCCACCCTCTACTTATCTCCGTGACATGGGGGGAAGTGCTCTCTAGTCCACAGAGGTGGCTGGGTACAAAGTAACTGATAAGAATTCAGCAAAAACCAATAGCCCAGGAAGTTATGGACTGACAAAATATCTGGCAGGATTGACAGGACTTTTTTTCACATATTATACAGATATAACAAAATACTTCTGCTGATATATTTAATCCGATCTTCTACCTCAGTGTCAAAGTCCACTTATTCAAGTTGTATCATTGTTAGGGATTATATACCCTTTAATGTGTAAAAAGTTTAATAACCACTACACCCGCCTTTCTCAACTTTTATATCCCAAAGGATCTCTTCAAATGATTTTCAGGTTTCAGGAAAAATGATTTATTAAGGGACAAAGGGAAGAATGCTCCTTGCATTGGTGATCATTGAGAAAAATGTTCCTTAAAGGGGTGTTTCACCTTACAATTTTTTTTTTTAAAAGTCAGCAGCTAAAAAAAAAGTAGCTGCTGACTTTTAATAAGTACACTTACCCTCCCAGGGCGCCCGCGATGTCGGCCATCCTCAGTAAGGGAAACGGCTTCCTGTTTCCTACTGCGCATGCGCGAGTCGGCGCGCGGCCTACTGCGCATGCGCGATTCCAATTAGTGAATGGGGAACGCATTGTGTTGTGGGACACAGTTCCCATAACACACCGCGCCCCATTCACTAGAAGACGGAAGGAGAGAAGATCACCGCGGCACTGGAAGAGGCAGATTAGGACGATCTGCCTAGCAACAGCCATTTCTGGTAAGTAAAAAAAAATAATTTTTTTTTTCATTTTAAATTCTTATTAACATTTTTTTAAAGTTTCTTTTTTCAGGGTGTCCCACTACTTTAATTGGTGATCAGTGGTAATAATACCCCTTACATTGGTGGTCAGTAGTAATAATACCCCTTATGCCCCGTACACACAGTCGGACATTCCGACCACAAAATCCGTCAGATTTTTTCCGACGGATTTTGGGCGAAACTTGTCTTTCATACACACGGTCACACAAAGTTGTTGGAAAATCTGATCGTTCGGAACGAGGTGATGTATAAAACGTATGACGGGACTACGTAGAGGCCATTAGCCAATAGCTTTAGTCTCCAACTTTTTTCTGAGCATGCGTGGCACTTGCGTCGGAATTCTTGACACACGATCGGGAAAAGTCTGATAGAGCCCACATACGATCGGATTTTTCGATAACATAATCCGATCTGACTTTTTCCGTTGGAATTTCCGACCGTGTGTACAAGGCATTACACTGGTGGTCAATGGGAAGAATTCTCCTTACATTGGTGATCAGTGGGAAAAATGTTCTTTAATTGGGGATCAGTGGGAAGAATGCTCCTTACATTGGTGATCAGTGGGAAGAACGCTCCTTACATTGGTGATCAGTGGGAAGAATGCTCCTTACATTGGTGATCAGTGGGAAAAAGGGCCCTTACATTGGTGATCAGTGAGAAGACTGCCCCTTATATTGGTGATCAGTGGGGAAAATGCTCCTTACATTGGTCAGTGGGAAGAATGCTGCCTACTATGGTGGTCAGTGGGAAGAATGCTCCTTACATTGGTGATCAGTGGGAAAAAGGGCCCTTACATTGGTGATCAGTGAGAAGACTGCCCCTTATATTGGTGATCAGTGGGGAAAATGCTCCTTACATTGGTCAGTGGGAAGAATGCTGCCTACTATGGTGGTCAGTGGGAAGAATGCTCCTTACATTGGTGGTCAGTGGAAAGAATGCTGCCTACATTAGTGGTCAGTGGGAAGAATGCCCAGTACATTGGTGATCAGGGGGAACAATGCCCCTTACATTGCCGATCAGTGGGAAAAATGTCCCTTAAATTGGTGGTCAGTGAGAAGAATGGCCCTTAGATTGGTGGTCAGTGGTAAGAATACTCCTTACATTGGTGATCAGTGGAAAGAATACTCCTTACATTGGTGATCAGTGGGAAGAATGCTCCTTACATTGGCGATCAGGGGGAACAATGCCCAGTATATTGGTGATCAGGGGGGAACAATGCCCCTTACATTGACGATCAGTGGGAAAAATTCCCCTTACATTGGTGATCAGTGGGAAGAATGCCCTTTACATTGGTGGTCAGTGGGAAGAATGCTCCTTACATTGGTGGTCAGTGGGAAGAAGGAAGAGGACACACCCAAGGAACTCTCTCTGAGAACTAAGGATGAGCTCCGGCATGTTTGCACAGCCCACATGCAGAGCCCGCCAGGAAGTTGGTACTGCACCAATCATAGGCAGTGAGACATTGTCCCGATGCGCAGCTGCAGAGATCGGGAAATGTCTCACTGCCTGTAATTAGCGCAGAGCAGTGTCGACTTCCTGGCGGGCTCTGCATGTGGGCTGTGCGAACACGCCGGAGCTCATCCTTACGGAGAACCAGCCTTTTTCAAGCCTGGGCCTTGCCTACTAGCTTGGTCCAGGAATAATGCCTGATCCTGGGGGAGGCCCTGGGACTCTGGGAGGAATCCCCCTGATGACACGGGGCCTAGTGAGGAGGAGGTGGAGAACCTGACTGTGGGTCCAGGCCCTGGTGTGGATGCAAATGTCTTCAGTCAGAAGACTATCGATTGTTTTAGGGCGATTGGAAGAGCTGAAGAAAAACCTAAAGTTTTGAAGTTATCCTTTTGAAGCTATCCTTCATAGCCAAATACTGCCAGGCCTGGAGTAAAAATCGCTTGGCCATGAAGCCTGAGTTGCAGGAATTGGAAGAAAAGGTAAAGAAACAATATTTATTATTGGAAAAGCTGAAAGATAGAAGTGGAGCGTTTAAAGAAAAGTTTGATAATGAGAGATTTGCCAGCCAGACAGCAAGTTCCATGGCTCAGCAGCCTCAGGTAATGGATGACCTGGGTCCATCTGCCTCTGCACCCATTTTAGGGCTTGGAATCACCAGCGGCAACCAGCCAGGGGGTTGAGAGTGAGCATTGCACCCTGACCTCCACCCAGTAGATGGAGTCACCCCTGAGAGTAGAAAAGCTCGCTTTAAATGATGATCCATCAGAAGTCCCTGAAGATGAGCAGAGATATAAACCAGTAAAGGTGAAGAAATCCCAGTACACCACGCTGCCTTCCACTTCCAACATGTCTGCCCCACCTGCTGTGGTAAATGGAGACCTGGCTGAGGAGCAGAAAGAGAAGGCCTTGTGCAAAGAGCTGCCTGGAGTTTCTGCTGTAAAAGACCCCTCTACAGACATGGAAGGAAAACCCCTGACAAAGATGCCTTTGGACCATCAGGGGAATGCTGATGAACCTACAGCAAGCACCCCGGACATTATTGTTTCTGCTGTGACCTGTAGTTCCTCTCCTATGTTTCCTGCATGTGTTTCCCACAGCATGCCTGCTGCTTGCAAGGAGATTGCCTCACCTGAGCCTTTACTAATACTGCTGGGAAAAATAAAAATTACATTCCTCCCCTTGCAGAGGAAAGACTCATCGATTGTGCAGACCAAATCTGTACAATCGATATCTGCTAGAAATGTGTCAGATGGTTCAAATGTTTTTTTTCTGCTGGGAGGAGTCGCACCAAGGAGGGTGGAGGGAAATTTGTAGATGTTAGTGGTCACTATTTGGGGAGATTTGGTGGTGGGATGGTTAGTGGGTACAGGAGGAGAAATGTGGTTCAGTTGAAGTGGGAGGGGGAGGGGACCCCACCAGTAAGGGGGAGGGTGGCTGAGTTGGTTTTGGAAATGGGGTTTAAAGCCTCGGATATATTTGCTTTAATTTGCCCAGTGGGGAGTTCTGAATTTAATTTGTTCTTTGTAAAGCCTGAGGGTTTGGATTTTTTTGGGGAACGATATGGGAGGTGCAGGGGCCTTCCACAGTGGAGTTGTTTGGTGCCAATGGTGATTTTGAGGCAGTCTCTGATAAAATCGGTGACGATCCTGGTGCGTAACGAATCCAGGCTGATTTGATAGTATGGCTACGCCGATATGGTGAGGTCCTCGCTCCACTGTGGAGCCATTGATCTGCATGGGATATGGACAGGGGCCTGGACAGTGTCATTAAAATTGGGGGTGTTGGGAAATGTAGTTCAACACCTGCCCTGCTCAGCCTTTCTGGGGAGGGATAGGCTAACCATTTTTTACCAGGGTCAACCTAAAGTTTGTAATAAATGTGTTGGAAAAATGCGATTTTGCATCTACCTGTACCAGTAAGAAATGCTCACTATGCCAGGATCTGGACCATTTGGCTAAGGATTGTACCGAAATTCAGTGCAATTTGTGCCAAAATCTTGGTCATCCTTATAGTCAGTGCCCGGAGGCATTACATATCTTGCCAGGATTGGAGGCTGAGTTGCAGAGGCTAGATAAGGAGGATGAGGCCGCTGAAACTGTTGTGGTCCTTCCTGTGTCTGTTACATCTGTTGTTTTGGATTTTGTTTCCCCTAGTGATGTGCTCCCTGAATCTGTCCCTCCTGTGGTAGTCCCTAATCCTTCTATGCATAGATCCTCCAGACTAGCAGAAGCTAGCAAACCTGGTCCATATCCGATGTCTCACCCTCTGTTGAGGGGGATTCAGATGATGAGGGGTTGGAGAAGTTTAGGAGGAAGAAAAAGAAGAAAAGGAAGACAAGTAAAGTGGTAATTTCTTCCTCAGAGTCGGACCCAGGAGGGGTTCCTCTTGGCAACACTTTTTCAGTTTTGTCAGGTGATGAGATGTCCGATGTATCTTTCTCTTTATCATCCATGGATGAGGGGGAATCATGTAGTCTGAAGAGAGCTGTTTCTGGTGATGAGAGTGTGGTAAAGGTTAAGAAACGACTACCCCAATCATCCTGATGGCAGTTCCCACTCCGATAAAGGTGGCGACCATTAATGTCACCAGCATAAAATCTGCAAGAGCTTGTGATATTGCCTTATTTTTGCTCAGCGAGTTTGATGCTGAGATTTTATTTTTGCAAGAGACCTGGCTCAATACTTTGGCCGATGTCCATCTAGCAAAAAGGAGTGGAGATGCGGTCCCTCCTTTTGGTCTCTTGCGGCTGAGCCCTGCAGCTGAGTTGCGGTCCTTTTTAAAACCGATATGGTAACGTGCCGGCGGGTAATTGAGGTAGAGATTGGGAGATGCATGGTCTTGGACGTCTCTGTTAGGGGGCAGAACCTGCGCCTGATCAATATCTACGGACCGTAGTCAAAATGGGGCAAGAAATGCCTCCTCACAGAGATCAAGCCCTTCCTTTTTACGTCCCAGCAGGTTGTCTTTGGAGGTGATTTTAACACCATAATTAAGCCTGAAGACAGGAGAGGCTCCATAGACAGGCTGGGTTACGATAGCGTTTTTCTTAGAGATATGGTGAGACAAGCAGGCCTGGTAGATGTGCATATTAAGCACTGCCCTGGGAGCACTGGATTCACATTTCAGAGAGGGAATAGTCAGAGTAGGATAGATAGTTTTTTAAAGGAGAACTCTGCTTTCTCGGCTCCTGAGTTGAGGGTGGTGGAGTTCTCTGACCACTGTATGCTCTCTGTGACTCTGAATGCCTCGGACACTCCACCCAGGGGAAGGGGTACTTGGAAACTGAATTTGAACTCCTGGAAGATGTAGAGGTGAGACAATCCTTTGAGGCTTTATTTCAGGCGCAGGTTTATATTCTGGACTTTTGCAGCAGTAAGTCAGAGTGGTGGGAGCTTGTGAAACAAAGGGCAATTGGACTTTTCAAGGCCATAAATAAGAAGAAGCAGCTTGGTATGTACATTGTGTCATGAAGATCCTGCCAGAAACCTGAACCCTGGCCGTCCTGGCCTGCGGGCGCAACTGCGCATGCGCACGGTAGACAGGCACGCGCTATTGTGGGTGCCAGGTAGGCTATTTAAATCCGGCCAGAGCAGACGGTCCCCGCTGTCTGCTCTACAGCGTTGTGGTGACTGTAACCTGATCCTGATACCTCTGACCTGTGTTGACCCGGCCTGTCTGTGACTATCCATCTGTCTGCCCGCACACGACCTTGGCTTGTTTGTGACCATCCTTCTGCCTAACCCACTTGTACCTTGCTGCCAGCCTGATACCCTGCCAGCCTGATACCAGCCTGACGATCCAGTCTGCTCTGAGAACCTGTCTGCTTTGCTGATCCAGCTTACCTGTGCTGATCCAGTCTGCTCTGAGGTCCTGTCTGCTTTGCTGATCCAGTTACCTGTGCTGATCCAGTCTGCTCTGAGGTCCTGTCGGCTTTGCTGATCCAGTTTACCTGTGCTGATCCAGTCTGCTCTGAGATCCTGTCTGCTTTGCTGATCCAGCTTACCTGTGCTGATCCAGTCTGCTCTGAGATCCTGTCTGCTTTGCTGATTCAGCTTACCTGTGCTGATCCAGTCTGCTCTGAGGACCTGTCTGCTTTGCTGATCCAGTCTGTCCTGTGCTGATCCAGCCTGCTCTGCTGTCCAGTCTGCCTGTGCTGATCCGGCCTGCTCTGCTGTCCAGTCTGCTTTGCTGATCCAGTCTGCCTGTGCTGATCCGGCCTGCTCTGCTGTCCAGTCTGCTTTGCTGATCCAGTCTGTCCATGCTGACCCAGCCTGCTCTGCTGTCCAGTCTGCTTTGCTAATCCAGTCTGTCTATGCTGACCCAGCCTGCTCTGCTGTCCAGTCTTCCTTGCTGATCCAGTCTGCCTGTGCTGATCCTGCCTGCTCTGCTGTCCAGTCTGCTTGCTGATCCGACTTGCCTTCTGACCCAGTCTACTCACCGTGTCCAATGAGTTGACCTTGTGTCGCACCACCGGTCTGTTGATCCTGCCAGGCACCCGTGCTCCTCCTCACTCCTGGGTCTCCTGTCACCCTACCAGGGAACCAGGAGTGGGAGCCGCAAGGGAGGCCTTCCTCTGCAATTCGGGCTCCCACCACCAGGTACGTGACAGTAGCAGACAGCCATGTCTGAGCCCGAGCAGGGAGCCTCCGCCATGGAGGAGCTGTGTCAACACCTGGCAGGTCTGACCGAGGCGGTAAAGAACCTCCAACAGGGGTACACCTGGCTGGAAGAACGGGTATTGGTCCTGTCCAGCCCTGCTAGTGCCCCAGGGACTTCATACCCAGCGACACCCCCGATGGGGGCAGCACCTGCCCCAACTGTGGTGATGCTTCCACCAGAACCAAAGGTTCCCACTCCGGAGAAGTTCTCGGGTACCCGCAGCAGCTTTAGGGCTTTCTGTTACTCATGTGAACTCCACTTTGCCCTCCAGCCACGGACCTTCTCCCTAGAGGCCACTAAGGTGGGCTTCGTGGTAGCCCTGCCTACCGGGGACCCCCAGGTTTGGGCCCACCGTCTATTAGAACAAAAAGACGCAGCATTAACTAGTCTCACCACCTTTTTTGAGGCCATGGCGCAACTATATGAGGACCCCCAGCTCTCAGTGACCGCAGAAGCCGCTTTACGCTCCCTCCAACAGGGACAAAGAGCGATGGAGGACTATGTGGCCGAGTTCAGGCGATGGGGCGCAGACACGGACTGGAATGGCGCTGCTCTCCGTCATCATTTCCGCATGGGCCTCTAGGACGCTCTCAAGGATGAGCTTGCCAGGGTAGGAATTCCCCAAACCTTGAACGCCTTGATTGACTTGGCCATTCAAATCGATCGGCGCCTACGGGACCGGCACCAGGTCCCTCTTCTACCAAGGGCCCATGGACTTTCCGTCCATCTGGCTGACGGGTCCGCCATTAAATCAGGCCCGGTGACCCAGGAGACTGGCCCGCTACCTGCGATTATCTCCGGGTCGCACCAGGAACTTTTACGCATGGACATAATCTCCTCTCCTCTGTTCCCAGGGATCCTGGGTATACCTTGGCTACAGGCACACAACCCGGCCATCAACTGGGCCACAGGAGAGGTTTCCTTCCCATCTCACTACTGCCAGAAGTTCTGTGGTTCTCCTGTCCCTTCGAAGACCCCTGCCTTGCTCTGCCTGGAGGCTGAGACCAGCCTACGCCAGTCCATCCCGGAGGCCTACCATGCATATCTGGACGTCTTCAGCAAGCAAGGGGCAGATGTGCTACCACACCACAGGTCTTACGACTGCCCCATTGAGCTTCTCCCCGGGGCCAAAATTCCCTTCGGTAGGGTCTTCCCTTTAACAGAGGTGGAACAGGGAAAGCTCAAGGAATATATTGATGAAGATTTAAAGAAGGGATTTATCCGTCCTTCCACATCTCCAGCAGGTGCCGGGATATTCTTCGTGGAAAAGAAGGACCACTCCCTCAGACCCTGCGTGGATTATCGTGAATTAAATAATGTTACCATAAAAAATCGCTACCCTCTTCCCTTGGTCCCAGAACTGTTCCAGAGGCTAGGGACCGCCTCCATCTTTTCCAAGTTGGATCTTCGTGGGGCATACAACCTGGTCCGCATCAAGGATGTGGACGAATGGAAGACGGCCTTCCGGACTCGATTCGGGCACTTCGAGTACCTGGTGATGCCCTTTGATTACCCTTTTTAGATGTGTTTGCCGTTGTTTACCTTGATGACATACTAATTTTCTCTTCCTCCCTAGAATTACATCGTGGACATGTCTGGAGTGTACTAGGCCGCCTCCGGCAACATGGCCTCTACGCCAAGGCCGACAAATGCCTTTTCGAGGTAGAGAGCATATCTTTCCTGGGCCTGATCATCTCTAGCAAAGGCATCCTGATGGACCCCCAGAAGATAGCAGCAATCCTGGATTGGCCAACTCCCGCGGACAAAAAAGGTATCCAGCGATTTATTGGCTTCGCCAATTTTTATCGAAAATTCATCAGGGGGTTCTCGGCCATAGTGGCGCCCATCACACGGCTAACCAAACAGGGTACCCGCTTCCACTGGTCCCCTGAAGCCCAAGGGGCCTTTGAGGCCCTCAAGGGGCTCTTTACTTCCGCTCCTATCCTGAAGCACCCGGACTCTTCCTTACCCTTTGTCCTGGAGGTGGACGCGTCCGAAATAGCCGTGGGGGCAATCCTATCCCAGAGACAGGGCGCCAAAGCTCTGCTCCATCCCGTAGCTTTCTTTTCACGCAAACTATCCCCGGCCGAGAAGAACTACGATGTTGGAGACCGGGAATTACTGGCGATAAAAACTGCCCTCGAGGAGTGGCGTTACCTGCTGGAGGGGGTTACTCATCCAATCCTGATCTTCACGGATCACAAAAATCTAGCGTACCTGAAAACCGCCAAGAGGTTGAAACCTAGACAAGCCCGATGGGCTTTATTTTTCTCTCGTTTTACTTTCCACGTGACCTATCGTCCGGGCTCCAAAAATGCGAAGCCGGACGCTCTGTCACGAATGTTCCACAAATCCCAGGAAGATTCCCCTCCGGATACGATCCTTGCCCCTGGAAATTTTCTTCTGCTTCAGGAAGACTTACTTTCTCAGCTCAGGTGGGCCTCCAGTGGGCTCATATCCACTCCCGGACCCGGGTTGCAAGCCAGAGATGGACTACTATGGCATGAAGACAAAATTTTCATTCCCGACGATCTGCGGGTAACCATCCTGGAATTGTGCCATGATCATAAACTTGCCGGACACTTCGGTGTCACCAAGACCACTGAATTGGTACAGCGTACCTTCTGGTGGCCTCAACTGAGGGAGGACTGCAGGAAGTTCGTAGACACATGCACCATATGTATACAGAGCAAGAGTTACAGAACCAAGGCCTGGGGCCTACTCAAGCCCCTACCAGTCCCAGACCGACCCTGGAAGATGTTGTCTATTGACTTCATTGTTGAACTGCCCCCAGCAGAGGACCACACCACGATCTTTGTGGTAGTCGACCGCCTGTCAAAAATGGCACACTTTATTCCCATGAAGGGTACCCCCTCTGCTTCAGAGACCGCACCGTCACCCTACCAGGGAACCAGGAGTGGGAGCCGCAAGGGAGGCCTTCCTCTGCAATTCGGGCTCGCACCACCAGGTACGTGACACATTGCCTAGTGCCTACCAGCATTTGCGGAGGAAGCTTGATCATCTTGTCTTGTATGGAGGAGATCTCTGAGGTGAAGCTTCTTTTTAGGAAGTGTCAATACGACCGGCATGCCTCCTTGGTTCTGGAGTGGTCACTCGCCTGATCCTTACCAGAACTGTAAGCAAGGCATAGCAGTTAAGATGGTCATAGGCTTGAGGGATAGTATGGGTTCCCTGGTGAAGTCCAGATCATGGGTCCTGGAGATCTTCAGGTCATATTATGCAGACCTTCTGGGAATAAAGGACCTTTGTCAGGACAGGATGGAAAGCTTTCTGGATTCTACAGCAGGATTGGGAAATGGCACATTGCCTTTGATGGATTTGACAGAAACTATTTCAGTGGATGAGGTAGTTCATGCTATAGAGAAGCTGGCTACCAAAAAATTGCCTGGGCCTGATGGGTTGACAGCTGAATTCTACAAGTGTTTTAAGTCCATTCTGGCTCCCTTTTTAGCAGAGGTTTATTTAATGGATTGAACTCCTATCATATGACATATAGGGTTGCCATCATCCTTAAGAATATTGAAATTCAAAAACCTCTAAAAATAGGATTTTTTAGGCAACACATATGAATTTATAAAGAAATATACAAATTTATTGATAATTACATGAAAAACAGTTTTTCAATAGATACAAATTTCATCATATAAGAAAATGGTATAAAAACAAGACAGACGTTGTGAACGATGCATGTGAAAACTGGTGATAAAGCCGACGCATTTCAAACGGCCATTTTGCCACTCTTCCTCAGAGAATTAACATCACCGGCTACAAAGTATATCAAAAAACAAACATACTGGTTACAACATAATTTTAAACATATTTCCATATAGTGACCTAAACCATATAAGGTCACCATATAGGAGTCAGTGAAAACCAACCCATAAATTAGCTTTTACATGACTTACATCAAACAACATCATATATGGCACTTGCTTCCCCATGGACACCAGACCTTCAACCCCATCAGATGTCATAATTCAGAGATGGGGGATAACCCATATTTTTCTACAAGACGGCCTGGGAAAGATTACCTGCAGATTCAATTGGCGTTTGAAAAAAGAACAAGGCTATAAAGAAATAAAGGATATAAATATAATAATTATCAAAAGTGCAGCCAGCCTAGGATCTAACAATAGAGCCCTCTGAAAAATGGCTTACCCACTGTCTTGCAAAAAACTTCCACAGGTCCCGTAATGAATGTCCAAACATTTACAAGTCCTCCTTCAGCAAGCTGCTGAGGAGGGGGAAAGACGCCAAATGACCGTCTCAGGCGTCCTTATATGAGTAAACCCGGTTCAGTCCCGCCCCCATGGGTGTTAACCGATGACGCGCCACGCAGACGGCGTGCCGCGTCATCGACAGATGTCCCCGCCTAACGTTCTAGATGTGCCCCCAGTGACTAACATGACCAGGGTGCACCAGGGCAGTGTTGTCCCATGTGGCTTTGATGACGTAGGCGCGCAAATGCGCACCGCGTCATCTCTATCCACATAGGCGTAACTGAGCAAAACCTCTCCACGCAGCCTAGATGACACCGCGCGTTCACCACACACCGCGTCATCTCGGGTGCATAACATAGCGGGGGCAGTGCATCTGCACACCAAATTGATGCGAACCACACTCCTCCCACCAGAGAGGTTGCCCAATCTGGATGCAAACAGGCAAAGGTGGCCACATACCATCACCAGGGATACGGATGCAAACACATCCGATCTGGCGATTGGCAAGCCTCCCGCCCTTGCATCCAGTGACCCGGCTAACGCAACAACAGGGTGATGGAAAAATAGCTGAACATGAAAGGATGGACAACAAGTATCCACCCCCCCAATCAATCAAAACCCAAATCCAGTTGGTTACATGGAATGGGAAAGAGGTTTATAACAGCTGTCTAGAAGAGGGTTTGCTCCCTCCCTCCATGAGGCAGAACCCGCTGTGATTCTTCTGTCAAAAGGTAAAGACTCCTCAATGATGATAGAAAGATCTTGGCGAAGATTCTTTTTTGGCGCTTGTTGTCAGTAGCAGGTGATTTGCTGTCCAGTCATCAGCCGTACTCGGTCCAGGGTAGAAGTACCTTTTCAGCGATTTTAGCTGTCTGGGAGGCTTTGGAACGATGCAGGGATGCTGGATGGAGAAATTACTTGCTGGCATTGGAAGGCAAAAAAATAGGCTGAACCTGTTCAAACGCAAGGTAACTTACCTGTCCAGGCAAGAGGGTGGCCTAGGAATGGTCAACCCAATAGTTATCTTTTCTCTGCTACTTGTAAAGTAGAATCTTGGTAACATGCTAGCAGAGACCCAGCTGTGATGGGTGGGTATTTTTCAATCTGCTTTCAGGCCTTTTCTGCGATGCTGGGTAGATGGTGGGCCAGTGAAGAGTCTGAGAGTCCGACATGGCAAGCTCCTGGCATATGTTGCCCCGTTTCTGAAAATTCTTCAGCAGTGGCAGGGGACAGTGGAGGATAGGAAGCTTCTGGAGAAGAGGATTTTGGCCTCTGCTTTCAGTGTGTCACTGGCCTTAAGGGATTGCCCAGGCTCTGTACACTGAGGCTGGTAAACGGATGTTCAGAGGCAGAACTCATTCAATGTTATCCTATGTGACCATGTACACAGTTTAGTTTACAGTCGTTTTTAGGCAGTTGCATTTAACAGCCATTCTATGAAGGCAAAAAAATTAGTTCAGGCGACGTGGCAAGTGAGGTGGCAAGTGGACAATCCACAACTTGTGGCAGGTGACGTGGCAAGTGACGTGGCAAGTGGACAAGCCACAACTTGTCGAAGGTGAGGTGGCAAGTGGACAATCCACAACTTGTGGCAGGTGACGTGGCAAGTGACGTGGCAAATGGACAATCCACAACTTGTGGCAGGCGATGTGGCAAGTGATGTGGCAAGTGACGTGGCAAGTGGACAATCTACAACTTGTGGAAGGTGACGTGGCAAGTGATGTGGCAAGTGACGTGGCAAGTGACGTGGTGAGTGGACAATCCACAACTTGTGGCAGGCGATGTTGCAAGTGACATGGCAAGTGGAAAAGCCACAACTTGTGGCAGGCGATGTGGCAAGTGATGTGGCAAGTGGACAATCCACAACTTGTGGAAGGTGACGTTGCAAGTGACGTGGCAAGTGGACAATCCACAACTTGTGGAAGGTGATGTTGCAAGTGACGTGGCAAGTGGACAATCCACAACTTGTGGCAGGTGACGTGGCAAGTGGACAATCCACAACTTGTGGCAGGTGACATGGCAAGTGACGTGGCAAATGGACAATCCACAACTTGTGGCAGGCGATGTGGCAAGTGATGTGGCAAGTGACGTGGCAAGTGGACAATCTACAACTTGTGGAAGGTGACGTGGCAAGTGATGTGGCAAGTGGACAATCCACAACTCGTGGCAGGCGATGTGGCAAGTGACATGGCAAGTGGAAAACCCACAACTTGTGGCAGGCGATGTGGCAAGTGACGTGGCAAGTGGACAATCCACAACTTGTGGAAGGTGATGTTGCATGTGAAGTGGCAAGTGGACAATCCACAACTTGTGGCAGGTGATGTGGCAAGTGACGTGGTGAGTGGACAATCCACAACTTGTGGCAGGCGATGTGGCAAGTGACATGGCAAGTGGAAAAGCCACAACTTGTGGCAGGCAATGTGGCAAGTGACGTGGCAAGTGGACAATCCACAACTTGTGGAAGGTGACCTTGCAAGTGACGTGGCAAGTGGACAATCCACAACTTGTGGCAGGTGACGTGGCAAGTGACGTGGCAAGTGGACAATCCACAACTTGTGGCAGGCGATGTGGAAAGTGATATGGCAAGTGGAAAATCCACAACTTGTGGCAGGCGATATGGCAAGTGACGTGGCAAGTGGACAATCCACAACTTGTGGAAGGTGATGTTGCAAGTGACGTGGCAAGTGGACAATCCACAACTTGTGGCAGGTGACGTGGCAAGTGACGTGGTGAGTGGACAATCCACAACTTGTGGCAGGCGATGTGGCAAGTGACGTGGCAAGTGGACAATCCACAACTTGTGGAAGGTGACGTGGCAAGTGGACAATCCACAACTTGTGGCAGGTGACGTGGCAAGTGGACAATCCGCAACGTGTGGAAAGTGACAATCCGTAACTTGTGGCAGGCGACGTGGCAAGTGACACGCTAAATACAAGTACACTGCTGCTCTCTCAGCTGCTGTTACTCTGGTCTCACAAAATGGCTGAAATAGTTAAATAATACTGTTTTTTGAGCTTGCGGAGGGTCTTATGATGTTATTTTAACTAAACGCTTCTAGACGCAAACGCCGCAAAATGCGGCAAAACGCGGCATGCAAACGCCGCTAAACGGATGTTTTAAAAGCCGGTTTCAAGGTGTCAAAAAAAAAGTTTAGAGGACTTTGCCTCAGCGCTCTCATGTACATGGAGTCTAATGAGGGAGGGGTTGCGTTTTTAATCAATTTGGAGAGAACCCCTTTGAAGTTTGGGGATCAAGCCTGGCTCACTTTCCATGGAAGGCTCTATATCAGAGGGAACCTGAAGCATCGCCCTGTGGATGATCGGGATTGTCCTAAAGCAGGGTGTGTTGGTAAAGTAGAGTCTATGGACCACTTTTTGCTCTAGTGTACCTTTAACATATATATAGGTATATAAAAGGGTGGGGCTCTAGACATCCCCTTTCTCTATCACATGAGTTATGCAGAGTGGGTGCATGGCGCATTCACAATTCGCTGGGATTTTGATTTGGATACTCTTTTTCTAGTTAGTATAGTTGTCCGTTAGTTCACGTGGAATGCACGGTGCCAGATTACCCTGCGGAAGAAAGTCTTCCCAGTTGAGGTGGTGGTGCATGATATTCTGGGTGAGGTTGGGAAGATTTGAAATCTTGAGAAGGGCGTGGGGAATATCAGACATGCCCTTGGTGAACTGTCCATCTCTGGGTGAGGAGCTCTTTTCTTACTGTTCTTTTCACTCCCTTAGCTTTTTTTGGCTAGTATGTTCTTTTTGAAGAAGGGCTGCATGCATGTTTGTTTCTTGACCTTACAGGTTTGATGTCTGGTGTAGTGGTGTGAGTTGTAGTAAGATTAACCCCAGTAATGACATGTTTGTGATGAGTTTTGTTTTTGCTGTAAAGTCATTTTTTGTTTGAGAGCAGATTTGCTATATTTAAATTTTTATGTAAATGTGTATATATTTATGTATATTAGACTTATAGTGCTGCTCCAAGCGAGAGGACTCACTCTAACTCAACCAGTGGTGGCGATATACAGCATCCAGTAAGCCGCTGTCCTGACGCGACCAGTATAAGGTGCTAGACGGCCTCAGCCAGCGCTACTCCACTAACCACGCCTCCCTGATGCATGTTGCCTTGCCCACAGGGTCTTAGTCATGGAGGTTCTTACATTGATGGTCAGTGGGAAGAAAACTTACTAGGGATGAGCCGAACACCCCCGGGTTCCGTTCGCACCAGCACCGAACAGACCTAAAGTCTGTGTAAATTTAAGAACCCTATTAGTTACAATGGACGCGAACGTTCAAAATCAAAAGTGCTAATTTTAAAGGCTAATATGCATGTTATTGTCATAAAAAGTGTTTGGGGACCTGGGTCCTGCCACAGGGGACATGTATCAATGCAAATTTTTTTTTTTTTTTTTTTTAAACGGACGTTTTTTCAGGAGCAGTGATTTTAATAATGCTTAAAGTGAAACAATAAAAGTGTAATATTCCTTTAAATTTCGTACCTGGGGGTGCCTATAGTATGCCTGTGAAGGGGCGCATGTTTCCCGTGCTTAGAACTGTCCCTGCACAAAGTGTCATTTTTTCAGGAAAAAAAGCTATTTAAAATCACTCGCGGCTAATGAATTGTCGGCTCCCGTAACACAGAGATCAGTCATTCATTGAAAGTCATTGATAAAAAAAAGAAAAAAAAAAAAAAAAGTGTGGGGTTCCCCCCAAATTCAATTACCAGGCCCTTCAGGTCTGCTATGGATATTAAGGGGAACCCCGGCCAAAAAAAAATGGCGTGGGGTCCCCCTCAAAATCCATACCAGACCCTTGAGGTCTGGAATGGATTTTAAGGGGAACCCCGGCCAAAAAAAAATGGCGTGGGGTCCCCCTCAAAATCCATACCAGACCCTTATCCGAGCACGCAACCTGGCAGGCCGCAGGAAAAGAGGGGGGGACGAGAGCGGCCCCCCTCCCTCCTGAACCGTGCCAGGCCACATGCCCTCAACATTTGGAGGGTGCTTTGGGGTCCCCCCCAAAGCACCTTGTCCCCATGTTGATGAAAACAAGGGCCTCGTCCCCACAACCCTGGCCATTGGTTGTGGGGGTCTGCGGGCGGGGGGCTTATCAGAATCTGGAAGCCCCCTTTAACAAGGGGACCCCCAGATCCCACCCCCCCATGTGAGGCTTCGCTGCGTCTGACAGCGGGAGCCTCCCATTGCGCGGAGCGGCCCAGAAGAGACACCGACGCCGTGGAAGAAGATGTCGGGCGAGAAGACCAGAGCAAGAAGAAGCGGATCGGAGGAAGAAGATGATGGAAGAAGAAGATGGAAGAAGAAGATGCCGGAAGGAGAAGATGAAGAAACCGAAGGATGAAGAAAGGAAGAAGGAAGACCAGAAGAAAGAAGATTTTAATAAAGGATTTGTCAAAGACCGTCTCCTGTCATTTTTACAATTTTTTGACACTTTTTTGGTGAAATGGTAGGGGTACTTTTGTACCCCCTTACCATTTCACACAGGGGGGGCCGGGATCTGGGGGTCCCCTTGTTAAAGGGGGCTTCCAGATTCCGATAAGCCTCCCACCCGCAGACCCCCACAACCAATGGCCAAGGTTGTGGGGAAGAGGCCCTTGTCCTCATCAACATGGGGACAAGGTGCTTTGGGGGGGACCCCAAAGCACCCTCCCAATTTTGAGGGCATGTGGCCTGGTACGGTTCAGGAGGGAGGGGGGCTGCTCTCATCCCCCCTCTTTTCCTGCGGCCTGCCAGGTTGCATGCTTGGATAAGGGTCTGGTATGGATTTTGAGGGGGACCCCACGCCATTTTTATTTTTTTTGGCCAGGGTTCCCCTTAAATTCCATCCCAGACCTCAAGGGTCAGGTATGGATTTTAAAGGGGTACCCCGCGCCATTTTTTTTTTTTTGGCCGGGGTTCCCCTTAATATCCACAGCAGACCTGAAGGGCCTGGTTATTGAATTTGGTGGGACCCCCACGCTTTTTTTTTTTTTTTTTTATCAATGACTTTTTTTTTATCAATGACTTTCAATGAATGACTGTTCTCTGTGTTACGGAAGCCGTCAATTCATTAGCCGCGAGTGATTTTAAATAGCTTTTTTTCCTGCAAAAATGACACTTTGTGCAGGGACAGTTCTAAGCACGGGAAACATGCGCCCCTTCACAGGCATACTATAGGCACCCCCCAGATGTGATACTGCAATGCTGTACTAACAGCACGCACACACTAATCTCCAGAATCACAGCAGATAATGTCAGCAGTCAGCAGCACATAACACTGACACTGGAACACAATATACGAGGCCGCCGGCGTGGCGGCCTTTTATAATGTGGAGCGTGTACTAAACCCCCTGAGCTATAATTGGCCACAGGCATCCTGCCTGTGTCCAATTATTGCTCTCCTTGCCGCTGGCTCTATGATTGGCCAAGCATGCGGGTCACAGTGCATGCTTGGCCAATCATCAGCCAGCAATGCACTGCGACTGGCGCAGTGCATTGCGGGCCGCTCGCATTACACGAATTTGATGCGAGCGGCCCAAATAGTTCTGGCCTCGCCGAGAGGGCGAACGCCCGATGTTCGGTTTGAACATGGGTTTGAATCGAACACCGGGCCCATCCCTACTCATTACATTGGTGGTCAGTCAGAAAAATGCTCCTTACATTGATGGCCAGTGGAGAAAATGCCCCATATATTGGTGATCAGTGGGAAGAATGCCCCTTACATTGGTGATCAGTGGGAATAATGCCCCTTACATTGATGATCAGTGGGAAGAATGCTCCTTACATTGGTGGTCAGTGGGAAAAATGCCCATTGCATTGGTAGCCAGTGGGGAGAATTCCCTTTACATGGTGGTCAGTAGGAAGAATTCCCTTTTACATGGTGGTCAGTGGGAAGAATTCCCTTTTACATGGTGGTCAGTGGGAAGAATTTCCTTTACATTGGTGGGCAGTGGGAAGTTTCATAGTTTCATAGTTAGCAAGGTTGAATAAAGACATCAGTCCATCCAGTTCAACCTGAGTGAGTGTCTACAATTGTCCCCATCCCTGTACATCACACACTCACTACCCTCAAGGAGCCCACAATCCAAGGTCCCCATTCATATACTAGGGCCAAATTTTGGACAGAAGCCAATCAACCTACCTGCATGTCTTTGGATTGTGGGAGGAAACCAGAGTACCCGGAGGAAACCCACGCAGGCACAGGGAGAACATGCAAACTCCAGGCAGGTAGTGTCGTGGTTGGGATTCGAACCAGCGACCCTTCTTACTGCTAGGTGAGAGTGCTAACCACTACACCACTGTGCCGCCTGAAGAATTCCCTTTACATTGGTGGTCAGTGGGAACAATGCCCCTTACATTGGTGGTCAGTGGGAACAATGCCCCTTACATTGGTGATAAGTGCAAACAATGCCCCTTACATTGGCGATCAGTGGGTACAATGCCCCTTACATTGGTGATAAGTGCAAACAATGCCCCTTACATTGGCGATCAGTGGGTACAATGCCCCTTACATTGGTGATCAGGGGGAACAATGCCCAGTACATTGGTGATAAGTGGGAACAATGCCCCATATGTAGCACCCTGTAGCTTAGGCAGGGAGCTCCTCACAAATTTACTTACCAGGAGTAGTTATCCTGGTCGATTGATAGAGATCCATTGATTTCTCCCTAACTTTGGCCTTGTTGCATTATTCTCTTCTACCACTAGGTGGTCGGGTACTTGGTGGTACTAGATACGTAGAGGGCAACTCAAGGTCAGGTTTTGAGCATATGGGGTATCTCAGCCAATGGGCAGGGGTTTTCTTGAATCCCTTGGCTTGCTGGGAGAACCTATATATTTGGGTGGAGTCAGGTGATCTACGTTCTGTGCCACCTGAATGGCTGTCTGGGTGAACATGTGTCGTACACCCCAGGCTGCAAGGCCTGAGATTGGGCCTATCACAGGGGGCATCTGGCTGCCAGAAGTATGAAGACAGCGCAGGGTTGGAACTGTGGCTTGCAGTCCAACAAGAAGCAATGGTTCTGCCGGCCGGAGAACCTGTCAAAGTTGGAGGTAGAAGTGGAGCTGTCGTCACTAAGGGACCAACCACCTTTACCAGGGACCACAGTGAGTAACTGAAGCAAGTACCGGAGCAGCATTATCAATGAATGGCACGGTGGAGAATCGGGAAACTTCAGATGATGATCAAGTCAGGGACCCAACCAGCAGAGGTGAAGCTTGCAGTGTAGCCTTGTGTGTCAAGCCAGGGACCAAGCCGGTCAGCAGGGTTGAAGCTTGAGAAGTATCTGGAGTGCCAAGCTAGGGACCCAGCAGGGAAGCGGGGGTGATGCTCTAGGGAGATACCATCATAAAGATTGGACGAGCTCAAGGGATTCAGAGTCAGTGAATCAGTGGGTCTAGAGAGAGACCGGGAGCTCAGTGTTGAAGAACTACAAGAAGCAGTTGTAGTGAAGCTGAAGGAACTGTTACATTTAATTTAGGACCTGTTAACCCCTTCAGATCCCTGCTATAGCCGAATGACGACTACAGCGCGGGCCTACTTTGCCGGGAGGCCGTCAATAGACAGCCAGTGACAGCTGATCACGTGATATAAACAGAAGATCGGTAATCATTTTTTTTTCTCCTCACGCTGACAGCAGGAGAAAAAAAAACGATCACAGGCTTCTGTGCAAGGGATATCAGTCCCGAAGAGGAAGATGCACAGCCATCTCATCTGTGCATAACAGTGCCACGAATCAGTGCCCACCAGTGAATAACAGTGCCAGCAATCATTGCCATCTATCAATGCCGAGTGCCAGCTATCAATTCCCTCCAGTGGTGCCAATCAGTGCGGCCTATCAGTATTGCCTACCAGTGCCGATCAGTGCCCATCACTGCCACCCATCAGTGCCAGCTATCAGTGCTACCTATTAGTGACACTTCTCAGTGCCCACCAGTGCCATCTATAAATGCCCTTCAGTGCCACCCATCAGTGCCACTTCTCAGTGCCCACCAGTGCCACCTCATCAGTGCCCATCAGTGCTGCCTTATCAGTGCTCATCGGTGCCGCCTCATCAGCGTACATCAATGAAGGAGAAAAATTGCCTGTTTGCAAAATTTTATAACAAAACATAAAACGATTTTGTATTAAAAAAATCAGCCTTTTTTAATTGTAACAAAGAATAAAAACCTCAGAGGTGATCAAATACTCTCAAAAGAAATCTCTATTTGTGGAAAAAATTATTTGGGTACAGTATTGTATGATCACGCAATTGTTTAAAGAGTGACAGTGCTGAAAGCTGAAAATTGGTCTGGGCAGGAGGGGGATTTAATTGCCCAGTAAGCAAGTGGTTAAAGACTGTTGCCCTAGGAGACAGCATTCCTGCATGTGCAGATGTGGCGCCTTGTTGGGGACTTTCCCTGCATAGCTGTCCTCCTATTGAATTCATGGAGTCTGCTAATTGAATAAACAACTACTTAAGGGTGTCCTGGCCCCAACCCTCTTTCCCCCAAAAATCCAAAAAGGACTGTTAAGAGAAATAAAACCTCTTTTACATCCAAGAAGTGTCTGGCGCTCAATGACTTTCACCATCTTTGAACCCACTATGCCCCACAACCCACTACATATTGAAGGATGTCAGCTATCTTTAGCCTCTTCCAGTCTAATGAGGAGTCAGACCTCTAAGGCCAAAGACTTTTCTACACTTACGTTGGTGATCAGTGGGAAGAATGCTCCTTACATTGGTGATCAGTGGGAGAAATGTCCATTACATTGGTGATCTGATCAATGGAATGAATGCTTCTTACATTGGTAATAAGTATGAAGAATGCCCCTTACATTGGTGATCAGTGTGAAGAATGCCCCTTACAATAGTGGTCATTGGGAAAATGCCCCTTACATTGGTGATCAGTGGGAAGAATGCCCTTTACATTGGTGGTCAGTGGTAGGCATGTCTCTTACATTGGTAATCCAGTGAGAAAATTGCCCCTTACATCGGTGATCAGTGGGTACAATGCCTCTTACATTGGTGGTCAGGGGGAACAATATCCAGTACATTGGTGATCAGGGGGAAGAATGCTCCTTACATTAGTGATAAGTACGACCAATGCCCCTTACATTGGTGATCAGTAAGAAGAATGCTCCTTACAATAGTGATCAGTGGGGGAAGAATGCTCCTTACAATAGTGATCAGTGTGGGAAGAATGCTCCTTACATTGGTGGTCAGCGGGAAAAATGCCCCTTACATTGGTGATCAGTGAGAAGAATGCTCCTTACATGGTGATCAGTGGGGAAGATTTGCCCTTTTACACTGGGGCTGCTCGTGTGTTCGCAGTAAATGGTCGCTCATTTTAGCGGTGCTTTACCGCTGTTTAAGTGGAGCTTTAGTGTCGCTTTTCGGCTGCTAGCGGGGCACTTCTAAACTCCCGTGTTGCAGTGCTTCTGAAACGCTTTTCAGGCGTTACGGAATCGCTGCCCATTCATTGCAGTTTCAAAGATGCTGTGTGCAGAACTTTTTCTAACGTCCCGCAAGCGCACCACCCGGGTGTGAAAGCACCCATTGCAATGGATGGGAGGTAGTTTTCAGGCGTTTAACAGGCGCTATTTCCAGCACTAAAACGCCTGAAAACTGCTTCAGTGTGATAGGGGTCTTTCGGGTGATCAGTGGGAAAAATGCTCCTTACAATAGTCGTCAGTGGGAAGAATGCTCCTTACCAGTGGCGGCTGGTGAAGTTTTAGGATAGGGGCGCTCATAGATCAGGGTATACAGCTCAGCCTCACAGATCAGGGTATACAGCTCAGCCCCACAGATCAGGGTATACAGCTCAGCCTCACAGATCAGGGTATATAGCCCCCCCATCAGTACAGACCTCCCCAGGAAAAACCACACCATCAGCACAGCCCCCCCAGGACAAACCCCCCAACATCAGCACAGACCCCCCGCAGGACAAATCACCCCTCCACCATCATATAAATATAATTCAAATAGTACCTGAAAGTGTAATTCTATTCACCGACTTGCGCACGTGGAAATCTGAATCAGGTGTAGTGCAATAGCTCCAACGTGCCTCTATATATACTGATAAGATGCTGGCCTACGTGCATAATCTAAATAAACAACATACTAGAAATATGTAAATCAGTATTTCTAAGGAAAATTTTATTAATTCATCAGGAGGACATTTCCTGTAGAGTAACTGTGTAATAAAGATCACACCCTTCTCCTGAAAAATGTTTGAGTGCAATGAAAGTAAATATTTTTCTGCTCCTTAAATTTATTGTATGACATTTATACAGTAAGTCTAGTAAATCAGCAAATCTCAAACTGGGTTGACACAGGATACATTATATATATTATATTATACATTGCTGGGGGAGCACATTGCAGGGGCTTCTATCCTTAACCACTTCAGCCCCGGACCAATTGGCAGCCAAAGGACCAGGCCCCTTTTAGCGAATTCGGCACTGCGTCGCTTTAACTGACAATTGCGCAGCTGTGCGACGTGGCTCCCAAACAAAATTGGCGTCCTTTTTTTCCCACAAATAGAGCTTTCTTTTGGTGGTATTTGATCACCTCTGTGGTTTTTATTTTTTTGCGCTATAAACAAAAATAGAGCGACAATTTTGAAAAAAATGCAATATTTTTTGCTTTTTGCTATAATAAATATCCCCAAAAAATATATAAAAAAACATTTTTTTTCCTCATTTTAGGCTGATACGTATTCTACATATTTTTGTTAAAAAAAAAAAAATCGCAATTAGCGATTATTGATTGGTTTGCGCAAAAGTTATAGGGAATAGTTTTATAGCATTTTTATTAATATTTTTTTTTTTACTAGTAATGGCGGCGATCAGCGATTTTTATTGTGACTGCGACATTATGGCGGACACATCGGACATTTTTGACACATTTTTGGGACCATTGTCATTTATACAGCAATCAATGCATTGATTCCTGTATAAATGACACGGGCAGTGAAAGAGTTAACCACTAGGGGGAGAAGAGGGGTTATGGGCTGTGACGTGTGTGTTTTTTTAAACATTAGGGGGCGGGGCTGACGTCTGACGTCATTGATCGCCTTTCCCGATGACAGGGAACAGCCGATCAATGACAGGCAGAGTAGGAAGCGCGGGGAGAGGTTTGTTTACACAGACCTCTCCCCATTCTTCAGCTCTGTGACCCGATCGCGCGACCCACGGCTAGGCTCTTAAAGGGCCACGTACCTGTACGTGGTTCTGCCTAGCCGTGCCATTCTGCCGACATACATCGGCGTGAGGCGGTCGGGAAGCAGTTAAAGAGGAAGTAAACCCTGATGGGTTTACTTCCTCTTTGTTTCCCTGCAAAGGAAAAGCATAATGGGCTACTATGCATCGCATAATAGCCCATTATGTGTCACTTACCTGACACAGGAGCCTGCGATGTCCCCGATTTCCTCGCCGGCTGGAAGCGTCGATCTTCGTTCAGGATTTGCGGACTCCGGCTCTGTGACTGGCCGGAGTCGCGTGACGTCACTCTCGCTCGTGCACGCGGGAGCCTCCAGTCACGGCATGTCCTTTAATGAAAACGGCACGCCGTGACCCTTCTAAAGTGCGCATGCGCCGAATACATCGGCGCATGTGCAGAAGGAATCCTCGTACAGGGAATTGTAAATATTTCCTAAACCATGTAGGTTTAGGAGATATTACAGCACCTACAGTAAGTGTGTTGTAAGGGTTTACAATGACTTTAAGGCTTCTATCTCTAAGTGATTCTTTCTACAAGTGATATGCACTTCAATCCTTGCTTCAAGTTCTGCCTCATCTGAACATTACTTCTCTGTCTCTTTACAGGTATGTGTCAGCTCAACCACATATTCCACCTTTACATGAAATTGGGATCTGCTTGCTGTTTCTGTGTATGTGTCTTTGGTATGTGGCCTTCTCTATCTGTTGCCCTGTGTGCATAACCATGATGTTGTTTTTTGTTGCTTTGGACTATCTTACCTAAGTTTTATGTGTTGATCTTACCTTGGCCTCTGGCCTCTTGCTATTCTGACTTTAGAAGCGAAAGGTCCACTTTGATTGTTAGGCATTCTTATATTCCCAAATGATTAATTAACAAACTTCCACCCCACCCTCATAACAGTATAAATTTGAGCATCTTTAAGGGGTCAGGACATTGCTGGGGGAGCACATTGCAGGGGCTTCTATCTCTAAGTGATATGCACTTCAATCTCTGCACTTCAGCAATTGGCGATTGCACGAAGCAAACAAATATAGCAAACTGCGCTGAAAAGCACCTAACAGACTGCAGGTAAACAAAAAAGAGAGGGTCCCCCCAAGAGGGATTGGTGGGGTTTTTAGGCAGCGTTCGGATAATAAGTTCTCTGAGAGTTGTTATTATATTCAAAAAATGAATCTTTATTGGGTTAAAGATGTCACATGTGACATATGAATAAAGATAAAAATCTGAGGCATGGGTCCCAAATGAATAAAACAATACAGAAATATTAAAACAAATTTACACTAACAGACAAAAAAGCTTTTACAACAATGTGGTTTACATAGCCAAATGTTGGGGGTAAAAGTGAACCTGACGCGTTTCGACCCGTTTTAGTAGGGGTCTTCCTCAAAGGTGGTTTGTCTGTTTGAGAAGAAACAGGGTAAGAACAGAATATTGTAACAATGTTTTGTTTACATATATTTGTCTCCAATTATCTTTTCATAGCATAATATCACATTGTACTGTGAAATATTTACCTAATGTGTAAATTTTCCTTATACTTTACTCCTTATGTATGATGGGGCTCCCTCTAGGTCGGTGTATTCCAGGTCCCGGATAGCGTCCCGCTCCAGCACCCCCCAAGCGGGCGCGCGGCAGGCAAGGTGATCCAAACGGAACCTACGAGGGGTCACATCCAATGAAGGGGCTACCCACGGATCCGTGCATGGGCCAGACTGGCAGGGGAGGAGGGACGGGGGGGGGGGGGAGGGGAAGAGAAAAAGGGAGGGGGACAGGGGAAAGGATGACGGTAGGGTTCCTTGGGGTCCCCTGTTTCGCACACCTGTCGTAAAATCCAAGAATGCATATTTAAATGTATACCATAGTGGGTTGCCATAGCAGTTAGCAATGTCTGGTGTGCTCAGAACAATTAGTGGTGAGAAATGGGATTGTGAGGTGAAAGGTGATTGTGCCACTGATGTGATTCACAGATGGTACAGATTGGTACCATATCTGAACTAGTGGTGAAGGTGGGGAAGAAATGGGGTGGAGTGGGATGGGGAGAAAAAAGAAAAGAGAAAGAAGGGAAAGAGAGGGAAGTCAATACATGGCATGCACATGTATAGATAAGCGTTGGGATGCATCCGTAGAGGTAAAGCGAAAAAAGGGGGGGGGGAGAGAGTGAAGAGTGACAGGGGGGGGGGGGTTGGAGAGGAGAGGTGAAGAGAAGGGAAAAAGTGGGTGGAAATTGTGGGGGGGGGGGGGGGGAGAAAAAGGGAAAGCGGGGGAACAGGAGGGGAGGGGAGGAATAGAGGAGGGGAGTGGGAAAAGTAGGGGGGAAGGGGGGAGCGAAGGGGTGAGTGTGGTGAAGTACCAGACAAAGAGGGAGTGCCAGAGGGAGGAGGGGGGGGGGGGGGAGAAAGAAGGGGAGAGGGGGGAAAGGAAGAAAGAGGGGAGGTGTGAATGTGGTATAGGTCGGAAAATGAAAGTTCAATTGAGTGCTGTGCTGGTGATACTATGAGTGACAAAAGGTGAAGGAGTGCTGAAATGGGGGTGTGTGTGCACAGGGGTGTGCAGTTAGTATCATAGAATGTGAGGTGAAGGACTGGGAGTTGAATGTGAACGGTGAGGGGATGTGTGTGGAAATGGGGACAGGAAAAAGCAAGAGTGAGAGAAGTATACCAGTGTGTCAGGTGCCAAAAAATATATGGCATTACCTAATGGGGTTGATGTATTTTGCTCAGGTTGCGAGGTACTGGTAAAGACCCATATATTGCAGACCAGGGTATGTTATGCTGGTCACAGGTTCCAAAGGTGGGATACCCAGTCTAAGGATGGAAACAGGGTCATATATTGCATCTGGTGTTAGTCCCAAAAAGAGGCATAAAACTGAGGACAGGTCTACTTACTGCGTTTGTATGGCGTGGTGCTTGGATCATCACATGGAGATAGGTTTGCTTAACCTCTCCATGTGGTATTTATGGGTGTGTACCCAATTAGCAACAGGTGTGTGCGTTAAGACACCTATGGTGTCAGGTCAGGTCAGGGCATCCCCAGGGAGGGGAGGGGAAAAGGGAAAAGGGAAGGGGGGAGGGGGGAAGGGCGGAAACAGCTGGGGAAAAAAAAAAAGGAGTGAGGAAAGGGAGGGAGGAGACAGAGGACAGGAACATGAGGGAGCGTCACCCTTCATCCATCATTCCTATGCCAGCATGGCCCGCCCGTCCATGGGAGCCATGACGGCGTCATACGCCGTCTGGAGTGGCCTCCCCAGCGTCCGGGAGGTCCTTCCGGGGTCGCGTCCGCTCCGCAATCGTCACAACGGCGTGACATCCCGTATCACGCGCACGCACGAGGCCCCGCGCATGCGCAGTGATCGGGAGAGGTCCGATTGCGTTCCAGGACGCCGCCAGCAAGGGGAGTGGTTCCCTGTCAGGGAGCCCGGGCCCGCCCAGGCTCTCAGAGAACTTATTATCCGAACGCTGCCTAAAAACCCCACCAATCCCTCTTGGGGGGACCCTCTCTTTTTTGTTTTCACATCTCAGGGGTGAGCAGCCAAACATCATCTCCAGCTAGTGTCTTTTTTCTTTTTTAGTTTATACCCGGGTGGTTAAACACCCTTCCCCCCGTGACACTTTGGGGCTGAGACATGGGTCCCTAAATGCAAACCTTCCTTCAGTGTTTATCCACAGTACAGTGAATGTCTTTCTCTTGTTTTCTTGTTCGATTATTGCATGCACATCTATACATTGTAACCAATATGAGCATTTTTCAGGGTGATGAATGGGCTAGCCTTATGTAGATGGGCCAAATCTGCTCTCCCCTGCTCCTTGGATATATGCACACAGCTACACGGCCATTCACATACTGTGCACTACTATGGCACAGGGCCGTAGCGTGTCCATACGATAAACTCCGAGCCAAACTTGAACAATAGTAGCAATGTATGACTTGAAACACACTCACAATGTAATTACATATCTGTGAATAATGTCATCTGAAGAGATCCCATGTCCTCTGTTTTCTTAATAGGTTCAATATGTTCCCTTTGTATGCTAATACGTCTACAATCTCATGGTATGACTTACATAACCAATGGAAATGTGACAATAATAGAGATAATCATGAAGACATGCTTTTTCCATCTGCCATATCACACAGGCAGTGAATTTATGACAAAACTTTGCCTTTTCTATTTTAGGGTTCCCACAGTGGTTTGAGTGGACCTCAGATTCCCTGGATGGCGCCCTTGCTCTTTGCCCTACCCTGGTGGATACGTGCGGCGGGGTGCCCTCCATACGCAACCTCACAGCAAGGGTAAGGAGAAGCGACTACCATCTATGCTCCTCCAAACATGTTCCCTCCAGGCGGCCTGGGCGGGCCCGGGCTCCCTGACAGGGAACCACTCCCCTTGCTGGCGGCGTCCTGGAACGCAATCAGACCTCTCCCGATCACTGCGCATGCGCGGGGCCTCGTGCGTGCGCGTGATACGGGATGTCACGCCGTTGTGACGATTGCGGAGCGGACGCGACCCCGGAAGGACCTCCCGGACGCCGGGGAGGCCACTCCAGACGGCGTATGACGCCGTCATGGCTCCCATGGACGGGCGGGCCATGCTGGCATAGGAATGATGGATGAAGGGTGACGCTCCCTCATGTTCCTGTCCTCTGTCTCCTCCCTCCCTTTCCTCACTCCTTTTTTTTTTTTTTCCCCAGCTGTTTCCGCCCTTCCCCCCTCCCCCCTTCCCTTTTCCCTTTTCCCCTCCCCTCCCTGGGGATGCCCTGACCTGACACCATAGGTGTCTTAACGCACACACCTGTTGCTAATTGGGTACACACCCATAAATACCACATGGAGAGGTTAAGCAAACCTATCTCCATGTGATGATCCAAGCACCACGCCATACAAACGCAGTAAGTAGACCTGTCCTCAGTTTTATGCCTCTTTTTGGGACTAACACCAGATGCAATATATGACCCTGTTTCCATCCTTAGACTGGGTATCCCACCTTTGGAACCTGTGACCAGCATAACATACCCTGGTCTGCAATATATGGGTCTTTACCAGTACCTCGCAACCTGAGCAAAATACATCAACCCCATTAGGTAATGCCATATATTTTTTGGCACCTGACACACTGGTATACTTCTCTCACTCTTGCTTTTTCCTGTCCCCATTTCCACACACATCCCCTCACCGTTCACATTCAACTCCCAGTCCTTCACCTCACATTCTATGATACTAACTGCACACCCCTGTGCACACACACCCCCATTTCAGCACTCCTTCACCTTTTGTCACTCATAGTATCACCAGCACAGCACTCAATTGAACTTTCATTTTCCGACCTATACCACATTCACACCTCCCCTCTTTCTTCCTTTCCCCCCTCTCCCCTTCTTTCTCCCCCCCCCCCCCCTCCTCCCTCTGGCACTCCCTCTTTGTCTGGTACTTCACCACACTCACCCCTTCGCTCCCCCCTTCCCCCCTACTTTTCCCACTCCCCTCCTCTATTCCGCCCCTCCCCTCCTGTTCCCCCGCTTTCCCTTTTTCTCCCCCCCCCCCCCCCCACAATTTCCACCCACTTTTTCCCTTCTCTTCACCTCTCCTCTCCAACCCCCCCCCCCCCCCCCTGTCACTCTTCACTCTCTCCCCCCCCCTTTTTTCGCTTTACCTCTACGGATGCATCCCAACGCTTATCTATACATGTGCATGCCATGTATTGACTTCCCTCTCTTTCCCTTCTTTCTCTTTTCTTTTTTCTCCCCATCCCACTCCACCCCATTTCTTCCCCACCTTCACCACTAGTTCAGATATGGTACCAATCTGTACCATCTGTGAATCACATCAGTGGCACAATCACCTTTCACCTCACAATCCCATTTCTCCCCACTAATTGTTCTGAGCACACCAGACATTGCTAACTGCTATGGCAACCCACTATGGTATACATTTAAATATGCATTCTTGGATTTTACGACAGGTGTGCGAAACAGGGGACCCCAAGGAACCCTACCGTCATCCTTTCCCCTGTCCCCCTCCCTTTTTCTCTTCCCCTTCCCCCCCCCCGTCCCTCCTCCCCTGCCAGTCTGGCCCATGCACGGATCCGTGGGTAGCCCCTTCATTGGATGTGACCCCTCGTAGGTTCCGTTTGGATCACCTTGCCTGCCGCGCGCCCGCTTGGGGGGTGCTGGAGCGGGACGCTATCCGGGACCTGGAATACACCGACCTAGAGGGAGCCCCATCATACATAAGGAGTAAAGTATAAGGAAAATTTACACATTAGGTAAATATTTCACAGTACAATGTGATATTATGCTATGAAAAGATAATTGGAGACAAATATATGTAAACGAAACATTGTTACAATATTCTGTTCTTACCCTGTTTCTTCTCAAACAGACAAAACCACCTTTGAGGAAGACCCCTACTAAAACGGGTCGAAACGCGTCAGGTTCACTTTTACCCCCAACATTTGGCTATGTAAACCACATTGTTGTAAAAGCTTTTTTGTCTGTTAGTGTAAATTTGTTTTAATATTTCTGTATTGTTTTATTCATTTGGGACCCATGCCTCAGATTTTTATCTTTATTCATATGGCACATGTGACATCTTTAACCCAATAAAGATTCATTTTTTGAATATAATAACAACTCTCAGAGAACTTATTATCCGAACGCTGCCTAAAAAACCCCACCAATCCCTCTTGGGGGGACCCTCTCTTTTTTGTTTTCACATCTCAGGGGTGAGCAGCCAAACATCATCTCCAGCTAGTGTCTTTTTTCTTCTTTAACAGACTGCAGGTGACCCTGTCTCTCTATTAAGCTCTCCTTCCACTCTGTAACATGTGCTCTCTACCACTGCTTCTGACACTCGTGTCCTCTCTCCTCAAACTCTCTTACCTTCACCCCTCTTCTCCACCCCCCTGCATATACATATCACCCTGCCTTCTGTCCTCTCCCTACTACTGCTCCTGCCAACTCTTGCTCATTCTACATCCATATACTGATAAAACCTCCAGTATTCTGAGACATGCCCCTTCATATCAATCACATTCCCACATTACCTCCCTCACCCTCCTGCTACTCCTAACCTCTGGTGACATATCCCCAAACCCTGGGCCACCATCATATGTCTTTGCCCAATGCTCCCATCCCCCTACACCCTCTGGCAGCAGCCACAACCCACAGAACTTGGTCTCTATTCCTCTTCTTTCCAAAACCAGCCCCCCCTTTTCCTGTGCCCTTTGGAATGCACGCTCTGTCTGTAACAAACTCACCACCCTCCACGACATCTTCATCACAAATTCCTTTAACCTACTTGCCATTACTGAAACCTGGCTTCATGAATCATATACTACTTCTGCTTCTCTTTCCCATGGTGGCCTTCTCTGGACTCCCCCAGACTAAGTCGACGGAAGGGAGGTGGAGTGGGAATCCTTCTACCCACCTCCCTCTCTGACATTCTCCTCTTTTGAGGCACATTGCATTTGTTTATTCTCTCCCATTTTTCTAAGAATTGCTGTCATTTACCGGCACCCTGGACCAGTATCAGCCTTCCTTGATGACTTTTCTGCCTGGTGTGGCAGAGCGAAGCTCTGTCCCTTTGAAATTAGAGGTAAAGGAGATACAGAGTTTGCATATCTACAGACTATAGAATTTAAATGGAGAAAACTGCTCTGTCAGTTTTCTCCAGGTTTTGCTAGTCCTGGATGGGATCTCAAACTGTGTCCGGGTCTTGACGATAGCAAGCAAGGTGTGTGCCCAGCTGCACACAGACCATATAATGAGGGGCTAATGAGTGGAGGATGGTGGAGTGTGAGCAGCTTGCTGCTGCTGTATGAAGACAGACCTGTGGAGGGGTCATCCCTGTGTAAGGGGTATTCTTTGCCCAGAGACTGGGAAAGGAGGGACAGCCTTGAGAGTCGGGAAGACTAAGGAAGCCAGTGAGTCCAGGGGACTGGAAGGAATCAACTCTGTTGAGATCAAGCAGAGGAACTGCTGACAAGAGAGCCAGGTGGCTTGGTATGTTTTTCATTTATGAATGCTTAATGAAGTTAAACCCCTGCGTGGGACTTCTGGATGGACTTTTGTTTTTTCAATAAACGTGGGCTACCAGGCCCTTAACTATATATGCCTGTCTGATGAGGACTCACTGCATTAAAAAAATGCATCTTTTCACTTGAGTTAAACACCCCCATGTTACACTGGCTACCTTACTTTCTCTCTTCTGAAATCCCCACAATTATTCTCGTGACTTCAACATCCCTGTTAACACTAACCCTACTATAAACTTCTCAGTCTAACCTCATCGATTGACCTGAAGCAATGGATACAGGCTCCTACTTACTCCAACGGAAACACCCTTGACCTTGTCTTCTCCTATCTGTGCACTCTGTGCAACCTTTCCAACAATCCTCTCCCACTCTCTATTCACCTCCTTATTAGTTTTGCTCTCTCCCTGTCTTCCACCTGCTCTCCCTCCAACCGCCTAACAGTTACACGTAGAAACCTTCGCCACCTCAAACCTTCTCTTCTCTACTCTGCTACTGATCACCTCTATGACAAAATCTCACCCCTGTCCTGCCCCAACCTAGCCACTTTCATCTACAACAGCTCACTGTCTTCCTCCCTAGACAAGCTTTCCCCCCTCACTACACGTAGAATTCGGCCCCGACTGCTACAGCCCTGGCAAACAGATGACACCAGAAGTCTCAGAAAACATAGCCGGGCTCGCCTTCTCCTCCAAACTTCTTGAAAGACTGGTCTACAACCGATTAAGCGACCATCAGACCATGAATAAACTTCTTGATCCCCTTCAGTCCAGATTTCGCCTCAACACTCCACATAAACTGCTCTCCTTAAACTCTCAAATGACCTACTAATGGCTAAAACCAGTGGACACTATTCTGTACTACTTCTCCTGAATCTCTCTGCTGCCTTTCACACAGTAGGCCACGATGCTGGCCTACGTGCATAATCTAAATCAGGGGTCTCAAACTGGTGGCCCTCCAGCTGTTGCAAAACTACAAGTCCCATCATGCCTGAGCGAGTCATGCTTGTAACTGTCAGCAACTGTCAACATACTAGAAATATGTAAATCAGTATTTCTAAGAAAATTTGTATTAATTCTTCAGGAGGACATTTCCTGTAGAGTAACTCTGTAATAAAGATCACACCCTTCTCCTGAAATATGTTTGAGTACAATGAAAGTAAACATGACATGTGAAGGACCTACCCCACTGTCACTTAAGCCACCCGTTAAACATAATATCTAACCCCTCCAAATCCCCTCACAAATGACATAAGTAAATGGCCTTGACAGCCTTTTATTAACAATTACTTTGAAATGAAATAAATAACATTTTAAATAACTCTTAACCAACTTTTATGTACTTTTGGGATCTTCGAGGGAAACACACCCCACTGGTCACTGCGACAAACTTCTTTTAACTTTAGGCCTCCAGTCGCAAGCCCCCGGGACCCGGAAATGGTACTCAACTTTCGCAGTGACTCACCTTTTACCCCTTCCAGGTTAACCCCTGGTGCCTGATAACTCCATCCACAGATGGGTACCAACCATGTTAACCCCATACCACAAATGGGTACCAACCATGTTAACCCCATACCACAGATGGGTACCAACCATGTTAACCCCATACCACAGATGGGTACCAACCATGTTAACCCCATACCACAGATAGGTACCAACCATGTTAACCCCATACCACCTATGGGTACCAACCATGTTAACCCCATACCACAGATGGGTACTAGGGATGGGCCCGGTGTTCGATTCGAACCCATGTTCGAATCGAACATCGGGCGTTCGCCCGCTCGGCGAGCCCAGAACTATTTGGGCCGCTCGCATCAAATTCGTGTGATGCGAGCGGCCCGCAAAGCACTGCGCTAAGGATGGGCCCGGTGCTCGATGCGAACCCACGTTCGCATCGAGCACCGGGCGTTCGCTCGCTCGGCGAGCCCAGAACTATTTTGGCCGCTCGCATCACGTTCGTGTGATGCGAACGGCCCCGCAATGCATTGCGGCCGGCGCGGCCGACGCAGTGCATTGCTGGCTGATGATTGGCCAAGCATGCACTGTGACCCCGCATGCTTGGCCAATCACAGCCCCGGAAACTCGAAGAGCCATAATTGGCTACAGGCAGGACGCCTGTAGCCAATTACAGCTCAGGGGCTGTAGTACACGCCCCCCCCTATAAAACGCCGCCACGCCGTCTGCGCCGGTCACATGCTGTTCCGGCGCAGATTGAGCAGGCAGATTCTGTGACACTCTGCTGCATTTAGATAGTTAGAGAGATTCACTTACAGAGATTGAGTTAGATAGATTCAGTTACAAAGATTGATTGAGAAAGAGGGGCTTGTAGTGTGCTCGTGGCAGGCAGGCAGAGCTCCTATATTTTGTTACCAGAAGCACCTATAGGACTTGTAGTGTGTTCGTGGCAGGCAGGCAGAGCTCCTATATTTTGTTACCAGAAGCACCTATAGGACTTGTAGTGTGTTCGTGGCAGGCAGGCAGAGCTCCTATATTTTGTTACCAGAAGCACCTATAGGACTTGTAGTGTGTTCGTGGCAGGCAGGCAGAGCTCCTATATTTTGTTACCAGAAGCACCTATAGGACTTGTAGTGTGTTCGTGGCAGGCAGGCAGAGCTCCTTCATTTTGTTCCCAGAGGCACCTATAGGACTTGAAGTGTGTTAGTCCCATTACACACACAGAGCTATATTTTCTTCCAGAAGCACCTATAGGACTTGAAGTGTGTTAGTCCCATTACACACACAGAGCTATATTTTCTTCCCAGAAGCACCTATAGGACTTGAAGTGTGTTAGTCCCATTACACACACAGAGCTATATTTTGTTCCCAGAAGCACCTATAGGACTTGAAGTGTGTTAGTCCCATCACACACACAGAGCTATATTTTGTTTCCAGAAGCACCTATAGGACTTGAAGTGTGTTAGTCCCATTACACACACAGAGCTATATTTTGTTCCCAGAAGCACCTATAGGACTTGAAGTGTGTTAGTCCCATCACACACACAGAGCTATATTTTGTTCCCAGAAGAACCTATAGGACTTGAAGTGTGTTAGTCCCATCACACACACAGAGCTATATTTTGTTCCCAGAAGCACCTATAGGACTTGAAGTGTGTTAGTCCCATTACACACACAGAGCTATATTTTCTTCCCAGAAGCACCTATAGGACTTGAAGTGTGTTAGTCCCATTACACACACAGAGCTATATTTTGTTCCCAGAAGCACCTATAGGACTTGAAGTGTGTTAGTCCCATCACACACACAGAGCTATATTTTGTTCCCAGAAGCACCTATAGGACTTGAAGTGTGTTAGTCCCATCACACACACAGAGCTATATTTTGTTCCCAGAAGCACCTATAGGACTTGAAGTGTGTTAGTCCCATCACACACACAGAGCTATATTTTGTTCCCAGAAGCACCTATAGGACTTGAAGTGTGTTAGTCCCATTACACACACAGAGCTATATTTTCTTCCCAGAAGCACCTATAGGACTTGAAGTGTGTTATTCCCATTACACACACAGAGCTATATTTTCTTCCCAGAAGCACCTATAGGACTTGAAGTGTGTTAGTCCCATTACACACACAGAGCTATATTTTGTTCCCAGAAGCACCTATAGGACTTGAAGTGTGTTAGTCCCATCACACACACAGAGCTATATTTTCTTCCCAGAAGCACCTATAGGACTTGAAGTGTGTTAGTCCCATTACACACACAGAGCTATATTTTCTTCCCAGAAGCACCTATAGGACTTGAAGTGTGTTAGTCCCATTACACACACAGAGCTATATTTTGTTCCCAGAAGCACCTATAGGACTTGAAGTGTGTTAGTCCCATCACACACACAGAGCTATATTTTGTTCCCAGAAGAACCTATAGGACTTGAAGTGTGTTAGTCCCATCACACACACAGAGCTATATTTTGTTCCCAGAAGCACCTATAGGACTTGAAGTGTGTTAGTCCCATTACACACACAGAGCTATATTTTCTTCCCAGAAGCACCTATAGGACTTGAAGTGTGTTAGTCCCATTACACACACAGAGCTATATTTTGTTCCCAGAAGCACCTATAGGACTTGAAGTGTGTTAGTCCCATCACACACACACAGAGCTATATTTTGTTCCCAGAAGCACCTATAGGACTTGAAGTGTGTTAGTCCCATCACACACACAGAGCTATATTTTGTTCCCAGAAGAACCTATAGGACTTGAAGTGTGTTAGTCCCATCACACACACAGAGCTATATTTTGTTCCCAGAAGCACCTATAGGACTTGAAGTGTGTTAGTCCCATTACACACACAGAGCTATATTTTGTTCCCAGAAGCACCTATAGGACTTGAAGTGTGTTAGTCCCATCACACCCACAGAGCTATATTTTGTTCCCAGAAGCACCTATAGGACTTGAAGTGTGTTAGTCCCATCACACACACAGAGCTATATTTTGTTCCCAGAAGCACCTATAGGACTTGAAGTGTGTTAGTCCCATCACACACACAGAGCTATATTTTGTTCCAGAAGAACCTATAGGACTTGAAGTGTGTTAGTCCCATCACACACACAGAGCTATATTTTGTTCCCAGAAGCACCTATAGGACTTGAAGTGTGTTAGTCCCATTACACACACAGAGCTATATTTTGTTCCCAGAAGCACCTATAGGACTTGAAGTGTGTTAGTCCCATCACACACACAGAGCTATATATTTTGTTCCCAGAAGCACCTATAGGACTTGAAGTGTGTTAGTCCCATCACACACACAGAGCTATATTTTGTTCCCAGAAGCACCTATAGGACTTGAAGTGTGTTAGTCCCATCACACACACAGAGCTATATTTTGTTCCCAGAAGAACCTATAGGACTTGAAGTGTGTTAGTCCCATCACACACACAGAGCTATATTTTGTTCCCAGAAGCACCTATAGGACTTGAAGTGTGTTAGTCCCATTACACACACAGAGCTATATTTTGTTCCCAGAAGCACCTATAGGACTTGAAGTGTGTTAGTCCCATCACACACACAGAGCTATATTTTGTTCCCAGAAGCACCTATAGGACTTGAAGTGTGTTAGTCCCATCACACACACAGAGCTATATTTGTTCCCAGAAGCACCTATAGGACTTGAAGTGTGTTAGTCCCATCACACACACAGAGCTATATTTTCTTCCCAGAAGCACCTATAGGACTTGAAGTGTGTTAGTCCCATCACACAGAGCTCCTCTATTTTCTTTGCAGAAGCACCCACAGGACTTCTAGTGTGTTAGTGGCATCACACAGAGCTCCTATATATTCTTCTCAGCAGCACCCACAGGACTTCTAGTGTGTTAGTGGCATCACACAGAGCTCCTCTATTTTCTTTGCATAAGCACCCACAGGACTTCTAGTGTGTTAGTGGCATCACACAGAGCTCCTCTATTTTCTTTGCATAAGCACCCACAGGACTTCTAGTGTGTTAGTGGCATCACACAGAGCTCCTCTATTTTCTTTGCAGAAGCACCCACAGGACTTCTAGTGTGTTAGTGGCATCACACAGAGCTCCTCTATTTTCTTTGCATAAGCACCCACAGGACTTCTAGTGTGTTAGTGGCATCACACAGAGCTCCTCTATTTTCTTTGCAGAAGCACCCATAGGACTTCTAGTGTGTTAGTGGCATCACACAGAGCTCCTCTATTTTCTTTGCATAAGCACCCACAGGACTTCTAGTGTGTTAGTGGCATCACACAGAGCTCCTATATATTCTTCTCAGCAGCACCCACAGGACTTCTAGTGTGTTAGTGGCATCACACAGAGCTCCTCTATTTTCTTTGCATAAGCACCCACAGGACTTCTAGTGTGTTAGTGGCATCACACAGAGCTCCTCTATTTTCTTTGCAGAAGCACCCACAGGACTTCTAGTGTGTTAGTGGCATCACACAGAGCTCCTCTATTTTCTTTGCAGAAGCACCCATAGGACTTCTAGTGTGTTAGTGGCATCACACAGAGCTCCTATATATTCTTCTCAGCAGCACCCACAGGACTTCTAGTGTGTTAGTGGCATCACACAGAGCTCCTCTATTTTCTTTGCAGAAGCACCCACAGGACTTCTAGTGTGTTAGTGGCATCACACAGAGCTCCTCTATTTTCTTTGCAGAAGCACCCATAGGACTTCTAGTGTGTTAGTGGCATCACACAGAGCTCCTATATATTCTTCTCAGCAGCACCCACAGGACTTCTAGTGTGTTAGTGGCATCACACAGAGCTCCTCTATTTTCTTTGCAGAAGCACCCACAGGACTTCTAGTGTGTTAGTGGCATCACACAGAGCTCCTCTATTTTCTTTGCATAAGCACCCACAGGACTTCTAGTGTGTTAGTGGCATCACACAGAGCTCCTCTATTTTCTTTGCATAAGCACCCACAGGACTTCTAGTGTGTTAGTGGCATCACACAGAGCTCCTCTATTTTCTTTGCAGAAGCACCCACAGGACTTCTAGTGTGTTAGTGGCATCACACAGAGCTCCTCTATTTTCTTTGCAGAAGCACCCATAGGACTTCTAGTGTGTTAGTGGCATCACACAGAGCTCCTATATATTCTTCTCAGCAGCACCCACAGGACTTCTAGTGTGTTAGTGGCATCACACAGAGCTCCTCTATTTTCTTTGCAGAAGCACCCACAGGACTTCTAGTGTGTTAGTGGCATCACACAGAGCTCCTCTATTTTCTTTGCAGAAGCACCCATAGGACTTCTAGTGTGTTAGTGGCATCACACAGAGCTCCTATATATTCTTCTCAGCAGCACCCACAGGACTTCTAGTGTGTTAGTGGCATCACACAGAGCTCCTCTATTTTCTTTGCATAAGCACCCACAGGACTTCTAGTGTGTTAGTGGCATCACACAGAGCTCCTCTATTTTCTTTGCAGAAGCACCCATAGGACTTCTAGTGTGTTAGTGGCATCACACAGAGCTCCTATATATTCTTCTCAGCAGCACCCACAGGACTTCTAGTGTGTTAGTGGCATCACACAGAGCTCCACTATTTTCTTTGCAGAAGCACCCACAGGACTTCTAGTGTGTTAGTGGCATCACACAGAGCTCCTCTATTTTCTTTGCATAAGCACCCACAGGACTTCTAGTGTGTTAGTGGCATCACACAGAGCTCCTCTATTTTCTTTGCAGAAGCACCCATAGGACTTCTAGTGTGTTAGTGGCATCACACAGAGCTCCTATATTTTCTTCTCAGCAGCACCCACAGGACTACCGACTACAATGGCTGGAAGACCGCCAAGGGGAGGCAGAGCGTGCAGAGCCAAGAACACAGGGCAGGCAGGCTCTGTTTCTAGTGGACGTGGCCGTGGACATGGACGTGGTCGTGCATCGTCATCAGCACGTGGCCATGGGACACGCGCGTCTTTGTTTTCGGCAGCTGGACATGTGGAGCCGCATCATGCTGAAGGCTTGGTAGAATGGATGACCAAGCCCTCCTCATCCTCCTCATCCTCTCTCACCCAGGCTCAGGGTACTGACAGAGCATCATCAGCCACCCCTTCCCTAGACCCACCATGTCCTCCTGAGGAGTCCCCCGAACTCTTTGAGCACAGTGTTGGGTACATGCTCCAGGAGGATGCCCAACGATTCGAAGGCTCGGATGACGATACCCAGCTTGAGGAATCTGGCAGTACAGTTCCACCAGCTGCAGCTTACTGCCAGGTTTGCTCTAGTGGTGAAGAGGGAGGGGATGATGAGGTCACTGACTCCACGTGGGTGCCTCAAGGGAGAGAGGATGAGGAGGAGGACGAGGAGGAGGAGGATGCGGCGTCACATGTCCAACGAGGCAGGATGCCCCCTGGAGGCCAGGTAGAGGCCAGCATAGCAACTGTACAACACCGCAGAGCTCCGCCTGTGCAGGGCGCTGCCTCTGCACGTTATCAGAAAAGTTCTTTGGTGTGGGCCTTTTTTGAGACGAGTGCAGCAGATCGCACCACTGCTATTTGCAATATTTGTCTCAAGCGTATCTCGCGTGGCCAAAACATCAGCCGCTTGGGCACGACAAGCATGACCAGACATATGGCGACCTGCCATGCAGCTCGTTGGCAGGCACACATAAAAGACCCACACCAAAGAACTAAGCGGACCTCTCCTTGCTCCTCCTCAGCTGGGATCTCCATCCCCACTACACCTTCAGTCCTCTCTGAAAGCTGCTCTGAGAGGACTGAAGGTGTAGAATTCGGTGTGTCACAACCAAGTACTTGCAGTACACCGACGTCCGAATGCAGCAGGCAAATTTCCCTGCCCCAGCTGCTGGACCGTAGAAAGAAGTACACTCCCAGCCATCCACATGCCAGCGGTTGAATGCTAGCCTTGCTAAATTGCTAGCACTTCAACTGCTGCCTTTTCAGTTGGTAGACTCGGCCCCCTTCCGTGAGTTTGTTCAATGTGCGGTTCCTCAGTGGCAGGTTCCCAAACGCCACTTTTTCTCGCGGAAGGCGATTCCGTCTCTCTACCGGCATGTGGAGGGCAATGTCCATGCCTCGCTGGACAGGGCGGTCAGCGGTAAGGTGCATATTACCGCTGACTCATGGTCCAGCAGGCATGGACAGGGACGGTACCTTTCTTTCACGGCCCATTGGGTCACTCTATTGGCAGCTGGGAGGGATGCAGGACAAGGTGCAGTAGTGTTGGAGGTTGTTCCGCCACCACGCCTCCAAAACGCGACTACTGCTACTGGTTGTGACACACCTCTCTCCTCCACCCCCTCCTCTTCTTCTTCCTCCAGTGCTCTGTCCTTGGAACCAGCGGTGCTCCGTAGGCGTACAAGGGGCTACGCAAGTACGCAGGCAAAAAGATGCCATGCCGTGCTTGCGCTGGTGTGTTTGGGGGACAGGAGCCACACTGGGCCAGAGGTTCTGGCAGCTCTGCAGGGGCAGGCCGAGAGGTGGTTGACGCCACGTCAGCTTAAGCCAGGAATGGTCGTTTCTGACAATGGCACCAACCTCCTCTCCGCCCTGCGACAGGGGCAGCTCACCCATGTGCCCTGCATGGCTCACGTCCTCAACCTGGTGGTGCAGCGGTTCTTGGGCAGGTTCCCAGGCTTACAGGATGTCCTGAGGCAGGCCAGGAAAGTCTGTGTGCATTTCCGCCGATCTTATAATGCCAGTGCTCGGCTGACTGAGCTGCAAAAGGAGCTGAACCTGCCCAAGAACCGCCTAATATCTGACATGCCCACCAGGTGGAACTCAACGTTGGCCATGCTGCAGCGACTGCACACGCAGCAGAGGGCCATCAATGAGTACCTTTGCGACTACGGCACCAGGACAGGGTCAGGGGAGCTTGGTTTTTTTTCCCCACGTCAGTGGAGCATGATCAGGGATGCATGCACTGTCCTCTCACCATTTGAGGAGGCCACGAGGATGGTGAGCAGTGACAGTGCATGCATCAGTGACACTGTCCCTCTTGTCCACCTGTTGGAGCATACGCTGCGTGGGATAATGGACAGGGCACTTGAGGCAGAACAGAGGCAGGAAGAGGAGGACTTCCTTGCCTCTCAAGGCCCCCTTTATCCGGACAGTGTTCCTTCTGTCCCACCCATCACACAGGAAGAGGATGAGGAGGAGGAGGAGGAGGATGAGGAGGAGGATTGTGTGAGCATGGAGGTGGAGCCTGGCACTCAGCATCAGCAGCAGCAGTCTTTTAGGGATGATGTACAGTCCCAACAAGCCAGTGGACTTGTACGTGGCTGGGAGGAGGTGGCTGGCGATCATGTCATCCTCAGTGACCCAGAAGACTCCGGACCGAATGCCTCAGCTAACCTACGCTGCATGGCCTCCCTGATCCTGCAAAGCCTGCGGAAGGATCCTCGTGTTCTTCGGATCAAGGAGAGGGACCATTACTGGCTGGCCACTCTCCTTGATCCGCGGTACAAGGGTAAGGTTGCGGACCTTATCTTGCCGTCGCAGAGGGAGCAGAGGATGAGACATCTCAGGGAGGCCTTGCAGAAAGGTCTGTGCAACGCGTTCCCAGAAACTGGGAGGCTACAAACTCCTGGTCCTGGGCGACGAGTTGCTGAGGCTTCGGTCAGTGGCAGAAGGAGCGGTGGGGAAGGTGGACGTCTGACCGATGCGTTCAGACAATTTTTTAGTCCGCAGCCCCAAGGTATGATCGGTTCCAGCAACCATCGCCAGCGTCTGATATACATGGTGCAGGAATACCTTGGGGCAAGGTCAGACTTGGACACCTTTCCCACCGAAAATCCTCTGGCTTACTGGGTCCTGAGGATGGATCACTGGCCAGAGCTTGCACAGTATGCAATTGAGCTACTGGCCTGTCCTGCCTCCAGCGTTCTTTCCGAACGCACATTCAGTGCTGCTGGAGGATTTGTGACTGATCATAGGGTGCGCCTGTCCACCGCCTCGGTTGATCGACTGACATTCATCAAAATGAATCAGTCTTGGATCACCACCAGCTACCAGGCGGATATAACCGAATAATTTTTAATGTCACATCCCTTCAAGACTGCCTATGCTGATGCTGAGTGACTGTCCTCTTATGTTCACTGACTATCCTCTTCCTCCTCCTCAATGATCCATGCCACCACACCAGTGCCTAAGGCACAATTTTTCAGCCCCTGTTTAACAGGGGCGTGTACTTACAATTTTTTAAAAAAATGCTTTGCAACACGTGTGACTGCTGTGCTCCAAGTACAGTCTCTGTGAGGGCCGTGTTGCAGTGTTGTGGCACCAGCACCAGTGCCTAAGGCACAATTTTTCAGCCCTGTTTAACAGGGGCGTGTACTTACAATTTTTTTAAAAAAATGCTTCGCAACACGTGTGACTGCTGTGCTCCAAGTACAGTCTCTGTGAGGGCCGTGTTGCAGTGTTGTGGCACCAGCACCAGTGCCTAAGGCACAATTTTTCAGCCCTGTTTAACAGGGGCGTGTACTTACAATTTTTTTAAAAAAATGCTTCGCAACACGTGTGACTGCTGTGCTCCAAGTACAGTCTCTGTGAGGGCCGTGTTGCAGTGTTGTGGCACCAGCACCAGTGCCTAAGGCACAATTTTTCAGCCCCTGTTTAACAGGGGCGTGTACTTACAATTTTTTAAAAAAAATGCTTCGCAACACGTGTGACTGCTGTGCTCCAAGTACAGTATCTGTGAGGGCCGGGTTGCAGTGTTGTGGCACCAGCACCAGTGCCTAAGGCACAATTTTTCAGCCCCTGTTTAACAGGGGCGTGTACTTACAATTTTTTTAAAAAATGCTTCGCAACACGTGTGACTGCTGTGCTCCAAGTACAGTATCTGTGAGGGCCGGGTTGCAGTGTTGTGGCACCAGCACCAGTGCCTAAGGCACAATTTTTCAGCCCTGTTTAACAGGGGCGGGTAATTACAAATCTTGATCTAATAGTTCACAGCAGGGCCCATTCCTGCGCCCACCAAGAGTAACTATGAGGGCCTGCAGTCTTGTGGCAACACCGTCCACCACCACCGCCAAAGGCCCAATTTTTCTGCCCTGTTCATCAGGTGCTTGCAATTACAAATCTTGATCTAATAACTCACAGCAGGGCCCATTCCTGCGCCCACCAAGAGTAACTATGAGGGCCTACAGTCTTGTGGCAACACCGTCCACCACCACCGCCAAAGGCCCAATTTTTCTGCCCTGTTCATCAGGTGCTTGCAATTACAAATCTTGATCTAATAACTCACAGCAGGGCCCATTCCTGCGCCCACCAAGAGTAACTGTGAGAGCTTACAGTCTTGTGGCAAAACCGTCCACCACCACCACCACCACCCCCAATTTTTCTGCCCTGTTCAAGAGGTGCATGCAATTACAAATCTTGATCTATTAACTCACAGCAGGGCCCATTCCTGTGCCCACCAGTCTTGTGGCTACACCAACATCTAATAGGGCAAATTTCTGCAGAGTATATACGCCAGGCCCCTACTTTCAAACATCCAACTTACAAACGACTCCTACTTGCAAATGGAAAGAGAAAACAGGAAGTGAGAGGAAATTACCCCTAGGAAGGGAAATTCTATCCTGTTAGATTTAATTTGGGAAAAAAGGTATCTCCTCTCTACTGATACTTTATCACCAATCCTTGTTTCAATTAAAACCCCACTTTTCCAAAAACATTTGTCATTGGGACGGAAAGTGAGGTGACATGTTCTGAACACATGTGCAAAGACAGCAAATGTTACAGGGGTGATAACCCCTCCCTATGTTCTCCAAAAAGCTTAAAAATAGATTTTTTTGGGATGGAGCTACACTTCATAATGTACCTGTTCAGATTCTACTTAAGATCAAACCTAAAGCCGCAAGTGGTTTTTAAATGGCTTCTTTTTTTCCTTTACAAATGTCATTTTGTGCAAGGACAGTTCTAAACGGGAAACACATGCCACTTCACAGGCATACTTTAGACACCCCCCAGGTACCATATTTAAAGGAAAATTTCACTTTTTTTTTTTCACTTTATGCATCATTAAAATGACTGCTCCCGAAAAAACGTTAGTTTTTAAAAGTTCTTTTTGCATTGATATATGTCCCCTGGGGCAGGACCCGGGTCCCCAAACCTGTTTTATGACATTAACATGCATATTGGCCGTTGTAATTAGCACTTTTGATTTCGAACGTTCGCGTCCATTATAACGTATAGGGTTCGAAAATTCGCGCGAACTTTCGGTCCGTTCGAAGGTTCTGGTTCGAACCGAACCCGGGGGTGTTCGGCTCATCCCTACACTGCGCCAGTCGCTGTGCATTGCTGGCTGATGATTGGCCAAGCATGCACTGTGACCCGCATGCTTGGCCAATCATAGAGCCAGCGACGAGGAGAGCAATAATTGGCCACAGGCAGGATGCCTGTGGCCAATTATAGCTCAGGGGGTTTAGTACACGCCCCACATTATAAAAGGCCGCCGCGCCGGCGGCCTCGTATATTGTGTTTCAGTGTCAGTGTTATTATGTGCTGCTGACTGCTGACATTATCTGCTGTGATTCTGGGGATTAGTGTGTGTGTGCTGTTAGTACAGCATTGCAGTATCACATCTGGGGGGTGTCTATAGTATGCCCGTGAAGGGGCGCATGTTTCCTGTGCTTAGAACTGTAACTGCACAAAGTGTTATTTTTGCAGGAAAAAAAGCTATTTAAAATCACTCGCGGCTAATGAATTGACGGCTCCCGTTACACAGAGAACAGTCATTCATTGAAAGTCATTGATAAAAAAAAGTCATTGATAAAAAACAAAAAAACAAAAAAAAAGCACGGGGGTCCCCCCAAATTCAATTACCAGGCCCTTCAGGTCTGCTATGGATATTAAGGGGAACCCCGGCCAAAAAAAAAAATGGCGTGGGGTCCCCCTCAAAATCCATACGAGACCCTTGAGGTCTGGGATGGATTTTAAGGGGAACCCCGGCTAAAAAAAAAAAAATAATGGCGTGGGGTCCCCCTCAAAATCCATACCAGACCCTTATCCGAGCATGCAACCTGGCAGGCCGCAGGAAAAGAGGGGGGGACGAGAGCGCCCCCCCTCCCTCCTGAACTGTACCAGGCCACATGCCCTCAACATCGGGAGGGTGCTTTGGGGTCCCCCCCAAAGCACCTTGTCCCCATGTTGATGAGGACAAGGGCCTCTTCCCCACAACCCTGGCCATTGGTTGTGGGGGTCTGTGGGCGGGAGGCTTATCGGAATCTGGAAGCCCCCTTTAACAAAGGGACCCCCAGATCCCGCCCCCCCTGTGTGAAATGGTAAGGGGGTACAAAAGTACCCCTACCATTTCACCAAAAAAGTGTCAAAAATGGTAAAAATGGCAGGAGACTGTCTTTGACAATTCCTTTATTAAAATCTTCTTTCTTCTGGTCTTCCTTCTTCCTTTCTTCATCCTTCGGTTTCTTCATCTTCTCCTTCCGGCATCTTCTTCCATCTTCTACTTCCTCCGATCCGCTTCTTCTTGCTCTGGTCTTCTCGTCCGGCATCTTCTTCCACGGCGTTGGTGTCTCTTCTGGGCCGCTCCGCGCAATGGGAGGCTCCCGCTGTGTGAGGCTTTGCTGCGTCTGACAGGTCTTTTATAACAGAGGGCGGGGCCACCTGGTAACCCCGCCCCTTCTGACGCACGGGGACGTCATGGGGAATTCCCTATGGCTTTCCCCATGACATCAGAGGGGGACGGGGTCACCAGGTGGCCCCGCCCTCCGTTATAAAAGACCTGTCAGACGCAGCAAAGCCTCACACAGCGGGAGCCTCCCATTGCGCGGAGCGGCCCAGAAGAGACACCGACGCCATGGAAGAAGATGCCGGACGAGAAGACCAGAGCAAGAAGTCCCCCCCTCTTTTCCTGCGGCCTGCCAGGTTGCATGCTCGGATAAGGGTCTGGTATGGATTTTGAGGGGGACCCCACGCCATTTTTTTTTTTTTCTGGCCAGGGTTCCCCTTAATATCCATAGCAGACCTGAAGGGCCTGGTAATTGAATTTGGGGGGACCCCCACACTTTTTATTTTTTGTTTTTTTTATTTTTTATCAATGACTTTTTTTTTATCAATGACTTTCAATGAATGACTGTTCTCTGTGTTACGGGAGCCGACAATTCATTAGCCGCGAGTGATTTTAAATAGCTGTTTTTCCTGCAAAAATGACACTTTGTGCAGGGACAGTTCTAAGCACGGGAAACATGTGCCCCTTCACAGGCATACTATAGACACCCCCCCAGGTACGAAATTTAAAGGAATATTACACTTTTATTGTTTCACTTTAAGCATTATTAAAATCACTGCTCCTGAAAAATTAGCACTTTTGATTTCGAACGTTCGCGTCCATTGTAACTAATAGGGTTCTTAAATTTACACAGACTTTAGGTCCGTTCGCGGGTTCTGGTGCGAACCGAACCCGGGGGTGTTCGGCTCATCCCTAATGGGTACCAACCATGTTAACCCCATACCACGGATGGGTACTAACCATGTTATATATGCATATAACATCCATATTCTCCTCCTCCAAAGACCTAACCACTGCCATGGGCTGTCCTTACAGCCCCTATTATAATTAACAATACTCGGGAGGGTGGGTGGTAATCTTTTCCTCCGCGGCTCACTACTGACGTCACTTCCCCTCCTTCCTCCTAGTTTTCTAACCCGAGCTCCTCCCTTGCTCTGGCCACTCCCCTTTTCTTAAAGGGGACACATTTTTCCCACTAAAGCATGACTATGCTGTCCACGCCTGTCATGCTGTCCCTACGCTTATCCTTTCCTCTCCTTCTGCTCTGGGACTCTCTTGACATGTGAAGGACCTAACCCACAGCCACTTAAGCCACCCGTTAAACATAATATCTAACCCCTCCAAATCCCCTCACAAATGACATGACAAGATTTTGGAGTAAATGGCCTAAATAACTCTTAACCAACTTTTATGCACTTTTGGGGTCTTAGAGGGAAACACACCCCACTGGTAACTGCGACAAACTTCTTTTAACTTTAGGCCTCCAGTCGTAAGCCTCCGGACCCGGAGATGGTACTCAACTTTCGCAGTGACCCACCTTTTACCCCTTCCAGGTTAACCCCCCGTTAACCGGAAGGTACCTAATAACCCCATCCACAGATGGGTACCAACCATGTTAACCCCATACCACAAATGGGAACCAGCCATGTTAACCCCATACCACAGATGGGTACCAACCATGTTAACTCCATACCACAGATGGGTACCAACCATGTTAGCCCCATACCACAGATGGGTACCAACCATGTTAACCCCATACCACAGATGGGTACCAACCATGTTAACTCCATACCACATATGGGTACCAACCATGTTAACCCCATACCACAGATGGGTACCAAGATCATTATATTATAGCCACGGAAGATGTGGCATCTTTGTACACATGTATAGCGCACGACAGGGGCATAGAGGCGGTTCGCCATTTTTTGGATCGCGAACACTCTCTGGCACCTTTTCAGTGCGAATATCTCATAGAACTCCTAGAGTTTGCCACTGAACATAGCTACTTTTGGTTCAATGAACGATATTATTTACAACAACGAGGTGTAGCTATGGGGGCTAAGTTCGCTCCAAGCCTTGCAAATCTTTTTATGGCTAAATGGGAGGAGGATGTCGTCTATGCCCAACAGTCCTCTTCGTAACTCCTGTGGGTGAGGTACATAGACGACATCTTCCTCCTATGGAGCGGAACCCCCGACTCTTTGAAACAATATTTGAACAACTTAACATCAATGACAGAGGTATTGAGTTGTCCTATGAGGCCAGTAACAGTAAGATCCATTTCTTAGATTTAGAAATCGAAATGGTGGATCATAAATTAAAATTCCAAACTTACTCCAAACCCACTGACCACAATGGCTTCATCCCTACAGACAGCTGCCACCACAAATCATGGTTGAGCTCTGTGCCGCGGAGTCAGTTATTCAGGCTTTGGAGGAACTGCACCGACACAGATACATTTATAACACAAGCGACAACCTTGAGACAGAGATTTATAGATAAGTGATACAACAGTCAGACTCTAGATTTGGAACTTCAAAGAGTGTCCACTATTGATAGGACGTCTCTTTTGGAAATTAAACCTAAACGTGAACCAGACGAACATTTTAAATAGGCTATGCTGACATCATTTTCTACCCAGCATAAACAAATTAAAACAATTATCAACAAACATTGGAGTGTCCTAAAAAATGATGTGGTCCTAGGACCATCATTACCGGTACAGGCCAAGATAATTTTTAGAGGAGCACCATCCTTGCAAACACGCATAGCACCCAATATCATAAATCCGCCTGTTCGCCCTTCCCTTTTCCACAATTTAACAGGTTTCTTTCCTTGTAAAAAATGTTTTGTGTGTCAACACAACATGTTGGGTAGACGTAAAACTGTTGAATTTATATCTACTGTTACACAAAATAAATATACTATTAAACCGTTCTGTACACGAAGTACGTGGTGTATTTGATTACTTGTCCGTGCGGCAAACAATATGTTGGCCGCACAATAAGGACTTTTTCAATCAGGGTAGGGGAACACATTGCCTTACTTAAAACTAGGGACTCCAAACACAGTGTCATTATAAGGAGTTCCAGAACAGTAATCCGAAAGGATTCATTGTCATAGATAGATATGTTCCCCCCTGGAGAGGGGGTGCTATGACCAGAGGTGTGTCTCGTCTATAGACTTTCTGGATTTAAGAACTCCAGTCCCACTCCCCGCTCGGTATGAACATGGAGTGTGACATTAATGCTTTCATTAATGAATCCTAAAAACTGGCACTGGTGTTTTGGCTTTCGGCTCTTTACAATTTTCTCTCCATCGTTTATCTTTGGAGGAAAAACATGTTCATTATATATAGTTGGTTACTAATTTTTAAATTAAAAAAAAAATTTTTTTAATTTTTTATTAAATAATTTTATTTTCATTATTATTATTTTTATATCATTTTGTGATTTTCATTGTACTGAGGTCCACTATGTAACAATTACGGTGATGCTAGTATTTACACTAATTGCTTAACCCAGGTCCCTTTAAGAGGATCCACCTCCAATTCATGTTCATATTTATGATATAAGTTCTTTGATTGACACTTTGTGGACAGTAAATGCCCCCGACATCTTTGTTGTCATTACTCTATATGTACAATTATCAGTGTGCCAATATCATTTAGTATTGTACACAACATTGTTGCCCTATTTAAATAAGGGTCACACATGGATTCATTTGGCCGTATGTGATATATTTTTTTAATTTATTTTATATTTTTGACATTTTCTAAATTGTGTGTACATTAATCTTAACCATTAGGCTTGATTGATGACCATATTCATTTCCAACCACGCCCGGTAAGCAGCTTAACTGAGTGCGGACATTACGTTTTTGCCAGGTCTTTTGTTTTGCTGCTTCCAGGCTTGTTTCTATTGACCAGACCGCGCCGATCGCTGTTGCAACATTGCAACGAAAGCTCAGATGCCAAATCGAGGCTTGGAATGCACTCGGTTCCTTCACACACAGGAACGGGAAGTACGGTGATCGTTGGAACGCACTCGGCCACACGCAATCGAGACGTGGAACTGTCAGAGGTACTCACCCGGGCCGAAATGCTGAGAGCTGCTCCCCTTGCGACTAGGTGCACGATGCCTCTGGAGTGGATACAGAGGTCACCGGGCACAAAGATGCACGGGTTGCCAGCAGGTGTGTTGCAGGTGGTGTGCAGTAGCGACGTTGACCAGGAGAGGCTGATGCTGCACTGGAAGTAGACACCTGGCAGGACCGTGATGAGGCAGAGGCTTTGTAGATACCAGAATGTGTGCTAGAGGAGAGCCCTTAGGTGCATGTGAGAACTGGAAGTCCAGAAACCCCAAGGCAGGGGGTTAAGCATAGACATGTGCATTTCGTTATGTTCCGAATCGAAATTCGGACGAATTTTTCATTATTCGGACATTCGGATGCATCCGAATTACCGAATTACAATACTAACGAATTTTACCGAATCCGAATTTTTTTCGAATCGAAAAATCGCGGACGAAATTCGAAATATCTCAGGGTCACTTAGTGATAGAAACCCCAAATTTGGATATGTTATAGAGCTAGTTCGACTGTGTTTGCATACCAAGTTTCAAGTTTCTAGCTACAAGTCGGGTCGCAAAATATTTTCGAATTCGGTTGAAATAATTTCAAAGCAGTTGAAATATTTTCAAATCTGGTTGAAATTATTTCAACTGCATTAGAAACTATTTCAACCAGATTTGAAAATATTTCAACTGCATTAGAAAATATTTCAACTGCATTAGAAACTGTTTCAAATCTGGTTGAAATAGTTTCTAATGCAGTTGAAATAATTTCAAATCCAGTAGAAATATTTTTAAATTCGGTTGAAAAATTTTTAAATCCGGTTGAAATATTTTCAAATCCGGTTGAAATAATTTCAAATGCGACTGATTTTTCAAATTCGGTCAAAAATGAAACAAAATCCGAAAACGAATTTAACGAATCTAACTAAACAAAATGAATTAATTAACGAATTAAAACGAAACAAAACAATTTTTTTTATTTTTGCACGTCTAACACAGATGTCGATCGCAAGGCAAGTACATATGCTGTATGTCATTGTCCACTTGCCACATCACCTGCCACAAGTTGTGTATTGTTCACTTGTCACAAGTGCCACGACACCTGCCACGAGTGGCACGACACCTGCCACGAGTGCCACGTGACCGGCCACGCGTGCCACATGACCGGCCACGAGTGCCACATGACCGGCCACGTCACCTGCCACAAGTTGTGGGGTTCCTAGCACCAAGTGACCCCAAGATAGGGGCGATATGTCAAGTACTTTTCTGCAGCAGAGAATTACATTTTGTGACCCGACTTTGGGGCCACGTATCTCGGGGCCACTTGTAGCTAGAAACCCCAAATTTGGTATGCAAAACACAGTAGAACTAGCACTACAACTACAGACTATTAGTATCTATTTCGTTTTCTCACCAGATCTCCTGCAGACTATTAGCATCTATTTCTTTTTTTAGCAGATCTCCTGTAGACTATTAACAGCCATTTCACTTTTTTTTGCAGATCTTCTGCAGACTGTTAGAATCAATTTCATTTTTTTTTTCAAATTCGGATGGCAAAATATTCTCGAATCCGCTTGAAATAGTATCAACATGATTTGAAATTATTTCACCTGCATTTGAAATGAAATCAACCGCATTTGAAACTATTTCAACCGAATTCGAAAATATTTTGTGACCCGACTTTGGGTCCACGTATCTCGGGGTTACTTGGTGATAGAAATAGTTTCTAATGCAGATGAAATATTTTCAAATCTGGTTGAAATAGTTTTCTAATGCAGTTGAAATAGTTTCTAATGCAGATGAAATATTATCAAATCTGGTTGAAATAGTTTCTAATGCAGTTGAAATAGTTTCTAATGCAAGATGAAATATTTTCAAATCTGGTTGAAATAGTTTCTAATGCAGTTGAAATAATTTCAACCAGATTTGAAAATATTTCAACTGCATTTGAAATTTTTTCAACCGAATTCGAAAATATTTTGCGACCCGACTTTGGGTCTAATGCAGATGAAATATTTTCAAATCTGGTTGAAATAGTTTCTAATGCAGTTGAAATAGTTTCTAATGCAGATGAAATATTTTCAAATCTGGTTGAAATAGTTTCTAATGCAGTTGAAATAATTTCAACCAGATTTGAAAATATTTCAACTGCATTTGAAATTTTTTCAACCGAATTCGAAAATATTTTGCGACCCGACTTTGGGTCCACGTATCTCGGGTTACTTGGTGATAGAAACCCCAAATTTGGAGAGGTTATAGTGCTAGTTCTACTGGTTTCTAGCGAGATACGTGGCCTCAAAGTCGGGTCACAAAATGTAATTCTCTGCTGTAGAAAAGTACTTGACATATGCCCCATATCTGGGGGTCACTTGGTGCTAGGAACCCCATAACTTGTGGCAGGTGACATGGCAAGTGGACAATTCACAACTTGGTCACGGGGCAGGTCACGTGGCACTTGTGGTCGGTCACGTGGTACTCGTGGCAGGTCATGTGGCAATCGTGGCAGGTGTCTTGGCACTTGTGGCAGGTGTTGTGGCAAGTGGACAATGACATACAGCATATGTACTTGCCTTGCGACCGACATCCGTGACAGCCATTTCACATCTTTTTTTTTATGTGACAGATGTGTATAATAAATAACCATCTTCCAAAATTTATAATTCAAATAGAAAAGATTAGAACAGAATAAAAAAAAACATATATAATTTAATAGCAGATCTCCTGTAGACTATTAACAGCCATTTCACTTCTTTTTTTTTTTGCAGATCTTCTGCAGACTGTTAGAATCAATTTCATTTTTTTTTTTTTCAAAGTCGGGTCGCAAAATATTTTCCAATCCACTTGAAATAGTATCAACATGATTTGAAATTATTTCACCTGCATTTGAAATGATTTCAACCGCATTTGAAACTATTTCAACCGAATTCGAAAATATTTTGTGACCCGACTTTGGGTCCACGTATCTCGGGGTTACTTGGTGATAGAAATAGTTTCTAATGCAGATGAAATATTTTTCAAATCTGGTTGAAATAGTTTCTAATGCAGTTGAAATAGTTTCTAATGCAGTTGAAATAGTTTCTAATGCAGATGAAATATTTTCAAATCTGGTTGAAATAGTTTCTAATGCAGTTGAAATAATTTCAACCAGATTTGAAAATATTTCAACTGCATTTGAAATTTTTTCAACCGAATTCGAAAACATTTTGCGACCCGACTTTGGGTCCACGTATCTCGGGTTACTTGGTGATAGAAACCCCAAATTTGGAGAGGTTGTAGTGCTAGTTCTACTGTGTTTGCATACCAAATTTGGGGTTTCTAGCTATAAGTGGCCCCGAGATACGTGGCCCCAAAGTCGGGTCACAAAATGTCAAGCACTTTTCTGCAGCAGAGAAGAACATTTTTCGACCCGAGTTTGGGGCCACATATCTCGGGGCCACTTGTAGCTAGAAACCCCAAATTTGTATGCAAACTCAGTAGAACTAGCACTACTACATATCCAAATTTGGGTTTCTATCACCAAGTAACCCCGAGATACGTGGACCCAAAGTCGGGTCGCAAAATATTTTCGAATTCGAAAATCGGTCGAAAACTAAACGAAATCCGAAAACGAATTTAACAAATGTAACGAATCTAACTAAACGAAATTAATTAATTAACGAATTAAAACGAAACTAAACGAAACGAATTTTTTCCTTTTGCACATGTCTAGTTAAGCACAGGTAACTTAGAGGCAGTCCAGTAAACAGGCCGAGGGTCAAGCACAGGTAATCAGGCAGAAGAGGTATCCAGGAAGCAGGCCAGGGGTCAAACACAGGTAAGTAACTCAGAGAATGTCCAGTAAGCAGGCCGAGGGTCAAGCACAGGCAATCAGGCAGAAGAGGTATCCAGGAAGCAGGCCAGGGGTCAAACACAGGTAAGTAACTCAGAGAATGTCCAGTAAGCAGGCTGAGGGTCAAGCACAGGTAATCAGGCAGAAGAGGTATCCAGGAAGCAGGCCAGGGGTCAAACACAGGTAAGTAACTCAGAGAATGTCCAGTAAGCAGGCCGAGGGTCAAGCACAGGTAATCAGGCAGAAGAGGTATCCAGGAAGCAGGCCAGGGTCAAACACAGGTAACAGCAGCGGTGGTCAAGCGGATTCCGGGTCAGGCACAGGTAATCAAGCAGATACAGGATACGGGGTACTGGATACAAGGTCCTGGATACAGGATACTGGATACAGGGACTGGAGCCAAGACTCAGGAAGAGACAACAAGCCAGCGATTTGTGAGAGACAGAGGAAGCCTTTTATAGGCCAGGTAAGTGGTCAGGTGGGATACCCGGATGAGTGCGCATTCGCACTCGTCCTCTGTCAGCGCCGCTCACAGCGGTGAGCCGCACTGGCTAAGCTGCATCAGATACCCAAGCGCCATGGACCCGCGCATGCGCACCCGTTACCCGGCGTACCTGTACTGTTCGCTGAGCCACTCTACCGCGCGTACGTATTCCTGGAACCCGCCGACGAACTACGATATTTCCCTGACAGTGCCCCCCCCTAAGGGCAGCCTCCGGATGCCCAATTCAGGGTGTCTTTGGTGGTATTCTCGTATTAATCGGGGGGCATGGATATTTTCAGATGGTTCCCAGGAGCAGTCCTCAGGAGGATAACCCTTCCACTTGACTAGGTACTGAACCTGCCCTCCTTCTTTTACGGAAATCCAGGATCTTCTCGACCTCGAATTTTTCTTCTCCTTGGATGGTGATGGGTGGAGGGAGTGGCATCTGCCTGTCAGGGAAAGAATTGGCAATTACAGGTTTCAGTAAAGAGGCATGGAAAACTGGGTGGATTTTATAGGAACTGGGTAAGTCTAGTTCAAAGGTGACTGGGTTGATCACCCTCTTGACCTCAAAAGGACCGATGAACCTGGGACCGAGTTTCCGGGATGGACAGGGGAGTTTCAAATTAGCAGTTGATAACCAAACTTTCTCACCAATCTTGAACGGCGGGCATTCCTTCCTGCCCCGGTTGTATTGTACCTCATACCCCCTTTGCGCTTCCTTCATGGCCTGTTGGATCTGGAGGAAGTTGTCCTGGATATGCTTGACCAGTTCCTGTGCTGCTGGAGTAGAGACGTCTGGAATGGCATCTGGAAGAAAAGAGGGATGATATCCGTAGTTTGCCCAAAAGGGCGTTTGGTTAATGGCAGAATGTAGGGAGTTATTGTAAGCAAACTCTGCGTAAGGTAACAGGCCTGACCAGTCGTCTTGGGAATAAGAACAGAAACATCTCAGATATTGCTCAAGAGTCTGATTGGTCCGCTCGGTCTGGCCATTGGTTTGTGGATGGTATGCTGAGGACATGGATGATTTAATTTCTAGAGATTTGCAGAGGTCTCTCCAAAACTTAGAGGTGAACTGTACCCCCGGTCTGAGGTGATATTGGCTGGTACCCCATGTAGCCTTACAATTTCCTTGATGAAAATGTCTGTGGTGGAGGCATCAGAAGGGGTACCCTTCATGGGCAAGAAGTGGGCCATTTTTGAGAGGCGATCTATCACAACCAGAATCGTGGTAAAGGAATCTGAGGGAGGCAAGTCTACAATAAAATCCATAGAAATCTCTTTCCATGGACGTTCAGGAACGGGTAGAGGTCTCAGCTGACCCCAGGACTTGATGTTGGACCCCTTGTTTCTCTGGCAGGTGTTACAGGAAAGCACATAACTTTGGCAGTCCTTTCTCCAGCCTGGCCACCAGTAGGACCGACTTACCAAGTCGGCCGTCTTTTGCATTCCAAAATGGCCAGACATCTTGTGGTCATGGAGGGCCTGCAGAACTTGGAGCCTGACTGGAGGGGGAACAAATATTCGGCCATGGGCCCAAAGTAAGTCCTGTTTCTTTTCAAGAAAGGGTAATGAGGGGACAGAAAATTGATTGGAGGCTTGTTTAAGGGCTACGGTTAGGTCAGGTTGGATGGCATGGAGGAAGTTATGTGCGGACAGAATGGTGGCAGGTTCCTTTGAAGACTCTGTGTTCAGAAACATGCGGGATAAGGCATCAGCCTTGCCATTCTTGGAGCCGGGACGATAAGTGATGTGAAAGTTAAATCGGGAAAAGAACAAGGCCCAACGGGCCTGTCTTGGTCTTAGGCGCTTAGCTGCCCTGAGGTACTCCAAATTGCGGTGATCCGTGAAGATGAGAATGGGTTGAGAGGCTCCCTCCAGCAGATATCTCCATTCTTCTAGGGCGAACTTAATCGCAAGTAATTCCCGGTCGCCTACGTCATAATTCTTTTCTGGGGGACTCAATTTTCGGGAGGCCAAGGCGACCGGGTGGAGCAAGGCCTTTGGGCCACTTCTCTGTGACAGGATTGCTCCTGTAGCAGAGTCGGAAGCGTCCACTTCTAGCACATAAGGGAGTTCAGGGTCAGGGTGCTTCGGGATGGGTGCAGACGAAAAAAGTTCCTTGAGTTTTTCAAATGCGCTTTGCGCTTGGGGGGTCCATTGGAATTTGGTTTGCTGACGGGTAAGTTGAGTGATCGGGGACACAATGGCAGAAAACCCCTGAATGAACCGTCTGTAGAAGTTTGCAAACCCAATAAAGCGCTGAACTGACCTTTTGTCCGTGGGGGCAGGCCATTCCTGGATTGCCTTCACCTTTTGTGGGTCCATCAGAACTCCTCCGGTGGTGATGATGAAGCCCAGGAACTGGATGGTATCTGTCTCAAACTCGCATTTCTCCCCTTTAACATAGAGTCCATGCTTACGTAGGATGAGAAGGACCTTCCGGACATGTTGACGATGGGTTTCTAGTGAGTCGGAGAAAATCAGAAGATCGTCAAGGTAAACAATGAGGAAGTTATCCAGATACTCACGGAAGATGTCGTTGACAAGATGCTGGAAGGTGGCTGGGGCGTTGCAGAGCCCGAAGGGCATGACCAGGTACTCAAAGTGACCGAATCTTGATCTGAAAGCCGTTTTCCACTCATCCCCCGAACGTATTCTTACCAAGTTGTAGGCCCCACGTAGATCGAGCTTGGTGAAGATTTTGGCAGTCCTGAGTCGCTGGAAAAGTTCGGGGATGAGTGGAAGTGGGTACCTGTTCTTGATGGTGATTTTGTTGAGTTCCCTGTAGTCCACACAGGGTCTGAGAGAACCGTCTTTTTTTTCCACAAAGAAGATCCCAGCCCCTGTTGGGGAAGAAGAAGGTTGAATGAACCCTTTAGCGAGGTTCTCATCGATGTAAACCCGCAGGGCTTCTAGTTCGGTCTCAGATAAGGGGAAGATTCTTCCGAAGGGGATCTCAGCCCCTGGCAGGAGATCAATTGGACAGTCATATGAACGGTGAGGAGGAAGAACTTCAGCCTTTTTCTCATCGAAAATGTCCATAAAATCCTGGTAGGGTGCTGGAACATGTTGCAAGTCCTTGGGACTGGGTTGCATGGCAAGGCAGGTGGGAGGTTTTGAGGAGACGTCCGGGAAGCAGTGCTGCAGGCAGTAGGGGGAAGAAAACACCACTTCTCTGCTGTTCCAGTCAATCCGAGGGTTGTGGGCCTGTAACCAAGGATACCCCAGGATAATAGGAAACATTGGAGAGTGAATGATATCGAAGCGTAAGAGTTCATGGTGCCCCGAATTGGTGTAGGTCAGGATGGGACCGGTCTCCTGGGTCACAGGTCCTGAGCAGGGTGGAGAGCCATCAGCCAACTGGACTTGGAGAGGTTGCTTCTTGGTTTTCAAAGGAAGGTTCAGGTGCCGTGTCAGAGTCAAGTCCATGAAGCAACTGCATGCCCCTGAATCAAGGATGGCTCCCAGCTGGAAAGTTTCTCCTGCCACCTGTAGGGAGAGTGGAACAGTCAAGTGAGAACGGGGAACCCCGGTAGTGTGTGAGCTCAAAAGAGACCGAGGAGGGCACTTACTGGGTCTCACTGGGCACTTCTGTAGATAATGTCCGGTGCCTCCGCAGTAGAGACAGAGGTTAGCTTGTCGACAACGAAGTCTTTCTTCAGCAGACAGGGGGGACCGTGCTAGGCCCAACTGCATGGGTTCCCCATGGGGGGAAAAGCGAGGGTTCCAAGAAGGAGCAGGTGCCAAGGGAACCCGGGGCATCATCCAGGTGGGCCGGGGACTTTGGAGCTTTTCTGCCCGTCGTTCCCGCAACCGACGATCTAGTTTGGTGACAAGTTGGCAGAGGTCTGACAGCGTGGTTGGGACCTCTCCCCGGGCCAGTTCATCCTTTAACACCTTGGAGAGTCCCAAACGGAATTGGTACTTTAGAGCAGACTCATTCCACTCTGTACACTCTGTATCTGCGGCCCATTTACGAGAATCTACTATATAGTCCTCTACGGGCCTTCTACCCTGAGACAGGGTGTGCAGAGTGGATTCCGCCGTACCTGTGCGTTGGGAGTCCTCATAGAGTGCTGACATGGCGGAGAAGAAAGTCTCTACAGAATCCAGCTGTGGGCTCTTCTGTTCCATCAAGTGGTGTGCCCAGGATTGGGGTTCATCGGAGAGCAGAGAGATAATGAAACCCACATTGGTGGATTCCAACTGAAAAGTCCTGGGTTGCAGGGCCAGGTGTAGTAAACAGGCGTTCTTAAAAGAGTGAAATTTCTTTCGATCCCCGGAAAAACGTTCTGGTGTGGGGACCCTGGGGTCAGGGTTAGACATGACGTAAGCAGGGAGAGCACCTCCAGATGCTTGAGAGGGAGTGGAGGTGCTGGCTGCAGGAGGTGACTGGTCTGCTTGATTAGGAGAGAAGGTCAGGTGTTGGAGACGTCCCTCGATCTGGAAGTATCCATCCTGGAGGCGTTGTACAGCCTGAGTAAGGGCTGTCACCTGCTGGCATAGGGCCTCAAGGGGTGAACCAGCTCTGTCGGCCTCGGACATTGGCTGGCTTGTACTGTCAGAGGTACTCACCCGGGCCGAAAAGCTGAGAGCTGCTCCCCTTGCGACTAGGTGCACGATGCCTCTGGAGTGGATACAGAGGTCACCGGGCACAAAGATGCACGGGTTGCCAGCAGGTGTGTTGCAGGTGGTGTGCAGTAGCGACGTTGACCAGGAGAGGCTGATGCTGCACTGGAAGTAGACACCTGGCAGGACCGTGATGAGGCAGAGGCTTTGTAGATACCAGAATGTGTGCTGGAGGAGAGCCCTTAGGTGCATGTGAGAACTGGAAGTCCAGAAACCCCAAGGCAGGGGGTTAAGCACAGGTAACTTAGAGGCAGTCCAGTAAACAGGCCGAGGGTCAAGCACAGGTAATCAGGCAGAAGAGGTATCCAGGAAGCAGGCCAGGGGTCAAACACAGGTAAGTAACTCAGAGAATGTCCAGTAAGCAGGCCGAGGGTCAAGCACAGGCAATCAGGCAGAAGAGGTATCCAGGAGCAGGCCAGGGGTCAAACACAGGTAAGTAACTCAGAGCCTACCAGTTGAGATCTATCGGCACTTCGGTGGGGTTTTACTCCCGGAGTTGCTGAAGACTCTCAACTGGTCGGCAACAAATAACGAACTTCCCGTGTCCATGACGCAATCTACCATTATAGTGATACCCAAAGAGAACAAGGATCCACTCAGGCCCTCCTCATATAGACCCATTTCCTTGCTTAACTTAGATGCTAAAATTCTGGCAAAGGTCTTGGCGACTAGACTTAATGGGGTGATAGATGGGCTCGTACACCCCGACCAGTCAGGATTTATCCCGGGGAGATCCACTAGTATAAACATCAGACGAGTCTATCTAAATCTCCAAATACCCTCCGAGGAGGAGGGACAGAGAGCTATTCTCTCTTTAGATGCGGCCAAGGCTTTTGATACCCTGGAATGGGGATACTTGTGGAGAGTACTGAGGGAGTTTCAGTTAGGACCAGCATTTATAAACTGGGTTAAACTGCTGTATAAATCACCTGAGGCGAGGGTCAGAATAAATAATGACCATTCTACCAGGTTTCGATTGCTGAGGGGGACGAGGCAGGGGTGCCCATTGTCGCCCCTCCTCTTCACCCTCGCGATCGAACCTTTGGCCATCTCTCTTAGATCTTGCCCAGCGATAAAAGGCTACAGAAGAGGAATAGAGGAGGAAAAGGTAATCCTCTTTGCGGACGACCTCTTATTATTACTTGGAGATGTCCAAGGATCATTAAAAGAAACGATGTCTAAATTGGGAAGCTTCGGTAGTTTCTCGGGTTTGAAGATCAATTGGGGAAAATCTAGCCTATTACCAATAGACGAGATGGATACCGCCCTACCCCAGGAAGCCGCACGACTTCAAATAGTCAATCAAATGAAATACCTTGGTATATACATCACAAAGGATCCCAAAAAATATTTAGTAAATAACCTAATCCCACTCTTGACCACATTTAAAGAGAAAATAAAGATCTGGAAAAAACTTCCGCTATCTGCAGCGGGTCGCTGCAATCTAATTAAAATGATTTTTCTGCCGCAACTTTTATATGTTTTGCATAATTCCCCAGTATGGATTTACAAAAAATGGTTCCACAAGATGGACACTATATTTAGGGAACTGATCTGGAAGGGAGGGGCAGCCCGTATTAGTCTAAAAACATTACAGCTTCCGAATGGGGAAGGGGGAGTTGCACTCCCTCACTCTTTTGATTATTTTGTAGCGGCCCAGCTTCAGTATATGGGTAGAGGCGACCTAAGAAAAACTCTACTGGGGAACTTTTTTCATATGCCGGTAGTGGAGGCTCTAGAGGCAGGGAAGGTAATGCGTGGGGCCCCCACACTCGAACTAATGAGTAAAATATGGGAAACGGCCAAGGGAACCCTGGGATATAGAGGGTTTACAAAGTATTCACCATTATGGGACAACGGTAAATTGGGTGAAATACAGAAAATAGGGCCAATTAAGGAATGGGAAAGACGAGGTATAAAATGTATTCATCAACTCTATCAAAGCGGAAAAATCAAGTCTTTTCAGGAGTTGAGAGAGCAATTCGAAATCCCGAGGAATTCCTTCTTTAGATATCTTCAAGTTAGACATGCAATGACAGCACAATTCGGAGATACAGCAATAGAATGGTGCGATATACCGGTATTACAGGAAATAATTCAATCAAGATCGACGAAAGGCCTAATATTCAAAACCTACTTAAGCTTAAATAGGAAAAAAAGGGAGAAACAACAGGAACCACCCGCTAGAAGGAAATGGGAAAGAGATGTGGGAAATATAACTTTAACCCAATGGGAAAGGACCCTGGAGCTAGCCCCGTGGGTCTCTCTGTCCCCGCCCCAGAGGATGTCACATCTATTTTTACTATATAGGGTGTACTATACGCCGCAAAAACTTTTTCTGTTTGGAAGTAGACAGGATGCCTCCTGCCCAAGGTGTGGAAGGCTAGAGGGAGACATGATCCATATGTTCTGGAGATGTCCTAAACTATTCCGATACTGGATGGAGGTGGTGGAAATAATTACCCATGTCTTCGAGGTACCCATAGAGGTAGAGCCTATGACGTGTGTACTGGGGTGGCTAGATGGGAAGGGAAGGCCAAAAGGCACTAAGCTGGCAATCCTGAGATGTCTTTTCCAAGCCAGGAAACTCATTGCCCAGAGGTGGCAGTCTTCCACCCCTCCATCCAGTAAAGAATGGGAACAGAGTATGAGCATGGTGATCCTTAAGGAAAGAACATTATACATCAGGCAGGGATGTGTTAAGAAATTTGAGGAGACATGGAAAAAATGGTGCGAGAAAAAAGAAAATGAATGTATGAATGCATAAAAGAAATAGAGACTTAGGAAGAGACAGGGGGGACCAGTTAGAGAGGAAGGCGTATGGATATGCAATTAAGAAGTAGAATAGCGAGAGAGTCTAAGTATAGGATGAAAGGAAGATCGAGTAGGGAGAATGATGGGAGAGATAATTGTTGGTCTAAAAACGAAAAATTGAGACTATAACTGTAAGTTAGAAAGGGGAGATCCCCCAGAAATAGGGGACCACCCTGTTACCTCCTTTTTTTCTTTTTTGTTCTCTTTTTTTCTTTTTTTTTTCCTTGCTCTAGATACATTGTTTTTTAATGACCAAATGTATGAGAGAAATGTGTGTTTTGTAATCATATAATAAAAGAACTCAATAAAGATATAAAAAAAAAAAAAAAAGTAACTCAGAGAATGTCCAGTAAGCAGGCCGAGGGTCAAGCACAGGTAATCAGGCAGAAGAGGTATCAGGAAGCAGGCCAGGGGTCAAACACAGGTAACAGCAGCGGTGGTCAAGCAGATTCCGGGTCAGGCACAGGTAATCAAGCAGATACAGGATACAGGGTACTGGATACAAGGTACTGGATACAGGATACTGGATACAGGGACTGGAGCCAAGACTCAGGAAGAGACAACAAGCCAGCGATTTGTGAGAGACAGAGGAAGCCTTTTATAGGCCAGGTAAGTGGTCAGGTGGGAGACCCGGACGAGTGCGCATGCGCACTCGTCCTCTGTCAGCGCCGCGCACAGCAGTGAGCCGCACTGGCTGAGCTGCATCAGATACCCGAGCGCCATGGACCCGCGCATGCGCACTCGCTACCCGGCGTACCTGTACTGTTCGCTGAGCCGCTCTACCGCGCGTGCGCATTCCTGGAACCCGGCGACGAAGTACGGTATTTCCCTGACAGGAACGCACGCCAGTCGGCCATTTTGACCGAAACCGGAAGTGATAGAATATGACACAGGAAGCTGGATTCTCATCACTGGGACCTGGTTATCTATAAATACAAGTAAGGCTGCAATGGAGGGACACGCCAGATGAGTCAATTGAGACGAAACGCATCGGGAGGACTCCATTAAAATAGAGGTATTGGTATTTACGCGCTAATATGGGGATGGAGGTTAGGTTAAAAAAGGGGGGAGGGGATGGTCTGCGGCAACACCGATAGTTCAAACAGTACCCAGAAAGTAAAATGGAATAAATCAATATGTGGTGTTGGGCTCCCAAAGGGTGTACTAATTAATTAAGCTAAAATCGCAATGGTACACAGCATAAATTAATGGTGGAAGGTATTAACAAAATAAATTAATACACATATACTAATATATAAAATATATAGACAGTGAAGTCAAAAAATGTGACTGGTGTGCATAAATATGCTGAAATCAGATAAAAGGTATAAATAGAGTGAAAAGTGATAAATAATGCAAGGATATGATGAACAATCGCAATGAATAGTGCAAAATTGCTAAAAAATCGTTTAAACACTAAGCAGTGTTCGAGTGGTCAAGTGAAAGGAAAAAACAGAATAAAATATCTATGTTGATTCAAAGTGCATAGAAATAGAAAAAATAAAATGTTAAAAACACTTATTAAATTAATAAATGCATAAAACACACAAAATCGCATAAAAATTTCAAAATCGCAAAGAATCCATAATCGCATAAAAGTTCAGAATCGCATACAAGTTCATATATCGCATAAGCGTAAAATGACTGTGAGGAAAGCAAATAGATTAAGCAGTGATGCTGCTAGATAATATAGTGATGCTGCTATAAAATAATTCTGCGTCTCTTGAAGGGGCAGATGCAGCGTGAAAAATTGTAGTGCTAAAAAAAATTTCAAATATGGTGACAGTGTGAATAGTCGGTGCTCTGTGCCGTGGTTCTTCGGTGTTACAAGACACCTGTGGGTGCCCTATATGATTACCTTACTGCTGCAAGGTAAGCAGCATTGATCAAAAACCAGGGAGGTGTGAGGCCACTCCAGGGGGGATGGGGATCTGGGCAGCAGCTCTTCCTTCTCTGTCAAATGGGGGCTGGATACCACTTCATTAGCAGGGAACACTCAGCATTCGCCACCCATAATAGTAAAGGGGAGGAAATAGAGGACTATCTGGTGTAGTATTTCTAATAAATAATTTATTTTACTGTCGCATAAACAATAAGACTCGCATTTAAAATTTGTAGTAGATCAAGGTAGGAAACGAGCGGTGGGCTCGCGTCTGACGTCACTTCCGGTGTCCGTGTATTCTACGCGTGTCGTCACCGTCACGTGACTTCATCGGGGATAAAATGTAGGCATCGGAAGTGTCTTTTATAGTGGATGGATTGAATCAATGGGCGGCCATTAACTTGAGGTCAAATAGTGTATTGTTGATACGGCGGCCGTGAGACCAGGCTACAATCGCGGCCATTTTTGTTTAGTTTATGGGGACAAATATCGTCAGTATAGAGTATGTGTGTTGCAGATGTACATACATACATACTTTAGAATGCGTCTGATATGTCGCGATCTATACGGGACAAGTGGGGGATCAGTTTTCAAGAGACATAATAGTGTAGTCATAGGGATGCATAGATGTGTATGAGAAGAAAAATAAATATATATATTTATTGAAAAAATGGTTTACGGAACAGTGGGCTACAGTGGCAGCCATATTTGGTGTGGTATCGGGGTCATTTATTTCGGTGGAGTTCTGCGGAAGTTATGGGCTACAGTGGCGGCCATATTTGGTATGGTATTAAAGACATGTTAATATAGCTGACCAAAAAATGGTCACTAAAGCTCATTTAAAATATGACAAGCAGATGGCAGATAAACTTCTTATTATGGGTGACGAATGCTGAGTGTTCCCTGCTAATGAAGTGGTATCCAGCCCCCATTTGACAGAGAAGGAAGAGCTGCTGACCAGATCCCCATCCCCCCTGGAGTGGCCTCACACCTCCCTGGTTTTTGATCAATGCTGCTTACCTTGCAGCAGTAAGGTAATCATATAGGGCACCCACAGGTGTCTTGTAACACTGAAGAACCACGGCACAGAGCACCGACTATTCACACTGTCACCATATTTGAAAATTTTTTCAGCACTACAATTTTTCACGCTGCATCTGCCCCTTCAAGAGACGCAGAATTATTTTATAGCAGCATCACTATATTATCTAGCAGCATCACTGCTTCATCTATTTGCTTTCCTCACAGTCATTTTACGCTTATGCGATATATGAACTTGTATGCGATTCTGAACTTTTATGCGATTATGGATTCTTTGCGATTTTGGGAGGACTCCATTGCCGCCATTTTTTAATACCAAGCGCTTGAATACACTACATAAATGTAAGTGTGATACTTTTAAATAAATTACTGGTTTTACGGGATTACACTATGTGGTTCTTTTTCTTCCTCCATTGATATTTTTGACACTATTTTCGTTCCAACCCCTGGTGATGTAATTTCAAAAGTTTGGGGACGCCATTCCAGATGATACAGCCTGCTTAATCACAATCTCAAAGCGTTTGTGACTCATCGAACATATGTTCGTTTGAGTTCAAACCATCTGGTAAGCTTTCATGGTGGTGCATTCACAGCGGCATTTTTATACCTTTGGATTGAGTGGTCACAAGGATAGTCTAACTTTGATTGCACTGTGGACTTTCTTCATTTGCACTTTCAACGTTTTCAATCACTGTTTTTATTTTTCAATCCCCTTTTTTTGGACACTTCGACTACGATCGAATTTGTTTATTTCAGTTATTAGGAGTGTGCTAATTAAATATCCCCTATGAAAAACTGAGTGGGGTTTTTTTCTTTTATATATGCTAATTACTCACCCTGATGGGTTATATTTGTCTATGTATGCTTAGATATACAGTATCATCACTGTTTTATGTATATACAGGGGGTCCCCGGGTTACAAACAAGATAGGGACTGTAGGTTTGTTCTTAAGTTGAATCTGTTTGTAAGTCGGAACAGGTACATTTTTTAAGTGTAGCTCCAGCCAAAAAATGTATTTTTAAGTTTTTTAGATAACATAGAGAAGGGTTATCACCCCTGTAACATTTGTTTTGCTGTCTGTGCCCCTGTTAAGAAGATTTCACCTCACCTTCTGTCCCAATGACAATTCGATTTAAAAAATTTTGGGTTCAGTGGCGGAACTACCGCCATAGCGACACACGCGGTGTCATGGTTTACTAGGTCTTTAACCGATAACCAGTGTTGGTCATCTTACTTTAAAAAAGTAATTAGTTAAGTTACAAATTACTTCTCCCAAAAAGTAATTGCGTTAGTAACTCAGTTACTACATTGGAAAAGTAATTAGTTACTCAGCAAAGTAACTGACTTTTTTTTTTTTAAATATTCTATACGTGTAACTAAGGGGCGGGTCTAGTATTACTGTAACCAAGGGGTGCATTTATTATTATTGTTATATATCGTGTAACCAAGGGGCTGCTCTATTATTACTCTAACCAAGGGGCAGATCTGTTATAGCGTGTAAGCTAGTGGTGGGTCTATTATTATTATATCGTGTAAGGGGCGGATGGCTACAGAAGAGGGCGAATGTTAAATTAATGGGCAGAGCTCGATATATAACAATAATAATAAATGCGCCCCTTGGTTACAGTAATACTAGACCCACCCCTTACTTACACGACAGACGCCCCTTGCAGAGTAGCACGAGCCTCAGGAGCGTGCGGCATCGCCTCGTACAATTACATGTTAACTGCACCTGCGCGGTGTAGAGTTCACTCAGAGCTGTTTAGGTTCAGCAATTTTCGGAAGCTCCGTAGTCCTTCGTACTGCACAAGCCCTGCGCCTGCGCAGTACAGGGGATCCTTATACGACGGGGGAACTTTTTCGGCAGGACACCGGAATTACACTACTGCCATCTAGTGGCGGTAGATATTATTGGGGTAACTAAGCCAAAGTAATGGGAACTGTTACCATGAGGGGAAAAGTAATATCAGTTAGATTACTCGTAACCCTCTAAAGTAACTGCGTTAGGTAACTCAGTTTATTTTAACTCAGTTACTTACATCACTGCCGATAACATAGGGATTTTTGTTTCTAGGAGGTTCAATGGCAGCTTGTAACCTGTCTCATGTGTATCAGTGTGATTCTGGTTTAGGAGGGATCTCCATGCCATCATTGATATCAGCATAGGAGGTGATAGAGTGTACATGTCCCATGGTATCCAGATGTCGTCCATGAGTAGTGTTGTTAGGTCATTCGTTGGGGATTTCGTCTTTTCTATGTCTACCCATAGTGGTGTATTGCTCTCGTATAACCAGTATTTGATATGGTCCAGTCTAACTGCCCATAGATAGTTGTATAAGTCCAATAGTCCTGCCCCTCCTACTTTTTTGTGGGAGGTGAGGTTATTTCAGGAGCATCTAGCTTTTTTGCCATCCAAAATGAACTTCCAGATTAGATTGGACAGAGTTTTGAGGTAATGGTATATGGATTGGTAGGGTGCGGAATATAAGATTTGTGGCAAGATTGACTTCATTCATTTTTTTTTGGAGGTTGGACTGCAACATAATTTATAATGTGCAGCCTGGTATAAGATGTGCAGAACCCCGTGTATAATTTTCAGCCTGGTATATGATGTGCAGAGTCCTGTGTATAATTTGCAGCCTGGTATATGATGTGCAGAGCCCCGTGTATAATTTTCAGCCTGGTATATGATGTGCAGAGTCCCATGTATAATTTGCAGCCTGGTATATGATGTGCAGAGCCCCGTGTATGATGTGCAGAGCCCTGTGTATAATGTGCAGCCTGGTATATGATGTGCAGAGCCCGGTGTATAATGTGCAGCCTGGTATATGATGTGGATTCTATAAGGGGTGTGGCTTATGGATAGTGGGAGGGGCCACATGTGGAGGGGTGGGGTCTTGCGCCCCCCCATCCTAAAACTTCACCAGCCGCCACTGGGTCATAGTAACTTCTGTATCCTGCACTGGTCATAGTAACTTCTGTATTAATGTCCTGCACACTCTGCTGAACGCATGTTTTTAAAAGCTGTAACCGGCGTTTAGAAACGCCCGTTTTGCCGCGTTTGCATGCCGCGTTTAGCGGAATTTTACCGCGTTTGCGTCTAAAAGCGTTTACAAGATAACCTTATAAGACCCTCCCCAAGCTCAAAAAAAGTATTATTTAACAATTTCAGCCATTTTGGGAGACCAGGGTGATTAGCAGAAGCAGTGTACTTGTATTTAGCATGTCATATGCCACGTCACCTGCCACAAGTTGTGGATTGTCCACTTGCCACGTCACTTGCCAAGTCACCTGCCACAAGTTGTGGATTGTCCACTTGCCACATCACCTGCCACAAGCTGTGGATTGCCCACCTGCCACGTCACCTGCCACGTCACTTGCCACGTCACCTGCCACAAGTTGTGGATTGTCCACTTGCCACTTGACTTGCCACTTGTGGATTGTCCACTTGCCACTTGACTTGCCACTTGTGGATTGTCCACTTGCCACGTCACTTGCCACAAGTAATGGATTGTCCATTTTCCACGTCACCTGCCACAAGTTGTGGATTGTCCACTTGCCACTTCAGTTGCCACGTCACTTGCCACTTGTTGTGGATTGTCCACTTGCCACGTCACCTGCCACAAGTTGCTTGTTCAAATCTAACAACATATGGGTCAAATTCCAATTATACTTCGGATAACAGCAATGCTAGTGGTGTATTGGATCAAGGGCTCATTAGGGTATATAAATGGTCTATAAATCATTGCAAGCAATTACAATTGTTTAAAATATATATTTAATGTTTTTTCATCATTTGCCATCATTTTTGAGATTTTTAATGAAAAAAAAATAGGGCACCTTTAAAAACGCTTATAAACGAAAATGCGGATAAACGCAGTACCGGCGTTTTGCCGCGTTTGGCATCCAAAACTTTTACGTCACCGATGAATGATTTAACTGGTCACGGTGACTGATGAGTGAATTTTATTGGCAGTGTTTTTGTTTTGTTGTTAAAGCGGTGTTCCAGCCGTAAAAAATAACAAACACTGTAGCTGCTGACTTTTAAAAAGGAAAAATTACCTGTCCAGGGCGCCCGTGATGTTGGCCGATTCGTCCCTCGTATCGTGTGCCGGCGCCGCCATCCTCACTAAGGGAAACAGGCAGTGAAGCCTTGCGACTTCACTGCCCATTTCCAACTGCGCATGCGTGACTCCCCTGGCGATTTCTGAATGGATGGCTGTCTTCTGTGACACCACGCCCAAATTTCCCAGAAATCAACGCGAGGAGGAGAAGACTGAAGATCACAGCAGAATAGGAAGTGGCAGATTAGGACGATCTGCCTAGCAACAGGCATAAAAAATGTATTTATTTATTTATTTTTTCTATTTTTTTGTTGCATTTGTATGTATTTTTTTTTTCAGGGTGGACCTCCACTTTAACTAAATGTAATTGAGGAGTAAGGGTCTTTCCTTGTACTGTATTTTTCAGTTTCAACCATAATGTCCAGTTACAGGGGGTCCCTGGGTTACAAACAAGATAGGAATTGTAGGGTTGCTCTTAAGTTGAATCTGTTTGTAAGTCGGAACAGGTACATTTTTTAAGTGTAGCTCCAGCCAAAAAATCTATTTTTACGTTTTTTAGATATCATAGAGAAGGGTTATCACCCCTGTAACATTTGTTTTGATGTCTGTGCCCCTGTTCAGAAGATTTCACCTCACCTTCTGTCCCAATGACAATTGGATTTAGAAAATTTTGGGTTGTTAGGGAAACATGGACTGGTGATAAAGCATCAGTGGAGACACCTTTTTTCCATATTAACTCTTACAGCAGTGAATTTCCCTTCCTAGGGGTAGATTTCCTCTCACTTCCTGTTGTCTCCCTCCGTTTGTAAGTAGGAGTTGTTTGTAAGTCGGATGTTTGTAAGTAGGGGACCCCCTGTACCATCATCAAAGTGGCGCTCAGAAGCGTAAAAAGAAAAGGGAAGACACCTACAAAACTGAGAAACTTCCAAAAATCACACATTTTTTTAATGTGCCCAATGTTGGTCAGAGCTCTACAGCAGACCATGATGCAGAAAAAGTTTCTGAGGCAAGCACAGAAAGCCTTGACCCCGCAATATCTGACATGCCAGTACATGAGCAATTGCTACTTAAAGTGGAAGTAAACCCATCGATTTAACAGTTTAAAAAAAAAAGGCATGCCGGGAATGCTAACTGCACATTGGCTGTGCTCTCAACCAAACAGTCAAACCATCCAATGGCTGGTGTCATAACGGATCACATGTGCAATTGCAATGTGCAAATAAACAGAGGCAAAGATGGCAGCTTCCTTGGCTGAAAACGATAGGGGGGTTTACTTTCACTTTAACCAGTTTCCCCTGAATGAACCAAGTACAAGCCAAGAGTTAGGTGGTGTTACTGAGGACAATATTGAGAAAGATTATCCTGAAAATGAGCCATTTGCAGCAACCAATGTTCACTTGACTGGTAGTGACATAGCTGTGCTAACTGACATTGCATCTACAAAATATGTCACAGACAGGGCAAACTTTACAATTACAGATGCACATGTGAAGAGATTTATAATCACAAATGGTCCTTGCAGACCTACAGGGCCCTTTAAGAGAGACAATGATGAGGAACAGAGGTGTTTTTCAGTAAAATATTATGAGAAAACAACAAAAACAGGACTTAAACTACCCATTACCTGGCTCTGTTATTCTCCTAAATTGAATGATGCATACTGTGAACCATGCTGATTATTTGGTGACCGTAGAAAACTAGGCTCTGAACCAGCATGGGCAAAGGGGATACAAAAATGGAAAGGCTTGTCAACAAAAATACAGGTTCATGAAACATCTCAAACTCATATATATTCTTGCATAATATATGATCAGTGGCGTAATAAGGGAACAATTGATGAGGAAAACGAACAACAATTAAGAAAAGAAAAAAACTTTTGGAGAGATGTTTTAAATAGAATAGTGAATGTCACCTTGACTATGGCTATGAATAACATGGCCTTCCGTGGCCACAGAGAAAAAATAGGGGAAGTCAACATAATTGAGCTGCTAGCTGAGTATGATCCCATATTAAAGCAATTGCTACAGTTACCACAGGGAAAAGTCAAATACCTTAGTCCAAAAATTCAAAATGAAGTCATAGATATTTTGTCAAAGCAAGTTCTGAATGACATTTTGTCTGAAGTGCAAAATGCACAGTTTTACTCGTTGATTATAGATACTACTCAGGATATCTCTAAATGTGATCAAATGAGTCAGGTGCTTCGATATGTTTCTATTGAAAGAGATCCAAATACGAGAGCAAACCAAATCAACATACACAAGGCATTTCTTGGATTTAATGCTGTTCATGACCAAAGTGCTGCAGGTATAGAAAAAGAAATACTTGCATTTATTGATGCTAAAGGAATTTCTCTGGATAAATGCCATGGTCAGGGCTATGATGGTGCTGCCACAATGAGTTGAACCTATTCTGGTGTGCAGACTCAAATTTTGCAGAGAGAGGAAAATGCACTTTATGTTCATTGTGCAGCACACAATCTTAATTTGGTCCTCCAAGATGCTGTGGCAGAGATTACAGAGGTCTCAAACTTTATGGGTGTGGTTCAACATATACACAATTTTTTGGGGGACAGTGGAAAGCGGTGGAAGATCCTGTCTTCATTTACCAGTGAATCCTCTGTTACACTGAAGAAATTGTGTCCTACACGCTGGTCATCTCGCTATGAGTCGCTACTTGCCTTTTTGTTTTCGTTTTGTAGATGTACTTAAAGCGCTATCAAAAATAAGCCTTGTAGCTACCAAAAAAAGTGAAAGAGAAGAGGCAATGGGGCTGAAAAAAAACTTAGAGTCCTTCCAATCTATATTTCTAATTGTTCTACAAACAAATATTTTCGCAAGCATAAATTCTCTGTCTAAACTCCTCCAGTCAGAGAGCATGGACTTGTCCAAAGCTTCTAATTTAATTAAGACAGCCTTCGATGAGCTATTCAATTTCAGAAGCAGTTTTGGGGAAGCCAGAAATAATGCTGCATTGCTCGCACAAAAATGGAATATTATCCCCCAGATTTGAAGCAAAACAAATTCGCACTGTCAGAAAGCATTTTGATGAATTGTGTGTTGATGAGAGATTAGAGGACCTTGAAGAACGTTTCAATATCAACGTTTTCTATAGATGCTTGGACGTAGTAGTAAACCAGTTGTCAAACAGGTTCCAGGGACTTAATCGGGTTGTTCAGCGATTTGAAATAATTCAACCTGCAGTTCTAGCATCAGCATCGGATGATGATTTGTTTAAAGCTGCATCAAATCTGCAACAAAAGTATAAAAAAAGACCTCTCATCAACTTTCGCTGGTCAGCTTCTAAGTTTTAGATCAGCACTTAAAGAAGACATTCAGAAATTGTCCTCTGTGAAGGATCTTGCACGTTTGCTCTTAGTTGAGAATAGTGCTCTTTCATCCAATCTGCCTGATGTGTGCATAGCGTTGCTTTTATTTCTAACACTACCTGTGACTGTGGCCTCAGCAGAAAGATCCTTCTCAAAACTTAAACTAATAAAAAATTATCTCAGAAACACTATGTCTGAGCAAAGACTTTCCGGGCTTGCTATCCTAAGCATTGAAAATGTTAGAGCAAAAATGTGGACCTAAACCACATTGTGGACACTTTTGCAGAATTGAAGGCACGCAGACGTGTTGTGGTGTTTTGTGAGTATACAAGTTGGAAGAGTTTTCAAAGTTCATGTTTGGTTCTGTTGCCAGCCATAACCTTTCTTATTTGGGTTAAACCATGGGGTCTATTTATAACCTATTCGCAGAGCCATTCACCCTCTGAAAATGTCAAAACATTTATTTTTTGCCACTTGGCACAAAGATCCGTTCTTTGTTTTTTGGTATTTCAGGTCAAACTTATTGAATGGAATATTGTTTTTTGACTATTAGATGAAGCTGAGGAGCATGGGAAATATGTTATAAATAGAACACTTTGGTTCCAGTTTGGCAAATAATAAAGTGGAACTTTAGGCAAATATTTTAATAAATACATGGTAGAATTGGCAGCTTATGTTTGAGTGAGCAGACTTAGAAGGGGGCAAAGGTAAAATGGTGCAAACCTGACTGGCTTTCAAAGATCGCTTTGATGTGTAAAACAGAAAACTGGCTGAACTGAATTATAAGTATCTGGCAAATATTTTGTCTGAATGCTTATATGTATGTCAGCTTTGTACTTTGTTGTGTTGGCTAGAGTTCCACTTTACTCGTTTAACTAGCCTCAGTTGTTGAATTGGCTGGTTAACCGATACATTTCTTTTTACATACCTGTCCACAGCTGCCCCACGTGCCCACTTTGAGCATTGCAAATCAGGCAAAATTTCTTCCTTTGTGAATCAAATTATTATTATTTTTTTTTAATCCAGTCAAAATTAGTTTTCTGCATACACGCTTTTGTAAAGTGTGTGTAGACCTTGCCCATTTACCCATCTAAATCTTCCTGTTTGACAAATTACACCTTTCTTGTCAATTAAATCAAAGGATGGCAGGTTTTTGGCTTCCGCACTGCCTGTTTGGCTGGAAAACAGCTTTGGAGAGAAATGGATAAAATCAAATAAAAGAAATATAGTAAGATATTGTTAATTAATCATCATTGTATCTTCATATTTTAGATCAAGATTCACTCTTTTTCAGGTTGACTTTTTCTAATGTTCTGTTGCCTTACATTTGGCTTGTTGTTGGCTGAAACCATGGCTTCTTTTCCTTTTGGTTATTTTTAAAGACATGTTGAAAATATGCACGTTAAGCATCAAGATCTAAATCAAGTAGGTGTAAACTCAAAAATTAAGAATTTTATGCCAAGTTAAAGTGCATAGAATGTAAGACCTAATTTCTTTCTTCCCTTACAAGGCTGTCATCCTGTTAATTTTCCTCCTAAACCGGTGCAGTTTGCGTTGTTTGCCCTTTAAACGTAAGTATAAAAGAGTAAAAGTAGTACACACAATGCTTTGAATTTTGCATTTTATTTATTATATGGTTATTTAAGTTTTGGTTTTGTAGTTTGAAATTAATATGTTGCCTGGGTACTGTGCCACATGAGTGTGGTAATCTGTTGTTCAATGGAATTGGTAAAACATTTTTTTTTGTGGGGGGGGGGGTAGGGGGGGGGGCCCATTCAACATTTTGCTATGGGGCCCAGTGATTTCTAGTTACGCCCCTGTTTGGGTTGTTAGGGAAAAATGGACTGGTGATAAAGCATCACCTTTTTCCCATATTAACTCATACAGGAGTGAATTTCCCTTCCTTGGGGTGGATTTCCTCTCACTTCCTGTTGTCTCCCGTCTTCCGTTTGTAAGTAGGAGTCGTTTGTAAGTCAGATGTTTGTAAGTAGGGGACCCCCTGTATACTCATGTATTTACATATGTTTTTTTTTTTTTCTTGACACTAATGTTTGTTATGCCATCTATATAGAGGCTTAGCGCTACCCTTTATTTTTTCTTCACTTTGCACCAAATTATCTATTAGTGTTAGCAGCTATTCAGACATCTTTGTGAAGTGCATTGTTTTTTTATTTCCTTTTGTACACAGATGGGTACCAACCATGTTAACCCCCATACCACGGATGGGTACCAACCATGTTATATATGCATATAACATCCATATTCTCCTCCTCCAAAGACCTAACCACTGCCATGGGCTGTCCTTACAGCCAATATTATAATTAACCATACTCGGGAGGGTGGGTGGTAATCTTTTCCTCCGCCGCTCACTACTGACGTCACTTCCCCTCCTTCCTCCTAGTTTTCTAACCCGAGCGCCTCCCCTGCTCCGGCCACTCCCCTTTTCTTAAAGAGGACAAATTTTTCTCATTAAAGCATGACTGTGCTGTCCACACCTGTCATGCTGTCCCTACGCTTATCCTTTCCTCTCCTTCTGCTCCGGGACTCTCTTTTTTCTGCTCCTTAAATTGATTGTATGACATTTATACAGTAAGTTTAGTAAATCAGCAAATCCCAAACTGGGTGGACACAGGATACATTATATATATTATATTATACATTGCTGGGGGAGCACATTGCAGGGGCTTCTATCCCTAAAGAGGAAGTAAACCCTGATACACTTACCTGACACAGGAGCCTGCTATGTCCCCGATTTCTTCGCCAGCTGGAAGCATCCATCTTCCTTCCGGGGTCGTGGACTTCGGCTCTGTGACTGGCCGGAGTCGCGTGACGTGTGCGCACGGGAGCCGCCAGTCATGGCATGTCCTTTAATGAAAACGGCACGCCATGACCCTTCTAAAGTGCGCATGCACCGAATACATTGGCGCATGTGCAGAAGGAATCCTCGTACAGGGAATTGTAAATATCTCCTAAACCATGTAGGTTTCTTAGTCTAGGCTTACCTGTATGTGAAAGTGTGTTGTAAGGGTTTACAACCACTTTAAGGCTTCTATCTCTAAGTGATTCTTTCTACAAGTGATATGCACTTCAATCTCTGCTTCAAGTTCTGCCTCATCTGAACATTACTTCTCTGTCTCTTTACAGGTATGTGTCAGCTCAACCACATCTTCCACCTTTAAATGAAATTGGGATCTGCTTGCTGTTTCTGTGTATGTGTCAGCTCAACCACATTTTCCACCTTTAAATGAAATTCGGATCTGCTTGCTGTTTCTGTGTATGTGTCTTTGGTATGTGGCTGTTAAGCCCCATACACACGGTCGGACTTTTTCATCAATTTGGTCCGATCGGACAAGGTTGTTGAAAAATCAGACCGTGTTTATGCACCATCGGACAGTGTTCGTCGGTTTGTCCGTCGGACAAAGTCTTATCTCCTGCTGGAAAGATTTCCCGTCAACCCGGTCCGATCACACCAAATCCGAGCGTGTGTACGCTTGTCCGACGGACAAAGTGCTACGCATGCTCAGAAGAAATTCTGTGACGGAAGCGCTCGGTCAGGTAAAACTACCTTTCCTAATCGACACAGCACATTCGTCACGCTGCAATGTTAAAATGTCTTTAATGCAGCGCATTCTCTTTTTCTTTACAATGCAACAAGAATGACATCTTTTAGCTGCTCCTATTCACCCGCACTTCTCACAAACTTACTTCTTTATTACTTTGCAGCATTTATACACTACATGTTTATTTTTACTCAGATCGTAATACAATCTTTCTTATTTTTTTACCCAGATTTTTTTTTTTTGGGGGAATACATATTTGAAGGAGGTTTTTTTTTTTTTGGAGGGGGTTTGTATGTCTCAACTTAGCAAAACCACATTATTAACATTTGTATTTCTTGCTTACATTTACTAGGAGTTTGTTGGTTGTTGGTGCCCCTTGTTAATTCTAGGATTAGTGAAATGTACCTGCCTACTCAAAGAAAAACTGTCATTGTAGAAAAGTAAAACACAATAGTCAATGATTATTTCAAAGCAAAAAAACCTTTATTTAGGTCTCAGCAACAGACCAAAGAGGAACGCAGCCATGGTGAAACTTGGGGAATTTGCAAAGCCTTGGACACCCATGGCAACCATCATTTTACAGACTTAAACAATTGGGGGCATGAAGACTACCTATCTAAATAATAAGGGAGCGCAATCTGGTCCTGAAGTCCAAAACATCCGGAACTGCAGCAGATGCCATCTAGGTCCCCAGGCTCTGGTACTACGAGAGGCTCCATCTTCTCTCAGACCAGACTGAGTCCAGGTTGTCACTCTCTTGTCTTCCTTGTACGCTTCCTTCCACGCCGTGGTGCTGGTGCTGGTGGGGTGGCAGAAGGAGGAGGAGGAGGCGGAGCAAGGTCACTCTCGCAAACATGTGTGAGGGGAGTCATCTCCCCAGCCATCCCCTCATTTAGTATTTTGAGGATGACCTCCTCACACATGCTGCGTTGCCCCGCCTCCATACCCGTAAATTTACTTGTAACCAAGGAGGCAAAGGCCTCCTCGTAGGTGGGTGTGGCATAGAGGGAGGCTGAGGCATCTTTTATCAGCTGGAGCGCTGACTCTCCCACCTCCCCCATGTTTTTCGCCCTTCTGTAGGGAAGGCGGAGGGGAGAGACTTGGGAGACAGTCAGGCTCCTACGCCTACCCCCCTCTTGGCTGCCACTACCCCCTGCCTCCTCCTGACTGCCACCTTCCACAGCCACCTCCTGGCTGAGGTCTTCCTGTGTATGAAAAAGGGACATAGTTTCAGTTATTTGTTCATCAAACACACACAATTCTCATCTAGTGACTGTTGCAAAATGTTTTCAAATACAAAACCATACAATTCTCAGCCCTGCAGTTTAGATTCTTCCCAAAAATGTCTCCCACACCACTGTCTGTTGATATGTCAATCACGTTAGGAAATAAGCAATTGGGGATCCTGAATTAACTGAACATCATTCATTATTCAACAAACTGGTTCCAAAACTACTATACCTGGAACAAGCTGGGCACCTGCACATATTCCTGACTGGAAGGCCCAGGTTGGTCCTCGGAAGCCTCATCAGGGGTGGCGTGCGTGGAAGGACGCGTGCAAGGAAGAGTCGAGAGTGACTTCCTGACAGTAGCCTGGTCTTTGAGAAAGTGGAGCCTGTCATAGTACCAGAGCGTGGGGACATGGACATCAGCTGCTGCAGCTCCAGATGCTTGTGACTTCAGGACCTTATTGCGCTCCCGGAAATAGGTAGTCTTCATGTTGTTTATCTTCACTTTTAAGTTTGCGACGGTTGCCATGGGCAGGGTAGGCTTTACAAATGCCACCAGTTTCAGCAGGGCTGCGTACCTCTTTGGTCTGTTGCTATAATCCCTGTGTTTTGCCTGCCATAAGAGGGGGAATTGCCGGTATTTATCAATGAAGTGTGGGAGAAAGCTCACGTTGTAGAACGCCTCCATCACCTCTGCAAGACACAACGCCACACAAAACAATATAAATAATGTCAGCCTAAACTCTCCTAATCTTCTCCATAAAGAAGCCTCAAGTTCTAATCAGTCTAGGCTAGTTATGTACCAACGTCAAATTGTACCTTCGTTTGTAGCGATCGTCTCGTGCGTGAGCTTTCTCTCCCCTCGTCTCCCAGATCGTGGCTACGACACAGGCGTGTGACGTTTTATATACAGTGCGCATGCGTCAAACTCCGCCCGCCCCTGACGATCTTTCTCGTCTATTCCCCACCCCTTCTCTTTACGGCGCAGTGGGGAGAGCACATGGCGGGGACACAGCAGGTGCGCCCCAAATATCCCCCCAACGAGGAGGAGGACGAGGAAAGGCCGGAGGCAGAAACGTCCCGATCCCGGAGCCTGAAATTCAAGGCCTCCAATATGTCATTTGGAGAAATGTTGGAGATGGTGGACATATTAAAGAGGAGCGACTATGATGGGAAGTATGGGCCTTACCTCAACCCCAATGTCCGCAAGGCCAAGATCATGTCTAAAGTTGTGAGAAGGCTGTACAATCATTTTGGGGTACAACGATCCAAGGAGCAACTGAGGAAACGCTGGTCAGACCTGAAACTGAGGGAGGCCGATCAGTACAGAAAGATCAAGAGAATTCTTCAAAAAAGTAAGTAGTTGTGTTTTGTGTTTGATTTCTTGCTTGCATACTGCTCCATGTGGTTTGATTTTTACAAAGTTGTACATTCCAAAATGGCCACTTTCATGTTCGTCTGTGCATTCGATCGTACTCAGCCTCGATCTTTCTGCCACTGTCATGGTCGTGTGTGTGTCCATTCGATCGTACGCAACCTCGATCGTGCGGCCACTTATAATACGATGTTTGGTGTTTTTTTGGGGGAAAGGAAGTTTGTTCTCCCTAGAAATGTCATCCAGAATGTAAAGCCAATTTATTCAATGTAAAGGAGAGGTCACCCAGTAGCTGTTTACCCATCTGGACTCGAGAGCACTAGTGCTGGGACACCCAAACCCCCTTTTTATTAGCCTTTTCCACACATGTGCTCCAGTGGATACTAGAGGGGGGTCTCCATCACACAAACTTCTACCAAAAAGCTAGTCAGTTTAGCACCTTTACAAAGTGACTACATTCATGTAGTTGACATTTGTAACTGGCCAAACTAAAATAGTGTCCGTCACTTTCAAGCAATGTTTGTCATTTCCTATTTCTGCCCTCAATAGTTTGTGTTGCTAAATCTTCCTTTTGGACATTCTCATAGGGGAGCGAAAACTTGGGCCGTCTGAGGAAACCCCCAAACCAACACCTCCCAAAAAAGGGGAAAGAGCAGAAGCAGAGGAGGAGGAGGAGGAAGGAGAGATCATCGAACTTGGAGAAATTGTCACCACAACAGGTGAGTGTGGGAGAACACAGCTACTGGTAAGCTAATCCATGTATGGCTGCCTCATTTCCAACACCCCATTTTTGTTTGTTTGTGGTTTTTAGGTGACGTGGATGTTGTGGAAGAAAAATCGCACTTTACCACAGAGAGTGCCCACGTACTCATCGGAGAGATAATGGTCTGCAATCGAGATCTAGATTACATAAAGCAAAACATCAATGATGTTCAACAAAAATTGAAGAACATCATTGATGTTTTAGGAAAAATATGAAAACGCACCAAGTAATTAACACACATTTGTGCCTGCTTCTGCACACATTTGCAACTTAAAAACTGTCTGAAATTTGGAACATGCACACATTGTGTCCACATGTGCTAGCTCCCACCATGGTGGATGAATGGCAACGTTTTTTTGGGGGTGCAAACACTTTACGAACTACGAAAGTGGTTGTGGTGAAGGGGTTGCACCCCCAAAAAACGTCCATTCATCCCCATGATGGAAAATGGCACTTTTGAAGCTTCTAGGCATGTGTTTTCCCATCTAATGACCATTTTCAGACCCAAATTGTGTGCATGTTCCAAATTTCCACTTTTCGGGGGTGACCCCCCCATGTGATGAAGGCAAGATCAAACACACTTTGAACATATAGTCATGTCTGATCTTGTCTTCACTTTACAAAGTTGAACTTTCCAAGTTCCTAGGTTCTGTTTTGCTCCATGCCTGGTTTTACCAATTGCGGAATGTTTGTAAACAATGTTGTAAATAACCAAGATGTTGTCAGTTTTGGCGTGAAGATTGTAAACGCACTTGGGAATGTTTTCCTAGTAAACTTTTATTTTTCTAAATGTGTGGCTTCCTTATTTAAAAAAACACAATGCATTATGTATGTAAAATGAAAAGGATATGGGGGGCAATGGGTGTTATTTACTAAAGGCAAATCCACTTTGCACTCCAATTTTCTTTCCCGGGGAACTTTTTCAATGCACTTGTAGAGCATAGCGGATTTGACTTATGTAAATGACACCCACAGTGCTTTGTACGAAAACACGGAGCACAGCATTTTGGAGAATACACACATGTCAGACCTGGTGATGAAAAGGAGTATTTTGGGTGTCAGTTATGCAGTACAAACCTTCTCTAGACCAAAGATTAGGTAGCAAACACACAACATGAGAATAATCTTTTTGGGAAGAAGAGACTGTTACCTCCTTTTGCCCAGAAAGTGCATTCCCACTGTCGAAGGCAAAGGGAAAAAATGTCAAAGTAAAATAAGCTAAAAAGAAGACTGAAATGACATGAAATCATAGGTTGGTTAAAATATCAGATTTATTAAAAAAATGCCTCTCACACATCGTCAGGCAGAGCAATGGCCCCCCTACCCACAAAGTACTGCATATATTGGTCCCGGACCACACGGGCATTTAGAGGGGGCAAGCCTGGACGTGCCACTCGAAGGGCTGTGAGTTCGGCATTTGGAGGGCCCTCCACATCTGGGCCAACGGGCACCACATAGTTCCTGTTATGTCTTTTGAGGAAGTTGTGCAATATGCAACAGGCAAGAACTATGTGGTTCAGTTTGTATTCCGCCAAGTTAAATGCCGTCAGGAACAGGCGGAAGCGGCTGGCCAGGATGCCAAAAGCGTTCTCCACAACTCTTCTGGCTCTGGACAGCCTGTAGTTGAAGACCCTCTGGTCCGGGGTGAGGGTCCTCATCGGGAACGGCCTCATCACATGGGGAGTCAACGCAAACGCTTCATCTGCGACAAAGACGAAGGGGAGTCCTTCGGCATTCTCCTCTGGAGGTGGCAAGCACAGACTGCCACTTTGGAGACGCCAGTAGAACTCCGTGTGCGTAATGGCCCCACCATCCGAGATCCGGCCGTTCATCCCCACGTCCACATACATAAACTCGTATGTTGCCGACACCACCGCCAACATCACTACACTATTAAACCCTTTATAATTATAATAGTAGGACCCCGAGTTGGGCGGTGGGACGATGCGGACGTGTTTCCCATCAATTGCCCCTCCGCAGTTAGGAAAGTCCCAACGGCTGGCAAAGTGGGAGGCCACAGTCTGCCATTCCTGTGGCGTGGAAGGGAACTGTGGAGTGAAACAAGAAAAAAAAAAATTAGACACTTTGCACCTAAACATTGCAAGCAGATTAGACAATCAACATCTTGGAACAAGAGCATTGTCTAAAATTGGAGGCTGGAAAGTATTTGCACAGAAAAGTAGAGGCTCCCCTTCACAGATTACTCACCCCCCCATCAATCCCCCACTTCTGATGGGCCATTGGCAATAACTAGGGGTTTTGGGGGGGGGGGGGGGGGAGTGGTGGACAGCTAACCCTCTGCACTTCATTGATTGGCAAATGGCTCAATAATGTGGGCTAGTTTGGCCAGACCCTCTGTACTTAACACTATTGGCAGGCCACAGGAAAGATCAAATAACATTTCAGCCCCCCCCCCCCCCCCCCCGAAAAAAGGCAGGCACAGTGTGACATTATTAAATTACCAAGCAAGCTAATAGGAGGGAAAGAAGACAAAAAAAAAATAGGAAATGGAATGTATGGAGGCAGTCCCTTGCACTACATGCTTTGCTGAATTCATCCCTAAAGATGCGCACTATAAAGAGGTAGGTATATAGTGTGTATGGACCTTGGGAAAGCCAGCAGATAAAGGATTGGTACCATCTGACAGAGCAGTTGGGGGAGGGGGTTCCTAATGAGTTTGCCCCCCCCCCCCCCCACCAAAAGAACAAAAAAAGGGGGCTCTACATGAAGTAAACCACACAGCAAACATTTGTGCATATTTTAGGGGGTGTTTTGGGGCAAACAATACTATGCAGCAGACAAAAGACATTGCTTAAGTGACTAGGCCATAGGTGTCTATTGGGGCAGAAGAGCATGCTGGTGAGGTAAGTGAAGGGAAAAAATGCATGAAGGAGAAAAGGGGCACAGCATATTAGAACATATTGCAATCATGGTAATTAGGGAAGGAGGTCAAAAATACAAGTCATTAGCAAACAGAGCATACATAGAAGGGAATAGTAAAGTAGAAATGTTACCTTAATATAGTCCTCCTGCAGGACCTGAATGATGGCAGAACAGGTCTCTGGAATAATGATTCCCAGGGCCTGGGGAGAGATACCTGAAGAGAACTTCAAATCCTGAAGACTTCTCCCTGTCGCCAAGTACCTCAACGTGGCAACAAGCCTCTGCTCCGGAGTAATGGCTTGTCTCATGCAGGTATCCTGCCGGCTGATAAAGGGGGTCAGCAAAGCCAAAAGACGGTGAAAATCGGGGTCCGTCATCCTGAGAAAGTTCCTGAAATCATCAGGATTATTCTCCCGGATCTCACGAAGCAAAGGCATGTGCGAGAACTGGTCACGCTGAAGCAACCAATTCTTGGTCCACATACTCCTCGTCACTCTGTTCATGGACGGGTCTTGGGTCAAAGCTAAAAGCCCGACACCAATTCCGCGTACAGCACGAACTCGGCGACGAGTACGCACGGGAAACATCGCTCAGAAGGTCACAAAAGGTCGGCTGGTCAGAACGGACAAACAGAAAGCACCGATAAACAGCAAGGCCTGAAAGAACGAAGTGAATACCAGCAACGAGCAGACAATAAGCAGTGCAAATCAAAGCGTCCTATATCAAGATATAGGCCGCAATGACCAACAAATGCGAACTGACTACACGCACTAATAAACAGATACGCACGACAAGCACAAACTGAAGAGCAGTAACGATCTGAGTCAGAAAACTGAGAAGCGCGAATCTTAAGTCACCAAACTTCCACTAACTCTCGATAAACACGGGATCAGCAGAAGGAGCCCAACGGGTGCCTGACGTGGTGCTGAACTTCCCTTTTCTAATCTCGTGGACGACGACTTACGTCACGACGTTCTTCCGGACCGGATATTCCGACAACGTAGTCCGACCGTGTGTACGCAACGCCAACATCGGACAAAGTACGTCGGACAAAGTCCGACCGACCTGGTCCGCGGATTGTCCGAGCGTGTGTATGGGGCTTTAGTAAAATTCCATTCTCTCACTGATCAGTCAACTCCGGTCACGTTGATTAGAAGACAGATTTATTACAGATGTACTGTACAAAGGGGTGAGAACTCTTGAACTCTTACAGCAAGGAGTTCCACAACAGACTCACACCAGAAAATATGTACACAGTTACTTTAGTAAGTAAGCAGTATTTGGCAACCTGCCATTGGCTAAGGCACATTGGTGACTCATGGTGCATTATCAGCTTTATTGCCAAATCCAGAGTGCCTTTGCAAGGTGTCCTATTATGGTAACATCTGCTGGTTCTTTAAGTATTGCTTTAGGCTTTGGTCGGAACTTAAGAAAGTTGCATAAACAATAAGTCAGCGCCATTTTAGCTAGAAAAAAGTACATATAAGGAACAAGGCAAATGTCGATATCACCTGTAATTCTTTGCATATTTCTTATCATTCCCTCCTCTAATATCTATATTTGCTTCCTCAATTTATTACTTCAGTGCAGGTCCATTCCACAACTGGGTTTTCAGACCTTACTTCATTGAGAGGAGTACTCGCATCCTCATAGATATCTTCTCCTTGGGGAACTGGGTGGTACATTATCCTGGTCATGGCTGTCTCAATTAATCTTTTGAGAGAGTCCTCGAATACAGGGAATACAACATCCACAAGTGACTAAGATGGCTAAAGCCATGGCAATAGAGATCAAACATGAGGTGACAAGTCCAGTCCATTTGCCAAACCAACCTTCAAGCTAATTTGTGACTGGATCATTAATACCCGAGTTTTTTAATTCATTCGATAAAGCTGTCTATCCTTCCAGGGCTCTAGTCACGGTTCCTCCAGGAACTGTATTGTTAGGAATAAAGGTGCAACACATACCGCCAAACATTTTACAGACCCCTCCTCTTTCTACTAGGATCATATCTAATGCCATCCTATTCTGCCATGCCATCAGAGAGGTAGGGGCTAATTGCTCTGCCAATCCCTTAACTGCATCCCTGGTGTAGTTTACAAACCTTTGTTGGTTATAGTATATATAGTTAATCCAGTCAACATTTTTGTTTACTGTCACCCACCAAAGAAGAGACTCAAATCCAGCTGCCACTTGATTCCTAGCCTTAAACTCGCTCTGCACTCCCCGCGGAACCCTAATGTCATCTATGTAGATCTGGGGGTCAAAAGACCCTGCAGGAAAGGTGTCCCTTCTGCTCCTTTGGTGACCCTTCTTCCAAGGGGACTCTGACAGTAAGCGCAGAGGGATTGCCAGCTGTAGCAGGGCACAATCCCCCAGCCAGCATCCTCCGGGACTGTGACATCATAAGGGGGCGGGGTCACCATGTGACATGAGGCGGTGACCCCGCCCCTTTTCCCTATATAACTGGCCCCGCAACACGTCTCAGCCATTAGAAGCGGAGACAGCGTTGTGTCAACATCAGATGAAGAAAGAAGAAGAAGAAGAAGAAGCAGAAGGTGGCGGCGGCAACGACAGCGATGATGACAGAAGCCCAGGCCACCGCTAGTAAAAGAGCTGCAAGAAGAAAGCGGAGGCCCGGCAAGAAGAACAGAAGAGCGGGACAAGACCCCCGAAGTCGGAAAAAGACCCCCAGACAGCGGCGGCGACGAAGGAGAAAGCCGGGCTCCTCCGCTAGTAAAAGAGCTAGCAGAAGATAGCAGAGGAGTCTGGCGAGAAGACCCCCCAAGACGGAAGAAGACACCTGGAGCTGTGTAATAAAGTATTTTAAAAACTTGTGTTGTGTTTTTTATTTACACTTTTTTCACCAGGTGAATGGGTAGCATATTCATTCACATTAATGTGGGGGCCTCCTTATTAAAGGGAGCTACCGGATTCCGATAAGCCCCCCGCCCGCAGACCCCGACAACCAACGGCCAGGGTTGTCGGGAAGAGGCCCTTGTCCTCATCAACATGGGGACAAGGTGCTTTGGGGTGGGGGGCCGCAGGGCCCCCTTTCCCCAAGGCACCACCCCATGTTGAGGGCACGCGGCCTGGTACGACTCAGGAGGGGGGGGCGCTCGCTCATCCCCACCCCCTTTCCTGAACGGCCGGTATGCGTGCTCGCATAAGGGTCTGATATGGATTTGGGGGGGACCCCCACAACGTTTTTTTGGAGTAGGGATTCCCCTTTAAATCCATACCAGGTGACGGGGCTAGCGAGGTGTCAATCTCGCCGATCAAGGCGGCGGCATTGACTTCCTTCGCTAGTCCCGTCTACCTGGAGTCACATTATAAATGAACGGACTTTACTCCGTGTAAAAGTCGGGGCGTGTGTGGGCAAGTCCGCACGTTCGGAAGGTCCTGCGGACCTCCGCTGGAAAGTCCTGCGGACCTCCGCTGGAAAGTCCTGCGGACCTCCGCTGGAAAGTTCGGCGGATTGTCCGCGGACTAAGTCTGCCAGATAGTCCGGCCGAAAAGTCTGATCGTGTGTACGTGGCATAAGTGTTACAGGTATGTTAGGCCACAATTGCTAGATGGTTGAGACAGTCAAACCATGCTAATCTACTAATTTCTTAGTTTTTTTTTTCTGATTCCATCTTTAAGAGCACCCCGCATAGATCCTGCATCCGAAGTGGAGAAGGCAGGGACATCAGTGGAGCAAACTGCTGATCAGCCTCCTGATCCAGCTAAGATACATTCATCCATCATAATGAAGTGGAGGTACAGTTGTATGCAAACGTTTAGGAATCCCTGACAGATTCCATGATTGTCATTTATAAATATTTGGGTGTTTGGATCAGCAATTTCATTTTGATCTATCAAATAACTGAAGGAAACAGTAATATTTCAGTAGTTAAATGAGGTTTATTGGATTAACAGAAAATGTGCAATATGCATCAAAACGAAATTAGACAGGTGCATAAATTTGGACACCCTTGTCATTTTGTTGATTTTGAATACCTGTAACTACTTGGCACTGATTAATTGGAACACGCAATTGGTTTGGTGAGCTCATTAAGCCTTGAACTTCATAGACAGGTGCATCCAATCATGAGAAAAGGTATTTAAGGTGGCCAATTGCAAGTTGTTGTTCTCTTTGACTCTCCTCTGAAGAGTGGCAACATGGGAGCCTCAAAACAACTCTCAAATTACCTGAAAACAAAGATTGTTCTACATTATGGTTTTGGGGAAGGCTACAAAAAGTTATCGTAGAGATATACGCTGTCAGTGTCCACTGTGAGGAACATAGTGAGGAAATGGAAGACCACAGGCACAGTTTTTGTTAAGGCCAGAAGTGGCAGGCCACATAAAATATTGGAGAGGCAAAGGTGAAGGATGGTGATAACGGTCAAAAACAGCCCACGGACCACCTCCAAAGACCTATAACATCAACTTGCTGCAGATGGTGTCACTGTGCATCCTTCAACAATGCACTTTGCACAGGGAGAAGCTGTATGGGAGAGTGATGCGAAAGAAGCCTTTTCTGCACACACGCCACAAATGGAGTCGCTTGAGGTATGCAATTGCACATTTGGACAAGCCAGCTTCATTTTGGAATAAGGTGCTGTGGACTGATGAAATAAAGATTGAGTTATTTGGTCATAACAAGGGGCGTTATTCATGGCGGCAAAAGAACACAGCATTCCAATAAAAACACTTGCTACCCGCAATAAAATTTGGTGGAGGTTCCATCATGCTGTGGGGCTGTGTGGCCAGTGCCGGTACTGGAAATCTGGTTGAAGTTGAGGGTTGCATGGATTCCACTCAATATCAGCAGATTCTTGAGAATAATGTTGAGGAATCAGTCACAAATAGGGATGGGCCCGGTGCTCGATGCGAACCCACGTTCGCATCGAGCACCGGGCGTTCGCTCGCTCGGCGAGCCCAGAACTATTTTGGCCGCTCGCATCACGTTCGTGTGATGCGAGCGGCCCCGCAATGCATTGCGGCCGGCGCGGCCGGCGCAGTGCATTGCTGGCTGATGATTGGCCAAGCATGCACTGTGACCCCGCATGCTTGGCCAATCACAGCCCCGGAAACTCGAAGAGCCATAATTGGCTACAGGCAGGACGCCTGTAGCCAATTACAGCTCAGGGGCTGTAGTACACGCCCCCCCCCTATAAAAGGCCGCCACGCCGTCTGCGCCGGTCACATGCTGTTCCGGCGCAGATAGAGCAGGCTAGATCTGTGACACTCTGCTGGATTTAGTTAGTTAGAGAGATTTACTTAGAGAGATTGAGTTAGATAGATTCATTCATTTAGATTGATTTAGAAAGAGGGGCTTGTAGTGTGTTCGTGGCAGGCAGGCAGAGCTCCTATATTTTGTTCCCAGAAGCACCTATAGGACTTGTAGTGTGTTCGTGGCAGGCAGGCAGAGCTCCTATATTTTGTTCCCAGAAGCACCTATAGGACTTGTAGTGTGTTCCTGGCAGGCAGGCAGAGCTCCTATATTTTGTTCCCAGAAGCACCTATAGGACTTGTAGTGTGTTCGTGGCAGGCAGGCAGAGCTCCTATATTTTGTTCCCAGAAGCACCTATAGGACTTGTAGTGTGTTCCTGGCAGGCAGGCAGAGCTCCTATATTTTGTTCCCAGAAGCACCTATAGGACTTGTAGTGTGTTCGTGGCAGGCAGGCAGAGCTCCTATATTTTGTTCCCAGAAGCACCTATAGGACTTGTAGTGTGTTCCTGGCAGGCAGGCAGAGCTCCTATATTTTGTTCCCAGAAGCACCTATAGGACTTGTAGTGTGTTCCTGGCAGGCAGGCAGAGCTCCTATATTTTGTTCCCAGAAGCACCTATAGGACTTGTAGTGTGTTCCTGGCAGGCAGGCAGAGCTCCTATATTTTGTTCCCAGAAGCACCTATAGGACTTGTAGTGTGTTCCTGGCAGGCAGGCAGAGCTCCTATATTTTGTTCCCAGAAGCACCTATAGGACTTGTAGTGTGTTCCTGGCAGGCAGGCAGAGCTCCTATATTTTTGTTCCCAGAAGCACCTATAGGACTTGTAGTGTGTTCGTGGCAGGCAGGCAGAGCTCCTATATTTTGTTCCCAGAAGCACCTATAGGACTTGTAGTGTGTTCCTGGCAGGCAGGCAGAGCTCCTATATTTTGTTCCCAGAAGCACCTATAGGACTTGTAGTGTGTTCGTGGCAGGCAGGCAGAGCTCCTATATTTTGTTCCCAGAAGCACCTATAGGACTTGTAGTGTGTTCCTGGCAGGCAGGCAGAGCTCCTATATTTTGTTCCCAGAAGCACCTATAGGACTTGTAGTGTGTTCCTGGCAGGCAGGCAGAGCTCCTATATTTTGTTCCCAGAAGCACCTATAGGACTTGTAGTGTGTTCCTGGCAGGCAGGCAGAGCTCCTATATTTTGTTCCCAGAAGCACCTATAGGACTTGTAGTGTGTTCCTGGCAGGCAGGCAGAGCTCCTATATTTTGTTCCCAGAAGCACCTATAGGACTTGTAGTGTGTTCCTGGCAGGCAGGCAGAGCTCCTATATTTTGTTCCCAGAAGCACCTATAGGACTTGAAGTGTGTTAGTCCAATCACACAGAGATCATATATTTTGTTCCCAGAAGCACCTATAGGACTTAAAGTGTGTTAGTCCAATCACACAGAGATCATATATTTTGTTCCCAGAAGCACCTATAGGACTTGAAGTGTGTTAGTCCAATCACACAGAGATCATATATTTTGTTCCCAGAAGCACCTATAGGACTTGAAGTGTGTTAGTCCCATCACACAGACCTATATTTTCTTCCCAGAAGCACCTATAGGACTTGAAGTGTGTTAGTCCAATCACACAGAGATCTTATATTTTGTTCCCAGAAGCACCTATAGGACTTGAAGTGTGTTAGTCCCATCACACAGAGATCATATATTTTCTTCCCAGAAGCACCTATAGGACTTGAAGTGTGTTAGTCCCATCACACAGAGATCATATATTTTCTTCCCAGAAGCACCTATAGGACTTGAAGTGTGTTAGTCCCATCACACAGAGATCATATATTTTCTTCCCAGAAGCACCTATAGGACTTGAAGTGTGTTAGTCCCATCACACAGAGATCATATATTTTCTTCCCAGAAGCACCTATAGGACTTGAAGTGTGTTAGTCCAATCACACAGAGATCATATATTTTGTTCCCAGAAGCACCTATAGGACTTGAAGTGTGTTAGTCCCATCACACAGACCTATATTTTCTTCCCAGAGGCACCTATAGGACTTGAAGTGTGTTAGTCCCATCACACAGAGATCATATATTTTCTTCCCAGAAGCACCTATAGGACTTGAAGTGTGTTAGTCCCATCACACAGAGATCATATATTTTCTTCCCAGAAGCACCTATAGGACTTGAAGTGTGTTAGTCCAATCACACAGAGATCATATATTTTGTTCCCAGAAGCACCTATAGGACTTGAAGTGTGTTAGTCCCATCACACAGACCTATATTTTCTTCCCAGAGGCACCTATAGGACTTGAAGTGTGTTAGTCCCATCACACAGAGATCATATATTTTCTTCCCAGAAGCACCTATAGGACTTGAAGTGTGTTAGTCCCATCACACAGAGATCATATATTTTGTTCCCAGAAGCACCTATAGGACTTGAAGTGTGTTAGTCCCATCACACAGAGATCATATATTTTGTTCCCAGAAGCACCTATAGGACTTGAAGTGTGTTAGTCCCATCACACAGAGCTCCTCTATTTTCTTTGCAGAAGCACCCACAGGACTTCTAGTGTGTTAGTGGCATCACACAGAGCTCCTCTATTTTCTTTGCAGAAGCACCCATAGGACTTCTAGTGTGTTAGTGGCATCACACAGAGCTCCTATATTTTCTTCTCAGCAGCACCCACAGGACTTCTAGTGTGTTAGTGGCATCACACAGAGCTCCTCTATTTTCTTTGCAGAAGCACCCATAGGACTTCTAGTGTGTTAGTGGCATCACACAGAGCTCCTCTATTTTCTTTGCAGAAGCACCCATAGGACTTCTAGTGTGTTAGTGGCATCACACAGAGCTCCTCTATTTTCTTTGCAGAAGCACCCATAGGACTTCTAGTGTGTTAGTGGCATCACACAGAGCTCCTCTATTTTCTTTGCAGAAGCACCCATAGGACTTCTAGTGTGTTAGTGGCATCACACAGAGCTCCTCTATTTTCTTTGAAGAAGCACCCATAGGACTTCTAGTGTGTTAGTGGCATCACACAGAGCTCCTCTATTTTCTTTGCAGAAGCACCCATAGGACTTCTAGTGTGTTAGTGGCATCACACAGAGCTCCTATATTTTCTTCTCAGCAGCACCCACAGGACTTCTAGTGTGTTAGTGGCATCACACAGAGCTCCTCTATTTTCTTTGCAGAAGCACCCATAGGACTTCTAGTGTGTTAGTGGCATCACACAGAGCTCCTCTATTTTTTTTGCAGAAGCACCCATAGGACTTCTAGTGTGTTAGTGGCATCACACAGAGCTCCTCTATTTTCTTTGCAGAAGCACCCATAGGACTTCTAGTGTGTTAGTGGCATCACACAGAGCTCCTCTATTTTCTTCTCAGCAGCACCCACAGGACTTCTAGTGTGTTAGTGGCATCACACAGAGCTCCTCTATTTTCTTTGCAGAAGCACCCATAGGACTTCTAGTGTGTTAGTGGCATCACACAGAGCTCCTCTATTTTCTTTGCAGAAGCACCCATAGGACTTCTAGTGTGTTAGTGGCATCACACAGAGCTCCTATATTTTCTTCTCAGCAGCACCCACAGGACTTCTAGTGTGTTAGTGGCATCACACAGAGCTCCTATATATTCTTCTCAGCAGCACCCACAGGACTACCGACTACAATGGCTGGAAGACCGCCAAGGGGAGGCAGAGCGTGCAGAGCCAAGAACACAGGGCAGGCTCTGTTTCTAGTGGACGTGGCCGTGGACGTGGACGTGGTCGTGCATCGTCATCAGCACGTGGCCATGGGACACGCGCGTCTTTGTTTTCGGCAGCTGGACATGTGGAGCCGCATCATGCTGAAGGCTTGGTAGAATGGATGACCAAGCCCTCCTCATCCTCCTCATCCTCTCTCACCCAGGCTCAGGGTACTGGCAGAGCATCATCAGCCACCCCTTCCCTAGACCCACCATGTCCTCCTGAGGAGTCCCCCGAACTCTTTGAGCACAGTGTTGGGTACATGCTCCAGGAGGATGCCCAACGATTCGAAGGCTCGGATGATGATACCCAGCTTGAGGAATCTGGCAGTACTGTTCCACCAGCTGCAGCTTACTGCCAGGTTTGCTCTAGTGGTGAAGAGGGAGGGGATGATGAGGTCACTGACTCCACGTGGGTGCCTGAAGGGAGAGAGGATGAGGAGGAGGACGAGGAGGAGGAGGATGCGGCGTCACATGTCCAACGAGGCAGGGTGCCCCCTGGAGGCCAGGTAGAGGCCAGCACAGCAACTGTACAACACCGCAGAGCTCCGCCTGTGCAGGGCGCTGCCTCTGCACGTTATCAGAAAAGTTCTTTGGTGTGGGCCTTTTTTGAGACGAGTGCAGCAGATCGCACCACTGCTATTTGCAATATTTGTCTCAAACGTATCTCGCGTGGCCAAAACATCAGCCGCTTGGGCACCACAAGCATGACCAGACATATGGCGACCTGCCATGCAGCTCGTTGGCAGGCACACATAAAAGACCCACACCAAAGAACTAAGCGGACCTCTCCTTGCTCCTCCTCAGCTGGGATCTCCATCCCCACTACACCTTCAGTCCTCTCTGAAAGCTGCTCTGAGAGGACTGAAGGTGTAGAATTAGGTGTGTCACAACCAAGTACTTGCAGTACACCGACGTCCGATTGCAGCAGGCAAATTTCCCTGCCCCAGCTGCTGGACCGTAGAAAGAAGTACACTCCCAGCCATCCACATGCCCAGCGGTTGAATGCTAGCCTGGCTAAATTGCTAGCACTTCAACTGCTGCCTTTTCAGTTGGTAGACTCGGCCCCCTTCCGTGAGTTTGTTCAATGTGCGGTTCCTCAGTGGCAGGTTCCCAAACGCCACTTTTTCTCACGGAAGGCGATTCCGTCTCTCTACCGGCATGTGGAGGGCAATGTCCATGCCTCGCTGGACAGGGCGGTCAGCGGTAAGGTGCATATTACCGCTGACTCATGGTCCAGCAGGCATGGACAGGGACGGTACCTTTCTTTCACGGCCCATTGGGTCACTCTATTGGCAGCTGGGAGGGATGCAGGACAAGGTGCAGTAGTGTTGGAGGTTGTTCCGCCACCACGCCTCCAAAACGCTACTACTGCTACTGGTTGTGACACACCTCTCTCCTCCACCCCTCCTCTTCTTCTTCCTCCAGTGCTCTGTCCTTGGAACCAGCGGTGCTCCGTAGGCGTACAAGGGGCTACGCAAGTACGCAGGCAAAAAGATGCCATGCCGTGCTTGCGCTGGTGTGTTTGGGGGACAGGAGCCACACTGGGCCAGAGGTTCTGGCAGCTCTGCAGGGGCAGGCCGAGAGGTGGTTGACGCCACGTCAGCTTAAGCCAGGAATGGTCGTTTCTGACAATGGCACCAACCTCCTCTCCGCCCTGCGACAGGGGCAGCTCACCCATGTGCCCTGCATGGCTCACGTCCTCAACCTGGTGGTGCAGCGGTTCTTGGGCAGGTTCCCAGGCTTACAGGATGTCCTGAGGCAGGCCAGGAAAGTCTGTGTGCATTTCCGCCGATCTTATAATGCCAGTGCTCGGCTGACTGAGCTGCAAAAGGAGCTGAACCTGCCCAAGAACCGCCTAATATGTGACATGCCCACCAGGTGGAACTCAACGTTGGCCATGCTGCAGCGACTGCACACGCAGCAGAGGGCCATCAATGAGTACCTTTGCGACTACGGCACCAGGACAGGGTCAGGGGAGCTTGGTTTTTTTTCCCCACGTCAGTGGAGCATGATCAGGGATGCATGCACTGTCCTCTCACCATTTGAGGAGGCCACGAGGATGGTGAGCAGTGACAGTGCATGCATCAGTGACACTGTCCCTCTTGTCCACCTGTTGGAGCATACGCTGCGTGGGATAATGGACAGGGCACTTGAGGCAGAACAGAGGCAGGAAGAGGAGGACTTCCTTGCCTCTCAAGGCCCCCTTTATCCGGACAGTGTTCCTCCTGTCCCACCCATCACACAGGAAGAGGATGAGGAGGAGGAGGAGGAGGAGGATTGTGTGAGCATGGAGGTGGAGCCTGGCACTCAGCATCAGCAGCAGCAGTCTTTTAGGGATGATGTACAGTCCCAACAAACCAGTGGACTTGTACGTGGCTGGGAGGAGGTGGCTGGCGATCATGTCATCCTCAGTGACCCAGAAGACTCCGGACCGAATGCCTCAGCTAACCTACGCTGCATGGCCTCCCTGATCCTGCAAAGCCTGCGGAAGGATCCTCGTGTTCTTCGGATCAAGGAGAGGGACCATTACTGGCTGGCCACTCTCCTTGATCCGCGGTACAAGGGTAAGGTTGCGGACCTTATCTTGCCGTCGCAGAGGGAGCAGAGGATGAGACATCTCAGGGAGGCCTTGCAGAAAGGTCTGTGCAACGCGTTCCCAGAAACTGGGAGGCTACAAACTCCTGGTCCTGGGCGACGAGTTGCTGAGGCTTCGGTCAGTGGCAGAAGGAGCGGTGGGGAAGGTGGACGTCTGACCGATGCGTTCAGACAATTTTTTAGTCCGCAGCCCCAAGGTATGATCGGTTCCAGCAACCATCGCCAGCGTCTGATATACATGGTGCAGGAATACCTTGGGGCAAGGTCAGACTTGGACACCTTTCCCACCGAAAATCCTCTGGCTTACTGGGTCCTGAGGATGGATCACTGGCCAGAGCTTGCACAGTATGCAATTGAGCTACTGGCCTGTCCTGCCTCCAGCGTTCTGTCCGAACGCACATTCAGTGCTGCTGGAGGATTTGTGACTGATCATAGGGTGCGCCTGTCCACCGCCTCGGTTGATCGACTGACCTTCATCAAAATGAATCAGTCTTGGATCACCACCAGCTACCAGGCACCTGAGGCGGATATAACCGAATAATTTTTAATGTCACATCACATCCCTTCAAGACTGCCTATGCTGATGCTGAGTGACTGTCCTCTTATGTTCACTGACTATCCTCTTCCTCCTCCTCAATGATCCATGCCACCACACCAGTGCCTAAGGCACAATTTTTCAGCCCCTGTTTAACAGGGGCGTGTACATACAATTTTTATAAAAAAAAATGCTTCGCAACACTGTGCTCCAAGTACAGTATCTGTGAGGGGTTGCAGTGTTGTGGCACCAGCACCAGTGCCTAAGGCACAATTTTTCAGCCCCTGTTTAACAGGGGCGTGTACTTACAATTTTTTAAAAAAATGCTTCGCAACACGTGTGACTGCTGTGCTCCAAGTACAGTATCTGTGAGGGGTTGCAGTGTTGTGGCACCAGCACCAGTGCCTAAGGCACAATTTTTCAGCCCCTGTTTAACAGGGGCGTGTACATACAATTTTTATAAAAAAATGCTTCGCAACAATGTGCTCCAAGTACAGTATCTGTGAGGGGTTGCAGTGTTGTGGCACCAGCACCAGTGCCTAAGGCACAATTTTTCAGCCCCTGTTTAACAGGGGCGTGTACTTACAATTTTTTAAAAAAATGCTTCGCAACACGTGTGACTGCTGTGCTCCAAGTACAGTATCTGTGAGGGGTTGCAGTGTTGTGGCACCAGCACCAGTGCCTAAGGCACAATTTTTCAGCCCCTGTTTAACAGGGGCGGGTAATTACAAATCTTGATCTAATAGTTCACAGCAGGGCCCATTCCTGCGCCCACCAAGAGTAACTATGAGGGCCTACAGTCTTGTGGCAACACCGTCCACCACCACCGCCAAAGGCCCAATTTTTCTGCCCTGTTCATCAGGTGCTTGCAATTACAAATCTTGATCTAATAACTCACAGCAGGGCCCATTCCTGCGTCCACCAAGAGTAACTGTGAGAGCTTACAGTCTTGTGGCAACACCGTCCACCACCACCACCACCACCCCCAATTTTTCTGCCCTGTTCAACAGGTGCATGCAATTACAAATCTTGATCTATTAACTCACAGCAGGGCCCATTCCTGTGCCCACCAGTCTTGTGGCTACACCAACATCTAATAGGGCAAATTTCTGCAGAGTATATACGCCAGGCCCCTACTTTCATACATCCAACTTACAAACGACTCCTACTTGCAAATGGAAAGAGGAAACAGGAAGTGAGAGGAAATCTACCCCTAGGAAGGGAAATTCTATCCTGTTAGATTTAATTTGGGAAAAAGGTATCTCCTCTCTACTGATACTTTATCACCAATCCTTGTTTCAATTAAAACCCCACTTTTTCCAAAAACATTTGTCATTGGGACGGAAAGTGAGGTGACATGTTCTGAACAGATGTGCAAAGACAGCAAATGTTACAGGGGTGATAACCCCTCCCTATGTTCTCCAAAAAGCTTAAAAATAGATTTTTTTGGGATGGAGCTACACTTCATAATGTACCTGTTCAGATTCTACTTAAGAACAAACCTAAAGCCGCAAGTGGTTTTAAATGGCTTCTTTTTTTCCTTTACAAATGACATTTTGTGCAAGGACAGTTCTAAACACGGGAAACACATGCCACTTCACAGGCATACTTTAGACACCCCCCAGGTACCATATTTAAAGGAAAATTTCACTTTTTTTTTTTTCACTTTATGCATCATTAAAATGACTGCTCCCGAAAAAACGTTAGTTTTTAAAAGTTCTTTTTGCATTGATATATGTCCCCTGGGGCAGGACCCGGGTCCCCAAACCTGTTTTATGACATTAACATGCATATTGGCCGTTGTAATTAGCACTTTTGATTTCGAACGTTCGCGTCCATTATAACGTATAGGGTTCGAAAATTCGCGCGAACTTTCGGTCCGTTCGAAGGTTCTGGTGCGAACCGAACCCGGGGGTGTTCGGCTCATCCCTAGTCACAAAGTTGAAGTTACGCCGGGGCTGGATAATTCAACAAGACAACGACCCAAAACACTGCTCAAAATCTACTCGGGTATTTATGCAGAGGAACAAGTACAATGTTCTAGAATGGCCATCCCAGTCCCCAGACCTGAATATCAGTGAACATCTGTGGGGTGATTTGAAGCAGGCTGTCCATGCTTGGCAACCATCAAACCTAACTGAACTGGAGATGTTTTGTAAGGAGGAATGGTCCAAAATACATTCACCCAGAATCCAGAAAATCATTACAGGCTATAGGAAGCATCTAGAGGCTGTTATTTCTGCTAAAGGAGGCTCTACTAAATATTGATGTGATTTTTCTGTTGGGGTGCCCAAATTTATGCACCTGTCTAATTTCGTTTTGATACATATTGCGCTTTTTCTGTTAATCCAATAAACCTAATTTCACTACTGAAATATTACTGTGTCCTTCAGTTATTTGATAGATCAAAATGAAATTGCTGATTCAAATACTTTATAAATGACAATCATGGAAATTGTCAGGGGTTCCTCAACTTTTGCATACAACTGTGAAACGTGTTGCAGAACCTGGCATTTGGCAGGAGAATCTTGCAGCCAGTGGTCCCACCCTAAGGTAGGCCTATGGAGTACTTTATTATCCTCTCATGTGTTGTTGTCCTGGAAGGTGAGGTGAGAAAAGCAATGGGTACTTACCGATAATGTTGTTTCTACGAAACCTTCCAGGACGGCAGGCCTACTTCCCGCCCTGTTAAGGGTGGAGGAGAATGTATACAATAGGTCAGCCCTCAAATTTTCCACTCGCCTACTCGCATTTTGCGAGTGGAAAATTGTTCCTGGCGAGGAGCTGGGCTGCCTGGGGTCATGGAGGGCAGGGGGGCTAGTACAGCAGGCATGTGGGGTTGTTCGGGAGCCGTTCTCCCATCGATCAGCCCAGGGGAAGCGAGCATGCAGCAAAAGAAAGCCGCAGGATTACAGAGCTGATAACGCCTGAATGTTAGAGTATTTTGTCAACAAGTTAATGTTGGAGAATGATGGACTTTTTAGGCGTAAAATAAATGTAAAAAGTTTTTTATTAAAAACATATAAATGAAAAAAATTAAATAGATTATAAATCTAAAACAGATTGTTTGGAAAAACAAACTGGCAGACTATAGAAATATTTAACAGTTTTATAGTCTGCCAGTTTGTTTTTCCAAACAATCTGTTTTAGATTTATAATCTATTTAATTTTTTTCATTTATATGTTTTTAATAAAAAACTTTTTACATTTATTTTACGCCTAAAAAGTCCATCATTCTCCAACATTAACTTGTTGACAAAATACTCTAACATTCAGACTATAATTTTCGGGACGTGGCAATCATTTTTTTATACGCTGTACCGTATCCGCAACACCATTACGCGGTGATACGGGGATAAATGTATTCTTCCAATAGAGCTGATAACGCGCTTTTACAGCTGAGTTTACAAGTATCTCCCCTCCGCTCGTGGTTACACAAAGCCCCGCCCCCTGACCCCGCGCCTGTGATAGACAGAATGCCAGTCCAATGCTGGGATGTGTTCTGTCTATCACAGGCGTGGGGTCAGGGGGCGGGGCTTTGTGTAACCACGAGCGGAGGGGAGACACTTGTAATGTAAACTCAGCTGTAACAGCAGGCTATCCGCTCTGTAATCCCGCGGCTTTTCTCTTGCATGCTCGCTTCCTTGTGGTGATCCTCTTGCACAGGTGATCTGAGGCTGTAATGGGGGCACAATGAGCTGAGACTGTAATGGGGGCACAGTGATCTGAGGCTGTAATGGGGGCACAGTGATCTGAGGCTGTAATGGGGGCACAGTGATCTGAGGCTGTAATGGGGGCACAGGTGAGCTGATTCTGCAATGGGGGCACAGGTGAGCTAAGGCTGCAATGGGGGCACAGGTGAGCTGAGGCTGCAATGGGGGCACAGGTGAGCTGAGGCTGCAATGGGGGCACAGGTGAGCTGAGGCTGCAATGGGGGCACAGGTGAGCTGAGGCTGCAATGGGGGCACAGGTGAGCTGAGGCTGCAATGGGGGCACAGGTGAGCTGAGGCTGCAATGGGGGCACAGGTGAGCTGAGGCTGCAATGGGGACACAGGTGAGCTGAGGCTGCAATGGCGGGCACGGGTGAGCTAAGGCTGCAATGGTGGGCACAGGTGAGGCTGCACTGATAAAGTTGTTGTTAATATTTATTTTTGTAACTTTAATTCTGCATAAAACATTTAAGTGTAATTTCATGAGATAATTTACGAGGGCGTGTTTAGGGGGAAATTAGGGGCAGTGCAGGGTAGGGATCGGTTGGGGCAACAGGTGGCGAGTAACCTTTAAGGCCTGGCTAGTAGCTCAGGATATGAAATGTTGAGCCCTGCAATAGGTGGTAAGTGCCTAAGTGTCTAAAGACCCCTTGTGAATTGGTTGGGAGAATTACTTTACAACAACTGAGTGACAAGGGGTAAGGTGGGGCCTTTTAAACAGCTGTGAACTGATTGTGTTTCCTGTAGGGAGGAGCCTCTCACCTCTCATGTTTTGCTGTCCTGGAAGGTTTCGTAGAAACACCGTTATCGATGAGTAACTGTCGTTGTTTTTTTTTTTTTTTGTAATTTTTCAATCACTTGTGTCAAAAAAATGTAATATTTAATGAGCTCAACCTGCCGATGCATACTAGCACATTATGCCATTGTCTTGCAGGTTTTTTTTTTTTTTTCAGTGGGTTACTACCTCCTTTAATCACAAAACCCAAGGAGCAATGCGGCATGGGATTGCCGAAGTTTAGACTTTATTCGTATGCAGCACACTTGGCCAGAGTGATAGACTGGCACTGTTATGCTAACTTTAAGGACTGAAACACCATATACCGTATTTATCGGCTTATAACATGCACTTTTTTTCCCCTTAAAATCAGGGGAAGATCCCCCGCTGATTGTTATGCAACGAGCGAGCAGAGCAGAGATACAGAAAGCCGAGAGTACTTTGGCTATTCTCGGCTCCTCTCGCAGTCCCGCCCACCTCCACTGATTGTCAGCGGCGCTCGCTCCTCTCGCATACAGAAAGCTGAGAATACTTCGGCTATTCTCGGCTCCTCTCGCAGTCCCGCCCACCTCCACTGATTGCGAGAGGAGCCGAGACTAGCCGAAGTACTCTCGGCTTTCTGTATGTCAGCGGCGCTCGCTCCTCTCCCAATCAGTGGAGGTGGGCGGGACTGTGAGAGGAGCCGAGAATAGCCGAAGTACTCTCGGCTTTCTGTATCTCGGATCCGCTCGCTCCTCTCCGCTCACAGTCAGCGGAAATCAGTGCCAAATTTAAATCAGGGAAAAGCTGAAGAGACTGGCAAGGCTGCAAAGGCACTGGGCAAGGCTGCAAAGGCACTGGGCAAGGCTGCAGGTGGACACTGGTCAAGGCTACAATGATATACAAGGCTGCAGATGGACACTGGGCTAGGCGGCAATGATGGACAAGGCTGCAGATGGACACTGATAAAGCTGCATTGATGAGCATTTAAATGTAAGTTTTTTTTTTTTTCCTTAAAATTTCCTTAAAATTCCCTCCTAAACGTGTTATACGCCGGCGCATGTTATACGCCGATAAATACAGTAATCCAATTCTGTTCCTATACCCCTGAAGTTTACAACCTTCCTGCCCATATGAAGCTCCATCCTCTGACAGGTATCTCTTTAGAAGCCTTCCACAAGGCCCACTCAAAGGGCAAATATTCTTCAATATTACACCCTTTAACCACCTTGGCGCACAACCCATATTTTACTCCTGGAATTGATAACCCTACACTCTTTTCAATAGCACAAATCCAATCCATCCAAGCTACACATTGTGTGCAGGCGGGTGAAATAAAAACTTACGCCTCTTTGAAGGAAGATTGTAATGTGCCAAACTTTCCTTTCTGGTCTTATTTCCAATTGTGCAATTACCTGACTAGTTATAAAAGGAAGAAATTCTTTACCAGGCCTTTGAACTCTTTTGAATCAATATGTTTACGAGGTAAACCTGTCCAACGGGCTACTTCCTTATCTTATTCCTGGCTACAACTATCGAAAATTAGATTTAAGAGTTTATGTTAATCGGCCCTGCAAAACGAACTTCTCTGACAAACAATGGCAACAAATGCTCCCTTAACAGCCGCACTCAGAGGTCATATAAAATGTTAACCCAGTGGTATGCCGCTCCTGTTAAAGTCAAGAGTTGGTTTCCGCAAACATTTGATATTTGCTGGATTGATAATATCTCTAGTTTCCATAAAACATGAAATTTATGGTTTCCTTTTAAGTTTTCCGATACCTATACTAATTAAAAAGATCTGGGCACTTGATGTGATTTGAGCAGTCCTCATTTTGATTCTACTATCACCTGAAATAGTGTCTACACAAATTCCCCTGGAAAGGATTTTACACTTTAGGAAAGTTTCAGATAATGAATGTTGGTTTTTCTATGTTTTATCAACATACAGAACCCCTTTCCTGGTGCTTACGACTCATTACTACTAATTTTGCTATATTTTACTTTACTACATTACACTTTATTTTATGTTGTTCATGACTTGTTAATATAATCTATTTATTTTCTCATGTTTGTTTTTTTGCTCTTACCTTTTTTTACCTCTTACTTTATACGATCATCATTTACTTTTGTTGATCACTTGCTGTGATGATCTGTACTCTATATAAGATAACATTTTGTTGCTTTGATGACTTTGCCCCTCTTTTAGACTTTTTGATTGTATTGTTGTATACCTTACATAATTCGTTATTATTTTGGCTTTGTTCTGTAGTCAAAACTTGTCTTAGCTACTTTCTGTTTTTTTGTTATAATTAAAGCAGAGTTCCACCCAAAAGTGGAACTTCTGCTTTAAAGAGGAACTGCAGTCTGCTCACATAATTTGTAATAAAAACATCTTTGCCATTCTGAAGCTTTCCTCCAACCACTTTACATATTATTTTATATGCTATGTGGATAGAACCAGAGAAAAAGCCGCCACCTTTGGTCTATCACTCTGCGCTCATGGATTAAGATATTCAAAGTTTGATACTCAATATATATATAAATATATAAATATATAAATATATAAATATATAAATAAAATTAAAATGAGATACAATATGGATGGGTTAAAATGTATTCACATACAAAAATAAAGCAGCTACTGTATAGTAAAAACAAGAATGGTGATACGGCGATATCCTAAATGAGTCCCAACACTCCCTTATAAGGGCGCTGTCTCTTTAAATATCGCAGCAGCGCTAAAAAACTTCAAGAGCAAAGTTCATCAACAATCCGTGAAATCATGAATACAGTCTGTACGTAGTGCAGTTTAACCAATTCTTTCCGTGATACAGTGATGAGACTTCCACCCGGCAGTAATTGCTATCACCACGTGCTGGTAAAAACTCCCCTTTTGGGGATACACTCACCAGAGCAAAGAAAGATTTGGGCACATCAATCAAAAGACCAATGAATACTGCAACCTCTTAAATACGTCCGCCTTTCCTCCGCCTGCATGCATCAGAGTGGTGCCTCTCCCATAATATCCATCATAGAAGAAACAGAATACAGCGGATAGCGTAGTACAGTTTGGAACAAAATGGTTTTTATTTTAGTGTCCCATATCCCCCCAAGTAAAATATGCGTACCAAAATACAAATAGTAAATGACTTTGTAAATAAGTAAAGTTGCACTCTGCCTGTGCAGTTTCCGTCCGCCGGAAACTGTGCCAAAAGACCGCCGTGTAGAAAATCCCCTTACACTTCCTGTCTCGGCCGGCTGGAGCGCACTCTGGAACGCACCGCGTCACTTCCTGCGAGGCCACGACCCTGACGTGTTTCGTCACTTCCGGATGTCGTCTGAGGGTGTGGCCTCGCTATAGGAAGTGTGATATTTATCTAAGCATCGCCTAGATTGTCTCCAATCAGGCTGCCGGTTAGTCTGAAGGACCTTACTTACGGCCAATCAGACGTAGCGGATACGATGCTACTGGATTACTATCAGCATAGAGTGTATAAATGTACATATATAAAGGACATTTAAAACATTATCTAGCAAAACAACAACATTTGAAACATTAAAAACGGCATCAAATACATTCATCACAGTTGTGCTGTTATTGTCCTATTATTCTATGTTATTCTTATAAAATATAAAATATAAAGGCAATCTTAGTGCGCTAACTCCCACCATCTATTTATAGGATCTCATACCGCCTGTCAGTATATAGATGCCAGCAGAGATAAAACCTATATGGGTATGTCAGCCTTGGAATAATGTATTCCATATGTATAGTTATGTGGTACGGTATACATGTATATGAAAGTTTAACCCTTTTACTGCATTAAATGTACTGCGGGAGAAGCCGATTGGTCGGCTGCTTATCTTGTGGTGTATGGCCGCTGTTGCACCCAAAAGGCATCAATATTCCTCTTTCTGGCGATATGACATCCTTTCGACCATGTCACATTAGTATACTTCCAAATATTATTTATAATTCGATTCTACAGGCTCATGATGGGATTTAACTTAAAAATATCAATAAATACACAAATAAATAAACAATCAGGCAATTCAGGGAACCCCATATGACATTTGAGATCTGTGCGGTCACAATGTGTACATATTGGTTAGGGGAGGTTCATCCCTGTTATGACCATTCTGTGCATTTGGATTAAAAAGAGAATTGTCATGACATGCCATTATGCATGTATGTTTAGAAGCATGTATAGCGCATAAATCTCCATATGCCATAGCCGTACACAATTAATGCCAAATTCTGAGATTATTGTTTCCACTCTCAATAATATTTAGCATGAAGAATATCAAGGACTTTTGATGCCAATATATATCAGAGATTATTGAAAATTGATGATTGTTAAATAAATTAATTATAAAATTAATTATAAAATTAATTAAAATTAAACAATTCAAAAAATGAAAATTAAAATTGCCAATAGTAGGATCTATGGAAAATGGGTATGCGGTTCAATGTAAATTATACTCCCTATTGGAAATATAGACCTGCTGTGACCCATGACCTTGGCTGAGCACGCATCAAATTGCATGCCCATATTTTAAAGGGGTTAGGCCCTGTGTGTATACAACTATATATGTGGGAATTGTATATATAAAACGACATGTATTGGTAGAATCCCTAAGAAGATAAAATGTATTGTTAAAAATCTGGACAATCTAGGATATAAAATAGGAGAACACCTGCATAAAAAATTTATATATGCTTAAAACTATATATATATAAAAAAAAATAATATACATACATAAAACTGCATATAAAACCACATGTGTATAAGAAGCCAGATATGTGTAAAGCTATATATCAAAGTGCCCTGAGGTAAAATGGAATAAAATGCATTATTGTGTGGTGAAATGAGATGCATTAAGGTAATAAAATATTCTATTAAAAATATTCTATTAAAAGCATATTTTATATTCCATATAAAAGTTTTCAAATCTGTGGTGAGATAAAATGCATAGAAAAAATAAAATGAAATATTCTATTAAAAACATTCCATTAAAACTACGCATCCCATATACCCAGGAGATGTTTCTTATGCCAAAAAGAGTATTTATGGATATCCCTCTCACTGTCCATTCAGCGTGCGGTTTTAAGGGTCACTCTGGACTATTATTCCTCATGTGTCACTTATAAAGCAGTTAATATCTAGCTCTACATTCAGGCCTTTTGGTACTAAAACGTCTGTGGAATAGATCCAGTGGGTTTCGCGTTTTGACAATTCCCGTACTATGTTCATGCCTCTCCAGTGGGGTAGGATATGTTCCACTCCCCAGAATGATAATCCTGATGCATCCTGATCCTGGCGGACGGAAACTGCACAGGCAGAGTGCAACTTTACTTATTTACAAAGTCATTTACTATTTGTATTTTGGTACGCATATTTTACTTGGGGGGATATGGGACACTAAAATAAAAACCATTTTGTTCCAAACTGTACTACGCTATCCGCTGTATTCTGTTTCTTCTATGATGGATATTATGGGAGAGGCACCACTCTGATGCATGCAGGCGGAGGAAAGGCGGACGTATTTAAGAGGTTGCAGTATTCATTGGTCTTTTGATTGATGTGCCCGAATCTTTCTTTGCTCTGGTGAGTGTATCCCCAAAAGGGGAGTTTTTTACCAGCACGTGGTGATAGCAATTACTGCCGGGTGGAAGTCTCATCACTGTATCACGGAAAGGATTGGTTAAACTGCACTACGTACAGACTGTATTCATGATTTCACGGATTGTTGATGAACTTTGCTCTTGAAGTTTTTTAGCGCTGCTGCGATATTTAAAGAGACAGCGCCCTTATAAGGGAGTGTTGGGACTCATTTAGGATATCGCCGTATCACCATATTATTTTATATATAATGTCATTCTGTACTTGCCAAATATGCTGCAGAAATCTCCCTCCACTGAGTCTGGCTGCATCCATTTTAACTGTGGGCAGCAGAAGCTGCTGCCTGCACACCTCTAGCTCTGCAGCTCTCATTGGTCCTCCCCTCGCTTCCTGGCAAACTCTCACGAGAGAGAGCTGTGCATGTTATCATAAGCCTAGGCTAATGACCAGACAAGAAACAGGAAGTGGGCTGTATAAGGTATTTATTGGCAGAAAAAAATGTTTTACTATCCAAATTTAAAACAACAATGGAAGATTTAATAGATGGAAAGTTGAAAAAATGTTCCACTTTAAGGAGTCCTAACCCCCTGACATGCCACATTTGGCATGTCATTTTTTTTTTGGGAGGGGGAGTGGGTACCCAACTCCCACTTCCACCCTCGCCACCTAGGCGACTCCTCCTCTCCCTCTCCCTCTGTGCACGTCACACGTCCCAGAAGATTGCCTAGACATTCAGGACAGCGTGACTCATGCATGCGCAGTGCGCACTCGGCTGTGAAGCCGCAAGCTGTCACAGCTGGGTGCCCACACTTGCAATGCCGGTGTTCTGTCATAAGTTCCAACTTATCAAATTCTCAAACCGAATGTACTGCGCATGCGTGAGTGCGGCCACGAGAGCGTCTTACTGCTTCACGTTGTCTTCCTATCAAAAACACCAACTCCACACTGCGCCTGCGCGGCCTCTCATTAACACAAGATTACCCCCTGAATAAATCAAATACACCAACTTCACTCGCCGCCGCACCGAGCCTGCGCGGCCTTCGTATACAATCCCCTGCCATCTACGATATACAAAGCAATGCACATATTTTAACATACGCAGCCACTATGCCCATCAAATGCAGCCACTGTGCCCGTCAAATGCAGCCACTGTGCATGTCAAACGCAGCCACTGTGCATGTCAAACGTGGTTGGAGTTTTTGACAGGTTGCAGATTTTCCCACACACACAACCAAGTCACTTCAGTGGAGGCTACATCAGGAAAAAGCTGTTTGCGTGTCTTCAACACCCATGCGCATAATGTTTTTTACAATCCAGAAAAATTATAGACTTGAGCAGCGTGCCAGCTGATATATGCTATCAGCGGCAGCACTGTGTCTAGTCCCCCCCCCCCCCCCTCGCCACTAACACGCCCCTAGGTTGCTCTGGAGAGGGAGGTGGGCACCATGCATAGGCATGTGTCACTGGAGCTCGGATTGACAGAGTGGTGACACTGGGAGGGGGGGTTATGAATAGCTGTCAGAAGGTTCATCCCTGTGCCCAAGAGCTTGCAATCTATGACAATGCCCTACAGTTTACTTGCTAATTTAAGAAGAGCTGTGTCTTTTCTGATCTCTCTCACTCTTTGTTCTTTAGAAAAGTGTCCTGTAGAAAGAGCGTCAAGACGAAGCTGTGCTTCCTGCGGATATGCTGATCCATGCTGCTGCTAGAGGGAGCCCAGGCAGCCATGAATGAGGGCCCTGCAGACTTGGTCATGGTGAGTGAGACCATCCAATACCCCCCCACACCCTCTCTCCTGGGCACTGGGACCCCTACGGTTTGCTCCCCCTACATGTCACCTCCTGTATCCTGTGCGCATACTCTGACCTCCTGTGTGCATATTCTGACCACCACATGTACCGTTTCCACATCCTCTGATCGCCACCAGTATCCTGTGCGCATCCTCTGACCACCTCCTGTACTATGTCTGCAGCCTCTAACCACCTCCTGTATCCTATCCGCCATCCTCTGACCACCTCCTCTATCCTGTGCACATGTTCTGACCACATCTTGTACCATGTCTGCAGCCTCTAACCACCTCCTGTATCCTGTCCACAGCCTCTAACCACCTCTTGTATAATGCCTGCAATCTCTGAATATCTCTTGTCTTTTATCATGTCTGCATTCTCTAAGGGGAAGTCTGGAGAGGAATCAAGAGTGAGAGCGCCACCGGGATGGTGATTATGGGAGAAGTCAGATGTGTATGGACTGTGGAGAAGAGACTATAAAATAAAACTAGAGCCACCAACTTGGAGCCATCTAACTAAGCCCTGCACAGTGCACCTGAAAGGAGGTCAATGACAGCACTGTCAGGCCAGTCTGAGGGGGGGGGGGGTCACTGATGCAAGGGGGAGTCAATACAATAATACAATAATGTAAGGGGGCACTGATATAAAGGTTTCCCCTTATATCAGTACCCCCCCATTAGCTTACTGTATTCGCTCTGCGGAAGGTGGTCTCTGGTCACCAGAGTCTCCCCCCCACTCACATCACAGTTCCCTGCATTCCCCTTTACATCCGAGTCTGCAGGATTCCCCCTTACAGTGCAAGGGAACTCAGATGTAAAGGAAAATGCTGCAGAGCATGATCTAAGGATAAACTCTGATGTAAGGGGTGCTCTGGTCACCAGAGACCACCTTATATCAGAGTCCACTGCATTCCCATTTACACCAGAGAATGCGATTTTGGTCATTTTGGACCATTTTTAGGCAAAAAGGCTGGGTGAGATTTTGGTAATTTTGGATAATTTTTGTGTTAAAGGGGCCGGGGTGCGATTTTGGTAATTTTGGACTATTTTTGGGCTAAAAGGGCAAGGAATGCGATTTTGGTAATTTTGGACCATATTCGAGCTTAAAGGGTCGGGGTGCGATTTTGGACCATATTTGGGTTAAAAGGGTCGGTAGTGCGATTTTGGTCATTTTAACCCATTTTTGGGCTAAAAGGGCCGGGGGTGCGATTTTGGTATTTATGGACCATTTTTGGGCTAAAAGGGCCAGGGTGCGATTTTGGACCATTTTTTGGCTAAAAGGGCCCTTGGTGCGATTTTGGTCCATTTTTGAGCTAAAAGGGTCAGGAGTGCGAATTTGGTCATTTTGAATTGTTTTCGGGCTAAAAGGGCTGGGGGTGCGAATTTGGTCATTTTGGACCATTTTCGGGCTAAAAAGGCCAGAAGTCCGATTTTAGACAAATTCTGGGCTAAAGGGGCCGGGGGGAGGGGGGATTTTGGTAATTTTGGACCATTTTTAGGCCAAAAGTGTAGGGGTGCTATTTGACCATTTTCGAGCTAAAAGGGCCGGGGGGTGCAAATTTGGTCATTTTGTATAAATGTATGTAACTATGTACATCTCTCTTTTATATGCTGAGATGCTTGATGTTTGAACCAAAGGGAAACATTTAGCTTTCAATGTTCAATTTTCTGGCTTGTTCTACCCAAGTTGGGTGGGGTGCTCAGGGGGTGACACCACTGGACCACACCGAGTAATATACGGTGCAAGATCAACAGATGTGCCCTTGAGGCGACTACATCCCCAGCTTGCCTAAACTGAGGCAGCTGGCAGATACTAAGTTCAACCAAGTTTACACATTATAGTATACTGTTTAAATTGCCTTCAGTTACACAAAAGTTTTACCAGGATGATATGTGCCCTGGCCCTCCCAGATTTGCCCGGTGTCTGGCAGAGCGCGGCGCATATCGTCCTATTGTTAATAATATATCTCAATACTAGACTCATGCCACCACCTCAATGGCTGGAAGGGGTGCATGAACAATTTTAATTACTAAAGCCTTACACAAGCCACAGGAGGCTTTGCTCATCCTTTTGTATTTGTTACAACAGGTCTTGCTAATTACATTATAGTCATCCCTGTGGTAACAACCTCCCACTGCTCCCAACAGTGGTTTGTGATTGGCGTATACCCAAACACAAACGTACTCTTTTTAGTTTCTCCTTTAGTTTGACATTAGGAGACGTATTCCTTACACTCTCATTCTGCGTGACATTATCTCTGAGAGTCACTAATATATCTATCTTTTCCCTCTTTCTACTTTTTCATTCCTGTTCTGTCTTAATTGTCAAGGAACCAACTGAATTTGCACACTTTAGTAGAATAGCTTTTCTAGTTGTTTTTACCATGTCCTATTCATTAATTGATAAAAACCCTTTTGTGATTTATCATAATGTCAGGGGCTTAAACACACCAGAGAAACAAATCTCGATACTCAGAGAACTGCACAAAAAAAACCCATCCGTGGTATTTCTCCAGGAGACACACTTCAAAACAGGTATTGTACAAAAAATTGCAAGATAAACACTACCCACACGCCTACCATGTCACAAATTCTACATCCAAGTCGAAAGGAGTCTCCATCCTACTCGATAAAAACACAGACTTTCAGACTTTGTCGTATCTCAACAACAAGCAGACACAGAGGGAAGATACATATTTCTACAGGGACACTGGGCGGGGACTCCTATTATACTGGCAAATGTATACTTCCCCAATACTGCACAGGTTACATTCTGCCAACATGTAGTTGATAGACATGTGCATTCGTTTTCGTCTGAATGCATTTTCGTCCGAATTTCAGGTATTTTCGTTATCGTTTTAACAAACGATAACAAAAGTGCAGAATCCGAAAAATGAAAGATCAGACATAAACAAATGCTTTATTTTCGTTTCCGTTGTGACAACAGTTCGATATAGTTAGGAGATTCGACGCTGACAATAACAATCTGTGTCCATCGAACCTGTGGTCGAATGTGCCTAACCTTAACTCTATTAGTCCAAGATTATTCTACATAGAGAGAAAAGATTTGACATAGAGGGAAAACATTCGACGTAGAGAGAAAAGATTTGACATAGAGAGAAAAGATTTGACATAGAGAGAAGATTCAACGTAGAGAGAAAAGATTTGACGTAGAGAGAAAAGATCGCTGCTGGAATTGGGTGGGGAAAGTAAAATAAAAATAATGAGTGAGTCCGTTTTTCCGAGAACATGAATTATTTAGCAATTAAGCATAAGCACAGCAGCAGAACAATAGTGAAGCAAGCTACAGTTCAACCTAACTTTCTTATAATAATCTGCTGCTATTGTGTTAGTGTTGTGAACTTGATAGTGATACTAGTGTTGCTAGTGTTGTGATCGCCTCAGAAGCTGCCCGTGTTGTGGGGGGGGGGGGGGATTTATTATTATAGATTCTATATTATAGATTGAGATTCTATATAGATTCTATATACCCTATCTTGTTACCTGTCTGATCAGTAATCCCTATCACCAGTCCATTTTCTGTTTGAACTATATACATTCAACATGAACGACAAAGATTTGACAAAGCATCGAAAAACATACAAACGTTGAATCTTTGGCTTATGGTGTCTGTCGAAATATATAAGAAGAATCGACGGAGCAGCTAAACTATACAGAGTCATACAGTTTAGCTGCTCCGTTGAATCTTCTTTGAACATTCGACAGACACCATAAGCCTTCAATGACAGATTTCGACCTTAATTAATTTGGATTTTCGGACGAAAACTATTTTTAACGAAAAACAAAATAAATAAAAACAAATTTCGGGAGTAACTAAATAAATGTATTTTTCGGACGAAAACGAAATTCCGTGTGTACATGTCTAGTAGTTGACGAGCTGAAGAGTTTTGCCACGGGATGCATTGTATTAGGTGGGGACTTTAACATTGCGTCCTCTACAAGACACGTTTGAGAATACTTGCTTCAGAGCACACAACTCCGAAAAAAACATTGCTTTAGCCTATAGCTGGTTGCAGGCTTTGAATTCCCAGGAGAATAACAGACATAAATTTTTGGGGAAACTGCTTCACACAAATCCTTTACTAAGGACCTCAAACTAACTGGAGGAAAGTTCAAAACTAATCTTGGATAGTATTATTTTACTGAAGGCTATGTTTCCACTATTGCGTTCCCAATTTTGCCGCAATTTTTTGCTGCGACTTGAAGCAATGCCTGTGCATTCTTGAGATCTATGGACCTTAAGTTGCATCAAAGTGGGACCAAAGTAGTGCAGGGACTACTTTGTAGAGTCCAGCATTTGTGTCCATAGACACGAATGCTGGACTCGGCCCCCGCCCCCTAGTCATTGGATTTGATAGCAGCGGGAGCCAATGGCTGCGCTGCTATCAATCTATCCAATCAAGAGCCGAGAACCCTGGGCAGAGGAAGGGCGTGTCTCCCCTGGGTGAAATTCCAGGGCTCAGTTGAGTAAAATGGGGGGGGGGGGGGGGGGCGGGGGGGACCGGTCACTGCCAGGTGTTTTTTCACCTGAAAAAACACCAGGGTTTACAACCCTTTTAACAAGAAACAAACAAACCAATAAAATTATAAAACATGTATAAATAAAAAATAAAAAATGGTGCAGACTCAATTTTAAATTTTTCCGGTGTCACTTTTCTATGTGTCATCTAAAAGGAAGCAAAATACATTTTTGGTATATTTAACGTGGCCTCCATTTGATATATTTTTGTTTTCTCTGATGGCATATTTCCATGTCAGGACACATGTACTTGAATACTGTTGTTACTTCATATTTTCTTAAATGGACAAGATTGTCTTTTTTACTCTTGTGATGTATTGTTTTAATGAATTGCAAGTAGAAATATATTCAACCTACTGGGAGTAACAGGGTACATGCGCCATACCCCCATCTGACGTAATAGAAACTACCCGGAGTTGGCTAAGACTCCCAAACATGCAGTTTGGAGCAGATAAGATTTCTGGCTCAGATTTAGCAAGACACTAAACTTAAGCCTTACCCTCAATTAGTGACGGAATTGTGTCAGAAAAAAACACTACTTCCAATACATTCAACTGAAGCATGCGATAGGCATACAGAGCAGGCAATCTGACCAACGACTTGATGATTCAACATTTCTATCCTCTATATTTGTCAAAACCGAAAAGAAGGGAGCCATCTCGAGACTCTATACTCATTTATTAGCACACATACAAGCACCTGACCTCTTGCTATGTAGAGAGAAATGGGAGAGGGATGTTGGACCTATTGATGGAGAGCAATGGGGGCAGATCTTGGAGGTAGGACCGATGGTATCCATATCTGCAGCTCAGAGGTTGTCTCATCTGTTCATATTGCACCGTGTGTATCACACACAAATGGGGCAGGAGGGACACTCCTATCTGCCCGAAATGTCAGACCCATACAGGAGATCTAATACACATGCTATGGAGATGCCCGAAACTGGTGAGATACTGGAACTCCATTGTAACCAAAACTGTTTTCCAGGTGCAGTTGACCGCAGATCCACTGACATGCCTATTGGGTAGTCTCAACGAGGGACTGTACACCCCTGTGGTGCTCATTGCGCTCATGAGACTCCTATATATGGGCAGGACAGGGACACCTGCTAGAAAATATATGTAGGCATAGGACATGCCCCCAGCCACACCCCTTAAAGCAGAATTAACCCAAAAAAAGGTTAATTAAATCCACAAGTGCTTTTATTTTTTACCACTACTATTCCTATATCCTTATATTGTATTTTAAAATGTACAAATGCAGCAATTTAGAAGTTGAATGAAAGGTTTAGCACTGGGAAACACTTTTTGAAAGATAAAAAGTGCATTTTATATACAACTATATACAGTAACTCACAAAAGTGAGTACACCCCTTATATTTTTGTAAATATTTTAATATATCTTTTCAAGTGACAACACTGAAGGAATGACACTTTGCTACAATATAAAGTAGTGAGTGTACAGCTTGTATAACAGTGTAAATTTGCTGTCCCCTCAAAATAACTCAACTCACAGCCATTATTGTCTAAACCGCTGGCAACAAAAGTGAGTACACCCCTAAGTGAAAATGCCCAAATTTGGCCCAAATGGTCAATATTTTGTGTCCACCATTATTTTCCAGCACTGTTTTAACACTCTTGGGCATGGAGTTCACCAGAGCTTCACGGGTTGCCACTGGAGTCCTCTTCCACTCCTCCATGATGACATCACAGAGCTGGTGGATGTTAGAGACCTTGCGCTCCTCCGCCTTCCGTTTGAGGATGACCCACAGATGCTTAATAAGGTTTAGGTCTGGAGACATGCTTGGCCAGTCCATCACCTTTACCCTCAGCTTCTTTAGCAAGGCAATGATCGTCTTGGAGGTGTGTTTGGGGTCATTATCATGTTGGAATACTGCCCTGCGGCCCAGTCTCCAAAGGGAGGGGATTATGCTCGGCTTCAGTATGTCACAGTTCATGTTGGCATTCATGGTTCCCTCACGAACTATAGCTCCCCAGTGCCGGCAGCACTTATGCAGCCTCAGACCATGACACTCCCACCACCATGCTTGACTGTAGGCAAGACACACTTGTCTTTGTACTCCTTACCTGGTTGCCGCCACACACACATCTAAACCAAATAAGTTTATCTTGGTCTCATCAGACCACAGGACATGGTTCCAGTAATCCATGCCCTTAGTCTGCTTGTCTTTAGCAAATTGTAGGCTTTCTTGTGCATCATCTTTAGAAGAGGCTTCCTTCTGGGACGACAGCCATGCAGACCAATTTGATGCATTGTGTGTCATATGGTCTGAGCACTGACAGTAATGTCATCTCCCCTCGTGGAATTCTTTTTGCTCCAGAGAGGAGAGAAGACATCTCAGAGTAAGTTGCACCAACACTACATTGACACAGTACACATAGGCACACATGTCACCCCTGATCACCCCCGATTGCCCCCAGTTAACCCCTTCACTCCCTGTCACTGTGTCACCCAGTGCAGTGTTCATATTTTTCTTTGATCACTGTACTGGTGTCATTTGTGACAATATTCAGTGTTAGTGTACTTAGTAGTAGGCTCAGATAGGTCTAGGGACCCCCTAAACACTCCTAATAATGCTTTAACCCCTTGATCACCCCCTGTCACCAATGATCACCGTATTAGTGTCATGGGTGACGCAGGTTAGTTAGTTAGTTATTTTTTATAGCGTCAGGCCACCAGCCATATACTACCTAATAAAATGTTTAACCCCCTGATCACCCGGTGGGTGATATCAGTTTTAGCGTCAGTCAGGGTCTGCGTCGCCCCAGGCAGCGTCAGATTAGTGCCAGTAGCGCTAACACCCATAGTGCCCTTCCTGCTGTATTCGCCAATCCGAATTGGGAGCCCACCACTTCTGCAGCACCCGTACTTCCCCCATTTACTGGCCAACCTGGAATTCAGGTGGAAACAGTTGATTTTACGTCACTTTTTTATTCGCTGTTTTTCACGGAAGATCTCTATAGATCTGTTGTGGAAAAAAACAATTTGTATGCTGGTCAATTCATAGTTAAAAAAAGTAAGTTGCAGTCATATTGGTCCACTGACCAAATTCACCATATGCCCATGTTCTCTGCCTCCATGACCAGGACAAGATACGAGCAGATCTTGCGGTTCATTCATTTCAATGACAATGAACTCTCGTCCTCGGGGTGACCCTGGATACGACCGGCTCCACAAAATTCGGCACCCTCGTTAACCACTTCAACCAACAGTTTGCAGCCTTGTTTTCTCCAGATAAAGTTGTCTGCGTTGATGAGTCACTGATTACGTTTTCTGTCCGCTTATCTATCAAACAGTATCTTCCCAGCAAGCGTGTCAGATATGAGGTTAAGATGTATAAGCTCTGTGGCAGGGCAACAGGCTATACCTATAGTTTTATGGTTAACAAGGGAACTTTTTTAGTCACCTTTTCGATTGTGGCCAGGGCTGTCCCCAATGGCTTGTAGAATCCCGACTTAGACTGGGGGAGAGAGCCTGCTTGAAATTTAATAATTTGTTAGCAGTGAAGTGGAGGAATACACGGAATGTTTTCGTTCTGTCCTCCCTTCATGCAGATACGATGGTGTTGTGGAGAAACCTCTCTCTGTCCACTAATACAACCTTAACATGGGAGGGGTGGACCTCAACGAGCAGTTGTTGGCACCATACCTAATTGCCTATAAGGCACGATGCAGGTAAAAAAAAGTGTCTATCTTTATTCCAATTGGCTCTGCTGAATGCTTTTGTGCTATACAAAGCTTGAGGACAAACTGGATCCTTCCTTAAATTCCAGGAAGAGATCATCACAGCCCTTCTGTTTCCAGACGGTGCTGTGGCCCACCTTCCCAACGCAAATGCAGTAAGCTGGATACATGGGAGGCATTTTCCGTATGTCCTCCCTGGTACCCCTACCCAAAGAAATCCCCAAAGAAGATGTTGAGTCTGCTGAAAACACGGATTTAGGCATGACACCCGCTTTTATTGTTTCTCCTGTGCTGACCAACCTGGTCTCTGCATTGGTCACTGTTTCAAACGCTACCACACACTGGTGGAGTATTAGCGTAGGGTACAGCATTGCACAGTCCTAGGGCACACTTACACAGGGTCTCGAAAGATGAGATGGCCATAACATTTTGAGAGACCCTAATCTGTAACGTTTACAGTTTATATAAAAAAGTTTATACAAAAGTGCAAAAAAAAAAAACACACAAAAACATAAAAAAATAAAAATAAAAAAGCCAAAAATAGTTGTGGTTTTATTTTTATTTTCTCTCTACTGTTCTCTCTCTTATGTTTGCTCTCTATTGTCCGCTCTATTGTTCAATCTCTATTGTTCTATATCTATTGTTCTCTCTCCATTGTTACTGTATTTTAGAATGGTAATGTTTTATTTTTACTATGTTTTATTGTATTTGCTTTGCATGTATGGTATGTCTTACTGTTATACTGTAATGTTACTTTGTTTTATTGTTAACCATCATTCAGCTGCAGCACGGGTTTATTTATTCTGACAGCAACAGCGTTTGCTCCCACAATACGTAAAGCCGTGACTCCAGTGCTGTAGGAGGTGATTTCACCACCACAGTTAAAAAAAAGGGACATATATGCCGAAGCATGGGAGCAGGGGTGGAGGATTTGCTCCTAACATTAGGGTGGATTGCCCATGCTTTGGCATATATTTTTTAGGCACAGATTGCGTTAAAAAATCAAGTTGTTTTATTGAGTTAATGTTTTATTGTTAACATTGCTTGCTTTTCAGGTACGCTATTCAGCTGCAGCGCTGATTTATTTATCTTGACAGCAACAGCATTTGCTCTCACGATATACGTAAATCAGCGGCTCCATCGCTGTAGGAGTTGATTTTACCACCACAGTTAAAAAAAATGGTGCATGTATGCCCATCATTAGAAGTGGGTGGATGAAGGGCGGTATTCTAATGGTGGGCATACCCACAGATCAATCTCTTTTTCGTTCAGCCCACAGGCTGCATGAAAAAAAGAACAACATGGTATGTTTCTGGACTTTGAGTGGTTATACCAGAATGGTGAAAAAAAAAAAAAATCTAATCTGATTGGAGGAGACCGGAGGATACCGGAAGTGATGTGTAACTGGCGCTAGTCGCTTGTATATGCTGAATCTTATCTACATGAGTAACCCAATTACCTAACCACATTCTTTGGACAGAGTGGAGGAGAGGAGTCTGGATAAAGCCCTAATCTTTTCAGTGCCTTGAAACAACCGCCCTAAGGTGAGAGGCTAGGGAGTATCAGTTTGGGATTTCATTTGTCTGCACCCACTTTCTGTCTTTCACCAAGAAGTTCAGAGTGGCCATAGCCATTCACTTTGATCCAGTTGTGATACACAAGACGTCTGTGGGATCAACGGACATTTATTTATTGTCACCTTTATCCATCTCACTGCTTGGACATTATTATTAGTTTTTATTGTTATCATCACCACGTGCAATATTTTGTCCGCAGGACATTGATACCTGCTATTAATTACCACCATTAATACATCCACAGGACATTATTTATTGGATGCACTATTAATTGGATGCACTTTATACACTTGGTGTTATATATTGAGTGGTTTATTTTTAGACACCATTTTCACCATCATGATATAGACTTTCAACTTTTCTTTTGCATATTTACCATTGTGCACTATTATTATATTTATACGTATTGATTTTTATTCAATTTATTTATTATTGATGATTATGCATTTTTAATTAGAATTATTAGTACCACGGTTTAGCGCGAAATCATCTATTTCTTATATACCAGAATGGTGCCTGCAGGTTTAGGTATCATCTTGGTATCATTCTTTTCAGCCAGCATTCAGCTTTCATGTAAAAGCAATCCTAGTGGCTAATTAGCTTCTAGACTGCCCCCCACCGTCTTCCATGGTTTTCTCTGGCTGTCCTGTCCCAAGAGGGAAACCGAGAATGAAGCCGGTGGTTCCGCCAGCTGACCATATCGCTGATCGAAGACCAGAATGGCTCCAATCATCTCTATTGCCTAAGAAACTGGAAGCTACGAGCATTTCATGACTTAGGTTTCGCCGGAAATAAACCGTGCCATTGGAAAGCATTTTATCACACCGATCTTGGTGTGGTCAGATGCTTTGAGGGCAGAGGAGTGATCTAGGGTCTAATAGACCCCATTTAAAAAAAAAAAGAGTACCAGTGGTCTATTTAGGGTTTGTGCTGCCCTAGGCCTGACTAAACTCATACACCCCCTAATTTAAATACAACCCACCCTTCGTGTTGAGGCCACACCCCTTCCTGTTTAAGACACACCCTATCACCTGTAAACCACCCCTTCATCTTTAGGCTCCACCTTTTTCTCTTAGAGCTCCCCCTCTTCCTTTCTGTACATTAGCACACACCATTCACTCCATACTTACATCAATCACTCCATCATGAAACTGACATGATGATTTTTTAAATAACTTAGATAACTTTAATCAACCTAAAATAATCACACTGCGTTTTTGTAAACCGCTTCTGTGAGTCATTATTTTAACAGACACCCGCATCGGTTTCCATGAAAGGGAGTGCGATTGTGATGCAGTGCGGGAAATGCACAGGAATCGATTCAAAACCTACACGTGCACGTGATACATGGTGCAGGCGCAAGGCTTACTGGCTTTAAAAGCATTTCACTCTGGAAGTGTCTGGTTGGCTGATGGAGGGACACAGAGCATACAAGGGCATGTAAGCTGTATGGGTGTTTGGATACAGGCATTTGTAAGAGGGCATGTTTTACTCAGCATTTAGACTGAGCATTTATAGCGTCATATTATTCATTTGCTGGACTAAGACTCGGCAGTAGATGCACTGTGTTAGTACCTCTGCTTTTTGTGCTTAGGACTATGTATTCCCGTAAAAAGGGGAATACAACAGGGGGGATCGCAAGGTCACCGTGGTCAGAGTCTGAGGCTCCTAGTCGCACGTCTGCAGTTCACTCCTCCCCTGAAGGACCTGAAGCATCTGGCCAGTCTGAGCCACCTAGACTCTCAGGCATTGTAGCTACCACCAACATTTTAGCCTCTGCATACGTCACTAAGGACGATTTGGCTTTAGCTCTGGCTGGTTTGGCAGGGAAAAATAGTTGATATGCTCGCATCCTCCTCCCAGGAGGGAAGAAAACGCGGCAGATACCCCTCTCCCGCCCTTGACCTTCCAGTATTGGAACCAGAATGGGCAGGATGTATTGGGGTACCTTTGGGGGTTCAGGCAGAAAGAATTTCGGATAACTCCTGTTCTGAGGGTTCAGCATCTGAAGAACCTTTCTCAACTTCGCAATCTCAGAAATTGCTAATCCAATCCCTTACGGAGCTGGTCCATTGTGGATTTGTTGACCCCTGCAGAGGTGGATGATGTTTCCTTCTCCTCCTTGGGTTCGCTAAGACCCCCACAGGATTCACATTCTTTCCCTATGCACCCATTACTGAAACAACTGATTTATGCTGATTGGGATCACCCAGATAAGCAGTTTTCTCCTCCTAAGTTCTATCTTCTTTATCCTATGGAGAAAAAGTTTACAAAGAGGTGGGATTTGCCAGCGGTAGATGCTGTGGTCCTCTGTGAACAGGAGTTTATCTTGTCCGTTGGACAATGTACAAGTGTGTAGAGATCCAGCTGATAAAAAGTTGGAATCTCTGCTTAAAGCCTCATTTGCTGTAGCTGGTGCGGTAGCACAACCTCCAGTAGCAGCAATAGGCATATGTCAATCCCTTGGGGACAAATTCAAGCAGGTTATTAAAAGAGTTCCTGCTCAAACTGAAGAGGCCCAAAGTTTAGCTGAGTTACCTAGAGCCTTATGTTTTGCAGTGGACGCTATCAAGGATTCTATCCATCAGGCTTCTCGCCTTGCGCTCATGTTGATACATATGCGTAGGATTCTGTGGCTAAAGAACTGATCAGCTGAGTTACCATGCAAGAAGCTCTTGGCTGGGTTTCCCTTTCATGGAGAAAGGTTATTTGGGGAAAATTTGGATAAATATATCCAAAAGATTTCTGGGGATAAGAGTACCCTTCTGCTGGCTAAGAAAAAGAATAAACATCCTTCTTTCAAATATGCTTCCCCCTGATGCCTGGGGCAACATCCTCCAGGCAGTCTCGATGGCCTCCACCGTTAGGGGCAAAGAGTAAGCCTCATAAGACTTTGGTGGTTTTCAGAAACTTGGCAAAAGGAAATCCAAGACAAATGGGTCATCTCTGTGGTAGCCCTGTGCTACAAACTAGAGTTCCAAGAATTTCCATCGTCTCGTTTTCTAAGATAAAACGTTCCAAGGACCCAGGAAAGAAAAAGTCCTTATTTCTGGCACTGGACCGGTTAAGGTCTCAGGGAGTAATAATAGAGGTCCCCTCAGAAGAGAGGGACATGGGGTTTTATTCAAATTGCTTTACGGTACCAAAACCAAATGGTGATGTCAGACCCATTCTAGATCTCAAAGATCTGAATCACTTCCTAAACATCCGCTCCTTTCAAATGGAGTCAATCCGGTCAGTTGTATCCACCCTACGGGCAGGAGAAGTTCTAGCTTCCATAGATATCAAAGATGCATATCTACATGTGCCAAACTTTCCCGTTCACCAGAAGTTTCCACGGTTTGCGGTAGAGCAGCGTCACTTTCAGTTCATGGCCTTGCCCTACGAGTTAGCCACCGCTTCCCGAGTATTTACATAAGTTCTAGCAACAGTACTAGCAAGACTAAGGGGCCAGGGTATAGCAGTAATGGCATACAGTATCTAGATGACCTGCTACTGGTAGATCAGTCAATAGCACGGTTAAACCATGGGGCGTCCAGAACGGTCAGTTATCTGGAACACCTGGGTTGGATTCTCAATCTAGAGAAATCATCCCTGCGGCCAGTAAGAAGGCTGGAGTATTTGGGCCTGGTCAAAGACACAACCCAGGAAAGGGTGTTTTTGTCTCAGGCAAAAGTCAACACTCTATGAGAGCTGATCCAGGTGGTCAAGGCAAAGAAGGGTCCTTCCATTCCCCTTTGCATGAGATTACTAGGGAAGATGGTAGCTTACTTTGAAGCGGTTCCCTATGTCCAGTTTCATTCAAGACTGTTGCAACACAGTATTCTGTCTGCTTGGAACAAACAGATTCAAGCCTTGGATTGTCCAATGAATCTGGCTCCAAAAGTACGCCAGAGTCTCTAAATTACCAGGTAATCCAATAGTGAGATACAAAGATGAACTGGCCAATCTAATAGAAAGGGTATGGCAAAAGGTCTGCTAAACAAGAAAGAAGGGAGATATTTGCAGCCTGTGGGATGTAAGATTCCCATTATATACACCCTCCCAAAAATTCACAAGAATATAGAAAAACCTCCGGGAAGACCGATTGTAAACAGAATAAATTCAGTGGGAGAAAAAATTGGGGAATACATTGATTGGTTTTTAAAGCCAATAGTCAGGAAAACTACTTTGTATCTGAGAGATACGAAACATCTGATTCAGTTGCTTGATGAGGTTAGACTTGGTGATGGACCTGTGTATCTCGCTACAACTGATGTTGCATCATTGTATACAATTATGAATCATGAAGAGGCATTAAAAGAAACTGAGAGCTTATTGAAAAAAGGTGTGCAGACACAATATAGATCTACCATGAACTAAGCTAATTAATAACTATTTAAAGTGATAATAGTGAACCACATTTGGTTACTCATACATTACAACCATTATAATGTGAATAATAAAAATTGGTTAGAGTGTGTTTATACAAACAATAATAACACCAGACACCTAGCGTGACCCAGTGAGGTATAAATTAATTATTACCCCAAAGATAATTAACACACAAAATAGAGCTGACCGAGCTCTATTTAAATTAAATAATATAAATATAACAGACCCTGTACCTTGTATCACAATGTGTACAACGAAAGTTAATGATCAAGCACTTATGCCCAATCTAATATATAAAAAGTGCAAACCAACAAATTTGGCAAATATCCCAATATCTTGGGTACATCCAAAAAACGTGAAAAATATTAATATAAATTAGACAGTGTTAATTGATATAACGCAAAGTTCATGTAGTATATAAAAAGTGCAAGCCAACAAAATTGGCAAATAATCCCAATATCTTGGGTGCATCCAAAAAACGTGAAAAATATTAATATAAATTAGACAGTGTTAATTGATATAACGCAAAGTTCATATAGTAGTCCTTGCTGCAAAACGCCACAATCACTCCTGTAGATATAGCTTGTGCACCATCACCAGACAAATTCTCGATCCACCCAATGTGAGAACCAGCAGTATTAAATGGCCTCTTACCAAATGGAGTTGATTACTTTGTTTAGAAGCAATCAAATGCGCTTTCACAGGATTGTGCCTGTACACTGAGTGACACACCCTCACTCAAGGGCTCTCTTCCCTCTATCAGACCAGCTCAGATGGAATGGATTGGAAACATATGTGGGAATATAAAGAGAGGCGCACCTCATAGCGTAATAACGTTTTATTTAAAAAATAGCATAAAAAAACACAGCAGCCAATTGCTCACTTACATTTTCCAGTGCCTACCCGGCACTGAGGCTACTTGCGATATGTTAAAAGATTCGATGGAGCAGCGGATCCTTCCCTCCTGGCGTGCGTCTCTAGCGTGCGTTCCACTCACCAGACAGCCGGAGCCAATATCACAGGAAGTCCAGCAATAGTGCATCCAAAGATACAAAGTGATCAGGTACCGCCTACCGACGTACGTTTCGTGTTTGTCACGTCTTCAGGGTGGCGTACCTGATCCAGGTACGCCACCCTGAAGACGTGACAAACACGAAACGTACGTCGGTAGGCGGTACCTGATCACTTTGTATCTTTGGATGCACTATTGCTGGACTTCCTGTGATATTGGCTCCGGCTGTCTGGTGAGTGGAACGCACGCTAGAGACGCACGCCAGGAGGGAAGGATCCGCTGCTCCATCGAATCTTTTAACATATCGCAAGTAGCCTCAGTGCCGGGTAGGCACTGGAAAATGTAAGTGAGCAATTGGCTGCTGTGTTTTTTTATGCTATTTTTTAAATAAAACGTTATTACGCTATGAGGTGCGCCTCTCTTTATATTCCCACATATGTTTCCAATCCATTCCATCTGAGCTGGTCTGATAGAGGGAAGAGAGCCCTTGAGTGAGGGTGTGTCACTCAGTGTACAGGCACAATCCTGTGAAAGCGCATTTGATTGCTTCTAAACAAAGTAATCAACTCCATTTGGTAAGAGGCCATTTAATACTGCTGGTTCTCACATTGGGTGGATCAAGAATTTGTCTGGTGATGGTGCACAAGCTATATCTACAGGAGTGATTGTGGCGTTTTGCAGCAAGGACTACTATATGAACTTTGCGTTATATCAATTAACACTGTCTAATTTATATTAATATTTTTCACGTTTTTTGGATGCACCAAGATATTGGGATTATTTGCCAATTTTGTTGGCTTGCACTTTTTATATACTACATGAACTTTGCGTTATATCAATTAACACTGTCTAATTTATATTAATATTTTTCACGTTTTTTGGATGTACCCAAGATATTGGGATATTTGCCAAATTTGTTGGTTTGCACTTTTTATATATTAGATTGGGCATAAGTGCTTGATCATTAACTTTCGTTGTACACATTGTGATACAAGGTACAGGGTCTGTTATATTTATATTATTTAATTTAAATAGAGCTCGGTCAGCTCTATTTTGTGTGTTAATTATCTTTGGGGTAATAATTAATTTATACCTCACTGGGTCACGCTAGGTGTCTGGTGTTATTATTGTTTGTATAAACACACTCTAACCAATTTTTATTATTCACATTATAATGGTTGTAATGTATGAGTAACCAAATGTGGTTCACTATTATCACTTTAAATAGTTATTAATTAGCTTAGTTCATGGTAGATCTATATTGTGTCTGCACACCTTTTTTCAATAAGCTCTTAGTCTCTACTATACAGTTCAGAATATACAATTAATTAACCTATTAATTAATTTAGTATCTCTTGTTGGTACTAGCGCCCCTCATTTAATTAAACTACCAATTAAATCATCTAGATTTCATAGGGAGCAGCTGTACTGGGTTTACAGTATTAATATTAGTATAGACCCTTTTGAATTATCCTAAGCGCGGAGCTAGACAAGCCAATGTGAGTGGCCGTCTACAACTCTTCATTAAAAGAAACTGAATGGGCCCTAAGAGACCTCAGTGGGTTGAAAGGCAAACAAAGAAAATTTCTCGTCGATTGTCTGAAATATAGTTTGGACCACAGTTACTTCTGGTATGAGAAGAGCTATTATAAACAGATCTGTGGTATTGCAATGGGTGGCAAATACGCACCCAGTGTGGCCAATTTATACATGGCTGAATGGGAGGAGGAGGCTCTTTATAGCAAAAAAACACAGCAACTCCTCCTATTTAAACTATTTATCGACGATATTATTATTATTATTATTATTATTATACAGGATTTATATAGCGCCAACAGTTTGCGCAGCGCTTAACAAAATAAAGGCAGACATTACAATTACATAACAATTTGGTACAAGAGGAATCAGAGGGCCCTGCTCGCTAGAGCTTACAATCTAAAAAGAAAGGGTAAATTGATACAAGAGGTAATAGCTGTGGGGGATGAGTTGATGGAAAAAGTAAAACAGTGTTAGTTAGAGGCAGGATAGGCTTCTTTAAAGAGAAAGGTTTTCAGGGATCGTCTAAAGATGGATAGATTAGGGGACAGTCGGACAGATTGGGGTAGAGAGTTCCAAAGGATGGGAGAAACTCTGGAGAAATCCTGGATATAATTGTGATTTGGGCAGGAGACAGAGAAAGTTTGATTGACTTTGGCTTTGATTTGGGTATGAACAATAAAAATATTAAATTAACTTGGGAAATAAGCGACGAGAAAATTAATTTCTTAGATTTAGAAATTTCAAAAGAAAATGGAAGATTGGTGACACAAACACATTTTAAAGTGGTAGACAGAAACAGCTACCCCCCTCTGGACTGTTGTCATCATGCTTCATGGCTGGATAATATACCCAAAGGCCAACTCATTAGGCTAAGGAGGAATTGTACGAAGAAGGAGGTATTCCTCAAACAAGCAGATTTTATTGGTGAAAGGTTCATTCAAAAAGGGTATAAAGGTAAAGCAGAGCTTTATCAAGGAAATCAAGGAAAAAATAAAGGATGTCTCCGCTCTAGATAGGGACTCACTGATGCAAGATTCACTGAAGAATAAAGAATGTATAAATGGTGTCCCATTGGTGTTGGACTATAATATCCAGCACAAACAGATCGAAAAAATCTGTAGAAAATATTGGAACATCATAAAAGCAGATCAACATCTGGGAGTTTTGTTACCTGAAGAAACAAAATGTATCTATCGCAGGGCCCTAACCCTCAGAGATCTTATTCCGAAAAATGTGTTGGATCCACCTGCTCAAAGGAATTTCACATTCTTTGAAGGGAAAGGTTATTACCCCTGTAAAACTTGCTATACTTGTAGACACACGAAAGACAGCAAAAATAAAAAGATGAGCTTCAGATCAGTAGCCACCGGGAAAGAGTACCAGATTAAAGATTTAATTTCTTGCAAGAGTGAATGGGTGGTGTACCTTCTTGAGTGTCCATGTCAGATCCAATACATTGGAAGAACTAAAAGGGAGCTTTGGAAAAGACTAAAGCCCCATACACACTATCAGTTTTTCTGCGGAGTTTTTCCTTTAGGTTTACCAAAACCATGTAGTGCAAGGGCCTGCCTGATTGCATACAAATTGAAACTCCTAAGGTTTGACCTCATATTATATGGTTTTGATAAATCTGAAGGAAAAACTCAGCAGAAAAACTGAGTGTGTATGTTCTAGACGATCATAAAAAAGCACCCTAAATACAGGGAATACAATATAAAACAATATAATGAAATATATTGAAATATTAAAATTATTATAATAAAATTATAAAACTCAGTCAGGCTGAATCTCATTGGATACACAAGTTCTGCACTTTAGCACCACTAGGACACAACATGGAATTCGATTTGAATTGTTTTATTTTGAAATACTGATTTTTTTTATTCTATTTCTAGTACTTACACCCCCCCCCCCCTTCTTTTTCTCCTTTTTTTTTACTATTAAAGGTTCCAGCAACTAATCAGCCTTATTTGACCAGCATATGATTTATTTTAATATTTCAATATATTTCATTATATTGTTTTTTTATATTTTATTCCCTGCATTTAGGGTGCTATTTTATGATCGTCTGGAACTATGGATTTTTTATATATTTCTTTTTTTTTTTTTTTTTATTGCTCATTCTATTTAGTGTTCATCATTAGATTGCTCAGCTCTATTCTTCACATGACTTTACCGATTATTCTATGTTTATGAACTAAGATTTTACGTCATTACTTAGCTATTTTTATTTTTGATCATCGTCATATTGAGCACTCTGTGGTGTGGATTGCATTTTTTGTATTATGCACTAGGTGTCGCCCATGAGTTGCCATTTTTTTTTTTTTTTTTTGTTTACAAACTATTTTATTGAGTGCAAAAGGTGGTACAAAAAGAGTACAAAAATATGCTGAAACTTGACAGTAATCATATGTTTTACATATGTAACAATGTAAAGGTACAAGTAATAAGGTAGGAATTCTTAACAAAGGTACAAAAGTTTTGAATATGGTCTATAGTACATTATAAAGGATAGACTGATGTTTTATGTGCAGACATTCTCAGGTTGGATTGAAGAAGGATATGGAATGTTTAAACCAAGGATCCCATTTTAAGATTTTCTGGTGTCTAATTGTTTTTGTGGAATGTCATGTTAGAATTGGCCACTAGATGGAGCTTTGTGATCTATTATTAGAAAGCATGATTATGCATTTGTTTATAGGTTGTGTTTTTAAATAGCATTTTTAACCTTTAGAAAATCATTAGGATTATTTGCTTAGGGATGTATTAAGAAGATGTATGGAGGACTGGTTGTTTAATACTTAGTTAGTATTGGTTTCCATGACAGCAGTTTATTATATACAGTATCTCACAAAAGTGAGTACACCCCTCACATTTGTGTAATTATTTTATTATATCTTTTCATGTGACAACACTGAGGAAATGGCACTTTGCTATAATGTAAAGTAGTGAGTGTACAGCTTGTATAACAGTGTAAATTTGCTGTCCCCTCAAAATAACTCAACACACAGCCTTTAATGTCTAAACCGCTGGCAACAAGTGAGTACACCCCTAAGTGAAAATGTCCAAATTGGGCCCAATTAGCCATTTTCCCTCCCCGGTGTCATGTGACTCGTTAGTGTTACAAGGTCTCAGGTGTGAATGGGGAGCAGGTGTGTTAAATTTGGTGTTATCGCTCTCACTCTCTCATACTGGTCACTGGAAGTTCAACATGGCACCTCATGGCAAAGAACTCTCCTGAGGATCTGAAAAACTGAATTGTTGCTCTACATAAAGATGGCCTAGGCTATAAGAAGATTGCCAAGACCCTGAAACTGAGCTGCAGCATGGTGGCCTAGACCATACAGCGGTTTAACAGGACACGTTCCACTCAGAATAGGCCTCGCCATGGTTGACCAATGAAATTGCATGCACATGCTCAGCGTTATACCCAGAGGTTGTCTTTGGGAAATAGATGTATGAGTGCTGCCAGCATCGCTGCAGAGGTTGAAGGGGTGGGGGGGGGGTCGGCCTGTCAGTGCTAAGACCATACTCCGCACGCTGCAACAAATTGGTCTGCATGGCTGTTGTCCCAGAAGGAAGCCTCTTCTAAAGATGATGCACAAGAAAGCCTGCAAACAGTTTACTGAGGACATGGATTAATGGAACCATATCCTGTTGTCTGATGAGACCAAGATAAACTTATTTGGTTCAGATGGTGTCAATCATGTGTGGCGGCAACCAGATGGAGTACAAAGACAAGTACTACAGTCAAGCATGGTGGTGGGAGTGTCATGGTCTGGGGCTGCATGAGTGCTACCGGCACTGGGGAGCTACAGTTCATTGAGGGAACCATGAATGCCAATATGTGCTGTGACATACTGAAGCAGAGCATGATCCCCCTCCCATCAGAGACTGGGCCGCAGGGCAGTATTCCAACATAATGACCCTAAAAACACCTCCAAAATGACCACTGCCTTGCTAAAGAAGATGAGGTTAAAGGTGATGGACTGGCCAAGCATGTCTCCAGACCTAAACCCTATTGAGCATCTGTGGGACATTCTCAAACGCTAGGTGGAGGAGTGCAAGGTCTCTAACATCCACCAGCTCTGTGATGTAGAGTGGAAGAGGACTCCAGTGGCAACCTGTGAAGCTCTGGTGAACTCCATGCCCAAGAGGGTTAAGGCAGTGCTGGAAAATAATGGTGGCCACACAAAATATTGATACTTTGGGCCAAATTTGGACATTTTCACTTAGGGGTGTACTCACTTTTGTTGCCAGCAGTTTAGACATTAATGGCTGTGTTTTGAGTTATTTTGAGGGGACAGACAATTTACACTGTTATACAAACTGTACACTTACTACTTTACATTGTAGAAAAGTGTAATTTCTTCAGTGTTGTCACATGAAAAGATATAAAATATTTACAAAAATGTAAGGGGTGTAATCACTTTTCTGAGATGTGAAACCAAGGGTTGGCATCCTCGGAAGTATGTAATAGGAAGAATTCTGGCTTTTCTACTGTTAGGAGTAGAAATTAAGCTGGCCTTGAGTACGATTTAAGGGTCAGATTTCAGCCTTGGCGGTATTTTTACAAAGGCCACTTGCTTCACATTCTTTAGTCCAGGCATTCATACAAGGGGTAACTCTGATAACTCCACCAGTTAGAGCACCCTTGTGCCCATAGGATTTGAATCTGGTTTTGTCAGTGTTGCAAGGACAACCCTTTGAACCTATATGTAATATTCCTTTGCTCCTTTTGACAAGGAAATTGGTATTCCTAATTGCGGTAACCTTCGCAAGAAGAGTTTCAGAGTTGGCTGCTTTCTCCTGTAAAGAGCCATGCTTAATCCTGCATAAGGATAAGGTGGTGCTGCATCCTCACCCAAACTTTTTACCAAAGGTAGTATCTGCTTTTCATCTGAATCAAGATGTTTCTCTACCTTCCTTTTTTCCTGAACCTCATTCTGCAGAAAAAAAATTATTACATTCTCTCGATGTAGTGAGAGTAGTTAAGGCCTATCTGAAAGCGACAGCTCAGATATGGAAAACTGATGTTTTGTTTGTGTTGCCAGAAGGCCCTAGAAAGGGCCAGGCAGCATTGAAATCTACTATTGCTAAGTGGATTCGTCAGGTGATTAGTCAGGCTTATGGTCTGAAAAGAAAGGTTCCTCCCTTTCAGATTAAAGCGCACTCTACCCGGGCAGTCATTGCTTCATGGGCAGTGCATCACCAAGCCTCTGTGGCTCAGATTTGCAAGGCCGCTACTTGGTCGTCAGTACATACATTCACAAGATTCTATCAAATGGATGTAAGATGGCAGGATAACACCGCCTTCGGGCGCAGTGTGCTGCAGGCAGCAGTATAGGTCCTCATGCCTGGTGGTGGCTGTTTTACTTTGTGTCTCCCTCCCCTCAGGTGGCATTGCTTTGGGACATCCCACAGAGATATTACTATGGTGCTCTGTGTCCTGTGATGTACGATAAAGAAAATAGGATTTTTATAACAGCTTACCTGTAAAATCCTTTTCTTGGAGTACATCACGGGACACAGAGATCCTGCCCCTCTTATTGGGATAAGTATATATTGCTTTGCTACAAAAACAGAGGTACTCCCGGTATGGGAGGGGTTATATAGGGAGGGGGACTTCTGTTTTTTCTCGGTGTACCAGTGTCCATTCACCTATAGGTAGCATATAACCCACATAGTTATTACTATGGTGCTCTGTGTCCCATGATGTACTCCAAGAAAAGGATTTTACAGGTAAGCTGTTATAAAAATCCTATTATTAACAAGGCATAAAAGCACTTACATCTAGGTAAGGTAAATTAAGCACATTGTGAAGTCCTGTAGGGTGAGTCTCTGTGCTGGCTGGGTGCAGTGGTGGTTCAGTAGCCTTATCTCCTGTGGGCGCCGATCGTCAGCTAGATGGGATAGGCTGGAACAGGAAAAAGGGCTGGAACACACGTGGACCGCAGCAGCATCTGACACCACCAGATATGATGGAATCATAAAATATTCCATGGACTCAACATGCCTCTCAGCAAATAGCTTGAAGTGTCTTCTTTCCAAAAGCTATCTTGACATTTCATGGCCTCCGAAACTGTGATAGGTAGTGAGGAAGTGAAATCACCATTTTACACCCTTAGAAAGCCTGAAGGTTTTTTGGCAGTGGCAGCTGGTGATGTTTTAGGATTGGGGGGGTGCCAGACCCCACCCTTCCTTTTTGACCACTCCCACTTACCATAAGCCCCACCCCTTATTTAATCCACCCACTCCGTCCCCTGTATTCCACTTGCTTCCACCCATAGTGTCAGGAGTATACAGCTCAGCAGCACAGAACAGAGTATACAGATCACAGATACAGTATATAGCTCAGCATTACAGATACGGTATATAGGAGTCAGCATTACAGATACAGTATATAGCTCAGCATTACAGATACGGTATATAGGAGTCAGCATTACAGATACGGTTTATAGATCCGCATCACAGATACGGTATATAGCTCACCACCACAGATACGGTATATAGCTCACCACCACAGATACGGAATACAGATCAGCACCACAGATATGCTATATAGATCAGCACCACAGATATGCTTTATAGATCAGCACCACAGATATGCTATATAGATCAGCACCACAAATATGCTATATAGATTAGCACCACAGATATGCTATATAGCTCACCATCACAGATATGGTAAATAGATTGTATAGAGTGGAGAGGCAGGGAGGGGAGTTTGTTTAGGGTGGAGGCAGGACTGGGGTTATTTTTTAGGGTGGAGAGGCAGGGGGAGCCGTTTTAGGGTGGAGAGGCAGGGGGGCAATTTTAGGGTGGAGAGGCAGGGGGGGCCGTTTTAGGGTAAAGAGGCAAGAGGGGCCGTTATAGGGTGGAGAGGCAGGAGGGGCCATTTTAGGGTGGAGAGGCAGGGAGGAGGGGGCCAATTTAGGATGCAGGAAAGGGGGAGGGGGTTGGGAACCCAACAGCTGCCAGTCTCTGCCACGCACCACAACACTCAGCAGCCCCCTCCCCCCTCAATGAAACTCTGCAGGGGAAGGGGGACCAGGCTCACAGCAGGACACGCTACACAGCGAGGGAAGCAGTCACTCTGAAGCCGCCCTGCAGAGGAGTCTAAGGAGGGGGATGGTGAAGCATGTTGCCGGGAGGGAGAGATGCAAAAGTCCTCTGTGATGACTGTCATTCACGCTGTGAGAGAGATCACCTCGGACACCCCAATCCCCGCATTCAGTCACTCTCACTCACCTTCTCAGGCTCAGCTCTGCATCTACCCACCGCATCTCTGCTCCCCACCTCAGCTTACAATAAAGAAGTCTTTGCAGCATTCGCACTCCACTCTGACTCCTGGGAAACTCAAGTGAATCTCAAGTGACGCCATAGTGCTGAAAAAACACCGCCCAGTCGACCTCCAGTCCCGGCCAATGAAAAACAATGCACAAGAGCCAAGGACAAATCACTGGAGAGTGGGAGTGTGTGAGAGGCACATGGCTTGCGCCCTGCACACTGGCAAATCAGCTTCCCAGCTTGCAATCAGCTGATTGCAAGCTGGGAAGCTTCCCATAGACTGCCGTGTGTCCGGCGCCTGGTCAATCTTAAGGCCCGTACACACGATCAGACTTTTTGACAACCAACATGCAAATTAGCTGGTTTGGACCAACATCCGACCGTGTGTATGCTCCATCGGACCAACTTTTTCCAGGTTTCATCAGACTTTTGTTGGCTGTGCGAACTTTCTGCCAACAAAAGTCTGATGGACCAAAGTCCGACCGTGTGTACACAAAACCAACGGACTTTTGTACAAACCAATGCAGAACCAATGCAAAAGATCAGACAACAATACAGAAGTTGACCAAAGGTGGTGGTAAAGAGCAGAAAAACCAAGTGATTTGGTGAAAGTTGGCTGAAAAAAGTCCTGCCGTGTGTATGCAATACCAACTTGGGGCCAACGCCCTTTGGAAAAAAATCCACAGGAAAGTTGGTCCACTGTCCGATCGTGTGTATGAGGCTTTAAAGTGACTTTTTACTTGTTTTTCTTGTTTTTTTTGCCAAATGGATGGGCCGCCACTGGTTTTTGGGGTCCTGTACATGGCTAGGCTCTCACACATGTGGTATCCCCGTACTCAGGAGAAGCACAAAATGTATTTTGGGGTGTAATTTCACATATGCCCATGGCATGTTTGAGCAATATATCATTTAGTGACAACTTTGTGCAAACAAAAAAAGTTTATAATTTTTCTGCAACTTGTGGCAAAATATAAAATGTTCCATGGACTCAACATGCCTCTCAGCAAATAGCTTGGGGTTTCTACTTTTCCAAAATGGGGTAATTTGGGGGGGGGGGGGGAGTTGTACTATCTTGGCATTTTATGGCCTTCAAAACTGTGATAGGTAGTGAGGAGTGAAATCAAAAATTTGCACCCTTAGAAATCCTGAAGGCAGTGATTGTTTTTTTTTTTTGGGGTCCTGTACGAGGCTAAGCTCCCAAAAAGTCTCACACATGTGGTATCCCCATACTCAGGAGAAGCAGCTAAATGTATTTCGGGATGTAATTCCACATATTACCATAGCCTGTGTGAGCAAAATATCATTTAGTGACAACTTTGTGTAATTTATTTTAATTTTTTTGTCATTTTTCAATCACTTGTGACAAAAAAATAAAACATGCCACTCAGCAATTTCCTTGGGGTGTCTACCTTCCAAAATGGGGTCATTTTGGAGGGGTTTGCACTGCCCTGCCATATTAGCACCTCAAGAAATGAGGCATTCATAAACTAAAAGCTGCGTAAATTCCAGAAAATGTACCCTAGTTTGTAGACGCTATAACTTTTGCGCAAACCAATAAATATAAGCTTATTGACATTTTTTTTACCAATGACATGTAGCTGAATACATTTTGGCTTAAATGTATGACTAAAATTTTGTTTATTGGATTTTTTTTTTTATAACAAAAATTTGAAAATATAATTTTTTTTTCAAAATTTTCAGTCTTTTTCCATTTATATTGCAACAAATACAAATCGCAGAGGCAATCAAATACCCTCAAAAGAAAGCTCTATTTGTGGGAAAAAAAAGATGCAAATTTTGTTTGGGTACAGCATTGCAATTACCAGTTAAAGCAGTGCAGTGCCAAATTGTAAAAAGTGATCTGGTCATTGAGCAGCAAAATCTTCCGGGTCTGAAGTGGTTAAACATTTATGTATATTTACTACTACTATTGGTTTTATTTTTACATTTATTATTTCTGACATATTGATCAGTCTGCTCAGCCCCCCTTTCCTTGTGGCCTGCCTGGCTGTCTGTGGTTGATTTGATGGATGCTTTCTCCCAATTGTACGGCCGCCCAGCGCCATATGTACAGCAGCATATGTTGGGGACTTGTTCTGTCTGAATTGGTCCCTCTTTGCTCTTGTTGCAGTGTCCCGCTCTCCTCTGTATCAGCGTGGAGTCTGGCACATGCACATCAGCGCGCGGTCGGTCCGGGTGACGTCACTTCTGATTTCGGGATGACGCACTTCCGGTTGATGCCACTTCCGGTTTCGGGGATGACGCACTTCTGGTCGGGCGTATATGCACGTGGCCCCAGCATCTCTCAGACATGACGTAACGCTGTTGACGAAACGATCATCGGGTAGCCACGCCCACACTATTTGCGCATGCATGATCGCAGTTTAAAACTCATACTAAGAGTTTCTTTCTCTGCTAGCAGCCTGTCGGTTTTTATTATCCACTTTTTTAATTTGGCAGAGAAGTACAAAACCCCCCCAAATGACCCATTTTGGAAAGTAGACACCCCAAGCTATTTGCTGAGAGGCATGTTGAGCCCATTGAATATTTTTTTTTTTAGTCCCAAGTGATTGAATAAAGACAAAAATTATATTTTTTTTTTTAAAAAATTAAAAAAGAATTTTTTTTTTCTTCAAAAAGTTGTCACTAAATGATATATTGCTCACACATGCCATAGTTATATGTGGAATTGCACCCCAAAATACATTTTGCTGCTTCTCCTGAGTATGGGGATACCACATGTGTGGGACTTTTTGGGAGCCTAGCCGCGTACGGGGCCCCGAAACCCAAGCACCGCCTTCAGGATTTCTAAGGGTGCAAATCTTTGATTTCACTCCTCACTACCTATCACAGTTTCGAAGGCCATAAAATGCCAAAATAGCACAAAACCCCCCCCCAAATGACCCCATTTTGGAAAGTAGACACCCCAAGCTATTTGTTGAGAGGCATGGTGAGTATTTTACAGCTCTCATTTGTTTTTGAAAATGAAGAAAGTAAAGAAAAAAAAATTTTTTTTTTCTTTTTTTTTCAATTTTCAAAACTTTGTGACAAAAAGCGACATCTGCAAAATACTCACAATACCTCTCAGCAAATAGCTTGGGGTGTCTACTTTCCAAAATGGGGTCATTTTGGGGGTTTTATGCCATCTGGGCATTCCATGGCCTCCGAAACTGTGATTGGCAGTGAGAAGTGAAATAAAAAAATTACTCCCTTAGAAAGCCTGAAGGCGGGGCTTGGTTTTTGGGGTTCCGTACGCAGCTAGGCTCCCAAAAAGTCCCACACATGTGGTATCCCCGTACTCAGGAGAAGCAACAGAATGTATTTTGGGGTGTATTTCCACATATGCCCATGACATGTTTGAGCAATATATCATTTAGTGACAACTTTTTGTAAAAAAAATATATATATATTTTTTTTTTTTCATTATTCAATCTCTTGGGACAAAAAAAAAAAATATTTAACGGGCTCAACATTGCTCTCAGCAAATAGCATGGGGTGTCTACTTTCCAAAATGGGGTCATTTGGGGGGGGTTTGAACTGTCCTGGCATTTTATGCACAACATTTAGAAGCCTATGTCACACGTCACCCACTCTTCTAACCACTTGAAGATAAAGCCCTTTCTGACACTTTTTGTTTACATGAAAACATATTTTTTTTTTGCAAGAAAATTACGTTGAACCCCAAACACTATATATATTGTTAAAGCAAAGGCCCTACAGATTAAAATGGTGGGTGTTGCATTTTTTTTTTCCACACAGTATTTGCGCAGCGATTTTTCAAACGCATTTTTTGTGGAAAAAATACACTTTTTTTTATTTTAATGCACTAAAACACACTATATTGCTCAAATTTTTGATGAAATAAAAAATATGATCTTAGGCCGAGTACATGGATACCAAACACGACATGCTTTAAAATTGCGCACAAACACGCAGTGGCGACAAACTACATACATTTTTTAAAAGCCTTTAAAAGCCTTTACATGATACCACATTAGATTCACGGAGGAGGTCTACTGCTAAAATTACTGCCCTCGATCTGACCTTCGCGGTGATACCTCACATGCATGGTGCAATTGCTGTTTACATATGACGCCAGACCAACGCTTGTGTACGCCTTTGCGCAAGAGAAGGGGGGGCAGGGGTGCTTTTTTTTTTTTTTTTTAGTTTTTTTTTTATTTATTTAGCTTTTTTATTCTATTTTTAAACTGTTCCTTCCATTTTTTTTCTTTGTTATGATTTTTATTGTTATCTCAGGGAATGTAAATATCCCCTATGATAGCAATAGGCAGTGACAGGTACTCTTTTTTTGAAAAAATTGGGGTCTATTAGACCCTAGATCTTTCCTCTGCCCTCAAAGCATCTGACCACACCAAGATTGGTGTGATAAAATGCTTTCCCAATTTCCCAATGGCGCGGTTTATATCCGGGAGGGGGACATTCCCTCCCACTGCTTGTAAAAGCAGTCTAGAGGCTAATTACCCGCTAGAATTGCTTTTACATGAACGCCGATCACTGGCTGAAAAGAATGATACCAAGATGATACCTAAACCTGCAGGCATCATTCTGGTATAAACCATTCAAAGTCCAGCAACATACTGGACATATATTGTAATCTTTTTTTTTTTCATGCAGCCTCTTGGCTGAACGAAAAAAAGAGATTGATTGGTGGGTATGCCCACCATTAGAATACCTCCCTTCATCCACCCACTTCTAATGATGGGCATACATGCACCATTTATATATGCCGATGCATGGGGGCATCCTCCCGCAAAAGTTATGCCGTGTACACACGGTCGGAATTTCGACCGTATGTACGTGGCATTAGGAGCCAATCGCTCCTCCGCCCCCCCTGCTGCCCCCATGCTTCGGCACATATGCTCTTTTTTTTAACTGTGGTGGTGAAATCACCTCCTACAGCGTTGGAGTCGCGGCTTTATGTATCGTGGGAGCAAACGCTGTTGCTGTCAAGATAAATAAATCCGCGCTGCAACTGAATGGCGCACCTGAAAACAAAAAAATGCTTAACACTAAAACACAGTAAACAAAATTACATACCTGAAAAGCAAGCATGATAAAACATAATAAAACATTGCAGAATAGAATGGAGTAAAAAAAGAGCAACAATAGAGAGAGAATAGAGTGAGAGAGAGAACAATAAAACGACAACTATTTTTGTTTTTTTTATTTTTTTGAGATTCACAGGTAAAAAAGCTCCTGACTGTTAGCGACTGAATCAAAACGCTACCACAAAAAAAATGTTAGCGATCGCAGGGATCAGGCCTGACTCTGCGAACACTGCAGTTATGTGTGCTTAGTGTTTTGTAAGTGACAGTGATCGATGGATACTGCACTTGGGTGGGCTGGGCTGGGCTGGGCGGAGGGGGAAAAACGCAGGTGCTAGCAGGTATCTGGGCTGATCCCGCTAACAATGCGTTTTTTTGGAACCCTAAACTGCTGGGACGCTAGTATAGATCTGATCAGATCAGATATTGATCTGTTCAGATACTATACCACTAAGGGAGGTGTATGCTTTGCGCGTGGGTGTTTGCGGTACTGGCACTAACCTGGGGCGACGCAGACCTTATTTGACCCTAAAACCTAATTGATATCACCCGCCGGGCGATCAGGGGGTTAAACCGTTATTGGGTAATAAATGGCGGGTGCCCTGACAGTATAAAAAACAAGCTAACTAACCAGCGTCACCCGTAACAGTAATACAAAAAAAAAAACTGGCTACCTAGCGGCACCAGTGACACTAATGCAGCGATCAGAAAAACAATCGCTTAGTGACACTGGCAAAAGGGGTGAAAGGGTTAACTAGGGGCAATCAGGGGGTTAAACCTTTATTAGGTAATATATGGGGGTACCTGACGCTATATAAAAACCTGACGGGGAACCTAAATAACGAAATAACTAACTGGCTAACCAGCGTCACCAGTGACATTTTATACGGTGATCACTGGTGAAAGGGTTAACTCTAGGGGCAATCAGGGGGTTAAAACCTTTATTTAGGTTGTAATATGGGGGTACCTGACCTATAAACCTATTTATGAACCTATATAAACATGGCGGTTAACCTAAAAAAAAAAAACTGGTTACCTAGCGACACTAATGCAGCGATCAGAAAAAACGATCGCTTAGTGACACTGGCAAAAGGGGGTGAAAGGGTTAACTAGGGGCAATCAGGGGGTTAAACCTTTATTAGGTAATATATGGGGGTACCTGACGCTATATAAAAACCTGACGGGGAACCTAAATAACGAAATAACTAACTGGCTAACCAGCGTCACCAGTGACAGTTATACGGTGATTACTGGTGAAAGGGTTAACTCTAGGGGCAATCAGGGGGTTAAAACCTTTATTTAGGTTGTAATATGGGGGGTACCTGACCTATAAAACTATTTATGAACCTATATAAAACATGGCGGTTAAAATAAAAAAAAAATGGTTACCTAGCGACACAATGCAGCGATCAGAAAAACGATCGCTTAGTGACACTGGCAAAAGGGGGTGAAGGGGTTAACTAGGGGCAATCAAGGGGTTTAAACCTTTATTAGGGGGGGGTAGGGGGCTACCTAGGACCTAAAACTAACTGCCCTGACAGTTATTACAGTCACACTGACACTAAATGCAGTGATCAGTAAATAAATGATCACTGCAATTAGTGACACTGTGACTGGGGGGGGAGGGGGTGATCGGGGGGGTGATCTGGGGGTGACAGGGGGGTGGATTGTGTGCCTATGTGTACTGGTGTCAGTGTACTGTTTGTGCACTAACCTTTACATGTTCTCTGCTCGGCGTTCCGGTCACATAGACCGGCGCACCGAGCGTGACATCACTTCCGCCTTCCTGTCTATACAATAGACAGGAAGGGGAAGCTTTTCATTCGCCAGGAGCGATCGCGAGGGGGTGGCCAGAAACCACTGGCCGTCCCCTCGTCCCGGATCGCTCCTGAAGCGATGCCGACCGTCCCCGCCGGCGGAGGGGGTTCCGATCGGACACCCCACCCGCCGGAAGAATGGCACGTACAGGTACGTGGTTCTGCCTGTACGTGCCATTCTGCCGACGTATATATACAGGGGGCGGTCGGCAAGTGGTTATACTGCTGGTTTTCCTATGACTGTTTTTAGTTTGTTTTTTGCTCGTTGAAGCTGTAAAAAAGCACCCCTGTTATAAACGTATCACATGATTTGGAGCTTTTTTATTATCTTTTTGGTGATACTTTGGGGACACCTGCCGTGAAACAACTGCTCAGCCCCTGGCAGTAGGAGATTCCTGGTACACCTGGAGGACATCTGAGAGATCGGCACCTGGATATCCTTGGATGGATCTGTGACCTGACCTGATTCACATTAACTGACCAGGGTTCTGGTAAGCCTCCATCTTTCATTAGTGTGTAGAGGTGATGGGATCTGCGTGGACAAACTGAATGCGATAATCCATCGAGTTGCATCACTTTTAAAACGCATATCAAATGTTTTTTCACTTTTTGATGTTTTTATGCTTTTGATCATGTTTTTTATGCTTTATACTTTTATGGACATTTATTTGGACATTATATGCACCTATATGCACGTATTCATTGTGTTTGTATTAAATATTCAAAAAAATTTTATCTATATTTTTTTTCACCAAGCACATGTTTTTCACCTATGCTTTTTTTTTCAAAAGATTTTATTAGGATTTTTCAAACAGTACAGATAAAATCAGCAAAAAGTACAAGTTGAACAATATAACTTTGGTAAAGTACAATACACTGTGTATGAATACTCAACTGTAGAACAAATACAGAGACAGCGTAGCAATAAGATGTGAGAACGCGATACTGAAAATGTCGGGAGATGGAAGAGGATATAGAACACTGGCAGCTGAGTGTGGTACAAATGTGTTGGCAGGGATAAGCGAAAGTGGATAATTCACTATCAAGTTACTCAATATATTGGCAAGATAAGGGTTTGTGAAGGGGAGTACGAGAGAGTAGGGAAGAGAAAGGGCAATAGGGGCAACAGCGGGCGAACCTACCCCACTCACCCCGAAAAGGGCACTAACTGTGAGTGGGGGAGGGTCTATACACAACAGAGCGATCGTGATGTGTGTGATGCTCCCAACGAGAAGTTAGAGTACCTCAAGGGCAGGAGAGTTGTCAGATGTGATGAGGTAAAGAGAGATCAATCAATAGTAATAGAAATATAGAAATATGTCGGCAGTAGTTGAAAAGTCAGATGGGGTGTACAGAATTATCAGGAAGGGCTAAAGGGGAAGATGTGCGGAAGTGCTTCCAACAAGCCCAGGTACGTTCATGACTTGTAAGAGTGTCTTTGGCCTGGTGTATGAGGCATTCCATTTCTTCCACTTTATCGACCCTATGGATCCATTCAGCGGTTGAGGGAGGTGTGGGACTCTTCCAATGGACCGGGATGCATTGGTTGGCCGCGTTAAGAAGATGTATAGAAAGAGAGTGTTTGTATGCACTAATGGAGGAGGGTGTGTGGTGAAGCAGAAACCTGGCTGGGGTGAAGGGGAGGTCATAGGTGGTGATTTGGTGTATGAGTGATCTTACTTCTGTCCAGAAGGTTTGAATGAGTGTGCATTCCCACCAGATGTGTAAGAGGGAACCTGGGGCGGAATTGCAACGCCAGCATAGTGAGGGTGACATTTATGGAGGATCTGAGACGTCCTGTACCACTTAGAATATAACTTATATCGTTTTTCTTGTACAGAGACATTCAGTGAGCCTTTGTGGATATGCGTATATATTTTACCCCAGTCCTGAGGCGTGAGGTCTATTGCAAGGTCAGATTCCCACCGTCGAACTAATGCGTCAGATTTAATGTCATGGTTAGAGAGAAGAAGTGAATAGGTAGAGGAAATTACATGAGTTTGGGGATCCTGTCGGAGACATAGGGATTCAAAAGGTGTGAAGTCGTGGTGCCAAGGTGTGGCAGGGTTGCAAGTTAGGAAGAAGTGTTTGAGTTGTAGGTAAGTAAAGAACGATATGCGGTAATCCGGTAAGGATTGGGTGAGAGAATGGTAAGTTGACAGCTCACCGTTGGTAAAAAAGTTTTGAGCCCTAGGAGTGACGTTGGTGATCAGGGAATCAGAGCCACGTCTGACAAGACCCGCAGGAAAGTCGGGGTTGAGAGTCATTGGAGTCATAGGACCCGGTGCATGCAAAAATTTGGAATGTGTATTAGCGAGGCGAGCGTACAGGAGAGTGGCACCGATCAAAGGGTGAGTGAGTAGGTATTTAGGAGCGTGGGAAGTTTGTAACCACGGGAAATGTTGTAACGGGGTGTCAGAGAATGATTGTTCGAGACGGACCCAATCTTTGCTGGTGAAGTGTACATGCCAATCAACAATTATGGACATGTGACAGGACCATTGGTACTTTTGTAGATCCGGTAAACCCACCCCACCCTGTATTTTGGGCAGTGTTAGTCTATGCCAGTTTATCCTTGGAGATTTGGAAGCCCATATAAAGGTTCTACAAATGCGTTTAAAGGAAAGATGAAATGAGGGAGGAAGTTTGATCGGGACGGTCTGTAATAAATAGAGAAGTCTGGGAAGCACGTTCATTTTTAGGATAGCAATCCTCCCGAACCAGGAAAACGTGCCACGGTTCCAGCGTAACAAATCAGATTGGATGGTGGTTAAAACGGGCAGGAAATTAAGAGAGTATAAGTCGGTTAGATTGGTAGGTATCCGGGTACCCAGATATGTAATTGCTGTAGGTTCCCAGAGGAAGGGGAACACAGTTTTACAATGTGCAACCAACCTGGAAGGGAGCGAGATGTTAAGGGCATGGGACTTCTTGAAGTTAATTAGGAGGTTGGATAAATCCTTAAAATTAGAAAAATCTTTAAGTAAGTTGGGTATGGTGATCAAATGGTTGGACAGGAATAGGAGGATATCATCAGCATACGCCGCCACTTTGTATATCTTATGCTTAACAGATATGCCGACGATATCCGGATTAGCTCTAATTTTACAGGGAAAAGGTTCTAATGTAAGTATGAATAACAGGGGGGAAGCGGGCAACCCTGACGAGTACCATTAGATACGGAGAAGGCGTCCGACAGGTGTCCGTTCACTCTAACTCTTGCAGTGGGAGACGAGTATAATGCCATAATCATAGTAATTAGAGATTGCGGTATACCTATAGTACGCAGAGTGGTTTCCATGAAATCCCACGCAACTCTGTCGAACGCCTTCTCCGCATCCAGGGACAAAAAGAATCCTTCGGTAGAAGTGGAGGTCATCCAGTGGTGGATGTTGATAGCTTTTAATCCCACTTGATCCAGAGCAATCAATTTGGGTAGGAGGGGTTGTAGGCGATTGGCTATAATTTTTGCGTATAACTTAACATCAACATTAAGTAACGAGATAGGTCGATAATTGGAGACTAAGGTGTCATCTTTATTTGGTTTAGGAATGAGGGTGATGTGGGCTTCCAAAAGGTCTCTGGTGGTCGCAAGATTGGTAGACAACCCGTTAAATGCTTTAACAAAGGGGGGCAGTAGGGATTCGTGAAAGGATTTGAAATAACCAGTGGTGAGACCGTCAGGGCCTGGGCATTTTCCGGGTTTCAATTGTTTCAGAGCAATCGTCGCTTCTTCCAGTGATATCGGGGAATCAAGGCTATCTGCATCGTCAGTGGAGAGGGGGGATGGGGAATATTGTGAATCCGGTCAGTTCTGTCCTGTCGGCAGGAAGTCGTCGGGGATTTGGGAAGGTTGTAAAGTTTCGTGAAGTAGTTAACAAATTGTTGGGCAATATCCTCAGTCCTAGTGATATCGGTTCCCCTATCAGACTTTTTCCGATCGTGTGTAGCGAATTCCAACGGACAAAGTGCCACGCATGCTCAGATCACATTACAAGACCAAAGCTATTGGCTACTAGCCTCTATGTAGTCCCGTCGTACGCAACAGGCGTCACCACGTTCAGGATGATCGGATTTTCCTACAACTTTGTCCGACCGTGGGTATGCAACACCAGTGTTGGACAAAATCCGTCGGAAAAAATCTGACGGATTTTGTGGTCGGAATTTCCGACCGTGTGTACAGTGCATTAGTGTATTGTATTAAGGTAAAACTGTATAGATACAGGCATATTATTTTAGTAAATGTTGTAGGAGTAACAGGAACACAATTACACAATTACAGAATAAAACAAAATAGATAGTGTAGGAGCCATTACTTTGTAGGTTGAAATGCTTGCCAATCAGCTTATTTGCATTGATTTAAAACTCACAAACAAAAAGTCTTTTTTTTGTGCAATTCTCATCATTCCACTTTCCAGTTTCACGCATTTCCACACAGTGCTCTTTGCCACCAACATTGTTGGGTTCACCTGGGGCCCAGTTGGAGTAGATGATGGTTTCTCCAGACGGATATCTAAAATCACCCTCTTTCTGGATGTCGTTCATACTCAAGAATGCATGCTTATCAACTTGCTTACGGAGAGAGAAGATGGCTTGGTTTTCTTCAGGGGTCCGGGGAGAGGCCAGCTGACCTCCACTACTAGCACAACTAGTTTGGGCATCAAAATAAGTGGCTTCAACGCCGTTTATAATATAGATTTTGTCACCACTTCTAGCGAATCCTTTTGTAAAGGATAAAGCTGTAACAGTGGGAATAAGAAAAAGAGAAAATATTTTCATCATGAGACTTTATGGAACATATTTTAGAAAGTAACATCTACCACTTTTTATTAGGTTAAAGAGATCCTCTAAGTGGACAACTGTGGCAACCATTGATGACCTCCATCTAAAAATGATAATTTACTTAGAGGGCTCAGCTTCCTAAAATCTAGAGATCTAAACTGAAGGCCCAGCAGAAGCTCTTGTGCACTTAAAGCTGAACTCAAGGATGCCTAAAAATCCTCCCTTAAAGTGTAGCTGTGCCCGCTCTGCAAGGGAACCTTTTTGGGTTTCCTGGAGTTGGGCTTTAAGCTTGCCACACTAATTTTGAGCGTTTGTTTTATTGGGTTAACAGACTGCTTCTGACCATGCCATGAGTTGTGGACTGCTTGTGCAGCATAGGATGGACTTCCAATCCTTTTAGATTTCCTCCCCTCACTGAAGAGCTCAAGGCAACATCTGCCTACCTACCCATTGGTCCCAAATACGAGATATACATAACCAAGGTGAAAGTCACACACATATAAGGCATCCAGCTAACCTTTCCCCTGCTTCTCAAGGTTTGATTGCAGATCTCTCATCCGTCTATCCAAACCAGTCACTTGCAATTTAAGATTTTCGATTGCTAAGAAAAGAGTTGACACGATTAAGGTGAATATATCACATGCTAAATAATTCGTTTTTTCTTTAATATGCTCAGGGCCAAAAATGTAAACTTTTTTTACTTCTCTTTGGCATTGAGAGTTTGAGAGGAAACTTTTAATTACAGTTTTCCAGTCTGTACCTCTAATTGACTAATGGCCAACACAAATGAGCATTTCCACCATATTACCCAAAGCAGAAACCCCCTATGGATATGTCCAGGCTACCAAAAATTTGACTCTTTACTATGTTCAACTATTCCTTTTGACTTCTGTGGTTTCCAAGATCTGAGCATTTAATATATGAACTGCATGTGTTCCTAGGGCTTTAACATCAGTAGTGGAGGTATAAAACCTCTTTACAGTTTAGTTCTTTTTATCCCTGAACATAATCATAGTTGCTTCGGAAAGTTAATGGTCAAGTAAAATAAGAAGGATCCTTGTATCCAAAAACATGTTCTGCCAGTGAGATCTCCCTGCCATAGTTCCTAATTATTTTCCTGTGCCCCTGTGAGTTTTTGGTGTTTCTGTTCCCCTTAGTGTATTCCAGTTTCTCCTGTTACACTCTCCATAATTTTAAATAAATAAAAAAATCCAGCATCAGTGTTGAGAACCCCTCATACTCGACACAGAAGTTGTTCAGACCCAGGAACTCAGAGATCTTAAAATAGTGTTCCTGAGAAATAGAAGACAAGATCGAATGCTCTAGCATTTACCAGACACTAAAAATACTTACCAGTAAAGTTAATTTCTTGAAATACGTTATCTGACATAGGCTATGTATTCATTATGACTGGGTTCAATGCAGCTACCTTCAGTTTATTGAACACAAAAAGAGGCTTGCACGGACAATCTCTCTGTATAACAGAGGTCATAAGAACAAAGACAGGGGACCAGTGTCCAGTACTGTACTCCAAGAAACAAATTTTACCAAAAGTGTAAAGGATGTCCAAAAGCAGTCCAGCTGAGGACTGAGCAACACAGCAACCAATTTGAAAAGGCTTACATAACAAACAGGTAATGAAGGCTTGACAGACTCAGAGAGCCGCTTGCAGAACCTTACGTCTTAAACTGGCATGAGAAGTGGCCTAAACATTCACCTGGAAGAATAAGCATGAGAACTTGCGAACAGACAGAAAAATTGTGCGAACTTGCAAACACAGTTAAAGTCTATGGGACACGAATGTGAAAAATCAAAAGTGCTAATTTTAAAGGCTTATATGCAAGTTATTGCCATACAAATTGTTTGAGGACCCGGGTCCTGCCCCAGGGGACATGCAAAAAAAGTTTTTAAAACTGACGTTTTTCAGGAGCAGTGATTTTAAGAATGCTTAAAGTGATACAATAAAAATAAAATATTCCTCTAAATATCGTGCCTGGGGGGTCCCCTTAGTCTGCCTGTAAAGTAGCAAATTTTCCCAATTTTTAAAACAGTACCGCAGCAAAATTACATTTCTAAAAGTAAAATTTAATTTAAAATTGCTCACAGCTGTATTGTATTGCCAGATCCCAGCAATATATATAAAAATTCATTACAAAAGTCCATACTAGGCACTTTGGGTCTGGTATGGATATTAGGATATTAAGGGGAACTCCACACAAACATTTTTTTTTTAAAAAGGCGTGGGGTCCCCCACAAAATTCATACCAGACCCATGCCATTTTTTCTTAATTCTGTCATAGGGCTCTCCTTAACTACTTTAATACACTATATTATATACTGTACACTGCACTATATACCCTGCACTGTATTATGTATACTACACTGACTGCACTTTATACTCTGAATTGCAGTATATTTACTATACGGACTGCACTATATACTCTGAACTGCAGTATATATACTATACGGACGGCATTATATACTCTAATATATATATATATATATATATATATATATATATATATATATATATATATATATATATATATATATATATATATTGTGGCTTAGGTGTTGGTGGTGGCAGAACACAGTAACCCCTCACAGTTACTCTTGTTGGGCGCAGGAATGGGTCTTGCTCTTAAATATTATTTAAAAATTGTAATTACATGCCCCTGTTAAACAGGGGCAGAAAAATTGGGCCTTTGGTGGTGGCAGTGCCCTAAACATATTGTTGTAAGCTAGCATCATCGTGATTGAGGAGGAATAGGATAGGTAGCATAGGCAGTCTTCAAGGGATCCCAGATGCATAGCAAATTCAATCAGTTACATCAGCATCAGGTGCTTGATAGCTGTTGATCCAAGACTGATTCATTTTATAAATGTGAGCCTATCAACAGGGTCTGTGGACAGGCGCATGCTTTAATCCATTACAAACCCTCCAGCAGCACTGAATGTTCATTCAGAAAGCACGCTGGATGCAGGACAGGCCAGTTGCTCAATTGCATATTGAGCAAGTTCTGACAAGTGGTCCAACCTCAAGACCCAATAACCCAGTGGATGCTCTGTTGGAAAGGTCTCCAAGTCTGCTCTTGCCCCTAGATCATCCTGCACCATATAATGCAGACATGGTGATGGTTGCTGGACCTTGGGGCTGAGGACTGAAAAATTGTTTAAAGGCCCTGGTCAGCCAGCCATCTTCTCCACCGCTCTTCCTCTGACCAAACAAAGCCTCAGAAACACGTTCTCCAGCACCAGGAAATGTTAACCTCCCATGGTCTGGAAATGCATTACACACACTTTTCTTCAAGGCCTCCTGAAGATGTTTCCTCCTCTGCTCCCTCTGCGATGGCAGGATGAGATCTGCATCTTTACTCTTTTAACGTGGATCAAGAAGGGTTGCCAGCCAGTAATGATCCCTCTCCTTAATACCACCAATCCTAGGGTCCTTTTGAAGGCTTTGCAAAATCAGGGAGGCCATGTAACGTGAGTTTGCAGAGGCATTCAATTCTGAGTCCTCTGGGTCACTAAGGATCACATTATCCCTAACTACCTCCTCCCAGCCACGTACAACTCCTTGGGTATCTGGTGACTGAAAACCATCCCTTGAAGACTGCTGCGTGTTATCCTCGACATCCATGCTGACACAATAGTCATCCTCCTCCTCTTCCTCCTGTGTGTTAGGCGGACCAGCAGGAATGCTATCTGGATAAGGGGGCCTTGAGAGGAAAGGAAGTCTTCTCTTCCTCCTGCTGTTCTGTCTCAAGTGCCCTGTCCATGATTCCACGAATTGTGTGTTCCAGCAGGAAGACTAGAGGGACAGTGTCACTGATGCATGCATTGTTGCTGCTCACCATCCTTGTGGCCTCCTCAAATGGTGACAGGACAGTGCATGCATCCTTGATCAGTAGTCACTGGCGTGGGCGAAAAAGAGCCAAGCTCCCCTGACTCTGTCCTGGTGCCATACTCGCACAGGTACTCATTGATGGCCCTCTGCTGGGTGTGCAGCCGCTGCAGCATTACCAACATTGAGTTCTACCTGGTGAGCATGTCACAAATGAGACGGTTGATGGGTAGGTTGCATTCCCTCTGAATGTCAGCCAGCCAAACACTGGCATTGTATGACCGGCGGAAATGACCACAGACTTTTCTGGCCTGCTTCAGAAGATCTTATAAGCCTGGGTACCTGGTCAAGAAACGCTGCACCACCAAATTCAAGGAGGGAGGGGAGAATACAGATGTTGTGGCAGAATCACCACAAGTTTTTTGTGTGGCGTGGGGGCAGAACAAGCTTCAACACTAAAAACTGTCCTACATCCTTTCCAGCTGCCAGCATAGTTACCCAGTGCACCCTGAAGGAAAGGTAACGTCCCTGCCCATGCCTGCTGGACCATGAGTCAGTGGTAATATGAACCTTACTGCTGACTACCCTGTCCAACGAGGCCAAAACATTGCCTTCCACATGGCAGTAGAGAGCCGGATTGGCCTTTCGTGAAAAGAAATGGCGTTTTGGAACCTGTCACTATGGTACAGCACATTCCGCAAATTCAGGAAAGGGGGCTGAGTCTACCAGCTGAAAAGGCAGCAGTTGCAGTGCTAGCATTTAGATGCTGAGCATGTGGATGGCTTGGACTGAATCTCTTTTTACGGTTCAGCATCTGGGGTAGGGAAATTTGCCTGCTGAAATCAACTGTTGGTGTACTGCTAGCAGATTGACTGCAAGTACTTGTGACACCTATTGCTATACCTTCATTCCTCTCAGGGCAGGTTTTTGAGAGGACTGGAGGTATAGTAGGGTTGGAGATCCCAGATAAGGAGCAAGGAGAAGTCTGCCTTTTTTCTATGATGTGGGTCTTTCAGATGCTGCTGCCAACAGACTGCATGGCAGGTCATCATATGTCTGGTCAAGCATGTGGTGCCCAAGCGGTTGCTGTTCTGGCAATTCTTGATCCGCTTCAGACATGGGTTGCAAACAGCAGCGGTGCAATCTGCTGCACACATTTCGAAAAAGGCCCACACCAAGGAACTTTTAAGAGTCAGCAGGGAGTCAACAGCGCTCTGCACCTGTGGAGCCCCGGCAGTGTGATGCAATAGGGTGGCTGCCCTTAAGCTGACCCCTGGAGGACATCCTGCCTAGTTGGAGTTGTGCCTCCTCCTCCTCACTTTTCTCCACTCTTCTCTCAGGCACCCACGTACAGTCAGTGACCTCAGTATGCCCTCCCCCCTTGTCACTGGAGCAAACTTGGCAGTATGCTGCAGCTTGGGGAACGTGACTGCCAGTTTCTTGTCCTTCTGTGGCATCCCCTCTCTCTAGGCTCAGGTTACTCCCTTCCTCCATCTGGGAACCAACATCGGAGCCTTCACATTGCTGCGCATCCTCCAGCAGCATGTAACTGACACTATGGTCGAATAATTCGAGGGACTCCTCCGTGCATGATTGTGGGGCTATGGAAGGAATGACTGTGGACAAGGAACCAGTGGAATAGGCCGCTTTGGCAGCTGCATTGGAAGGCAAACTAGTATGAGCCTGGGTGACAGAGGATGAGGAGGATGAGGACAGCTTCATTATCCACTCCACCAACTCTTCTGCATGTTGTGGCTCAATAACACAGCCAGCAGCAGAAAAAAAGGACAAGCATGCCCCATGGCCACCTGCAGAGGATGAACCATGTCCACGACCACCACTGTTGACTGTAAACACAAAGTCAGCTTGCCCCTTTTTAGTAGCCTGTGAGCGTCTGCCTCCCCTTGGTGGAATTCCAGACATGATGGGGATTTTTTCTTTTCACAGCATACTACACTGTATTATATACTGTGTACACCTCCTGCACTGTATTAGAAACGGTACACTGGCTGCACTGTATTATATACTGTGTACACCACCTGAAGTGTATTAGAAACTGTAACCATATTGTTCGCTGTTCGGCAAACTTACGCTCCACTCGAACATCAAGCTCATCCCTATGGAAGAACTTAAACATGTGAACAGAAGCCCTGCTGCTAAAAATCTCATGAAGCAATAACAGATCTGTTGGAATGTGCCTTAACAGGTTCGAGGAGTGTAGCCCAATCATGGGAAAGAATCCCTGTCTATGCCTGGGACAGCAATAGGACACCATGATTGGCTGCAGGACAGCCTGGGAGAGGGGCTCAAAGAGTAATAGAGGATTTAGTTCCCAGGAGGATAGATAAATTAGTAGAAGAACTATGTGGAACTGCAAGTCCCAAAGGGAGAGTGAGCTGGAGCAGGAGAAAAAAGTTTGGAAACTACCTGCTGATGAAATTCTCAAATGGAGAGCCAGTGCTTAACTGTGTTACTCGATTGGCGTTACGCTGTTACACCTGTCCAGAAACCACTGCTGCTAGAGGGACCATTGAGTGTGTGCAGAGGACTTTTTGTTTATGTTTTGGAGCAAGATATAAAGAAAGAAGGACAATATCCTACTTAAGGTGGAAAGCAGAGGCCGCATTCAGGAAGAAGGTGGCCTTATGTTTCAAGATACCTTTGTCCTTGTGCAGTGGTAAGAATGCCTCCTTATAGGATAAGGCTGCTAAACCAGGAATCCTCCAGCTTCGGGGCATGACCAGGTTAAGGTCCCAAGGGGGACACCAGAAAATTCAAAGGTGGAGAAATTTCGGCTACTCCCTTTACAAACATCTAAGAGACCTAAGGCCAAAGAGAGAGAGAGACCAAGGCTGAGATTTGGCCTTTAATGGTACTCAAAACCAAATGCAAATCCAGAAGAGACTAAAGGAAAGACAGGAAGCATCCCACAGACTACTTTCTGGAATGATAGTTTCTTGACTCTCAACACACAAAATAGGCCATTCCAGGTGCAATGGTAGATGTTGTGAAAAACTGACTTCCTAGCATTCAAGAAAGTAGGGATGACCAAGTCTAAAAGGCCCTTGTCTCTCAGGACCCTTACTTCCACAACCATGCTATTAAAGCCAGTGACTGAGAAGCAGGATGGAATACTATACTTTTGGTACAGAAGTCAGATGATCTGGAGGTATGTCTGAGTACCACACCCTTCAGGGCCAATTCAATGCAATAGGAATCACCAGAATGCCCACCAACTCAATCCTAAAGAACAGATGAGTGAGGATCTAGAGCAGGGGTGTCCAATTTTTTTTCAAAAAAAGGGCCAAATTTGATTACATGAACATGCGTGAGGGCCGACCATTTTGCCCGACATTCTTTGAACCTCTAAAATGTGGTCTAAGTGTGTTCGTCCGAGCACTAATACACTGCCCAACAATAATTCTCCTGCCTTTGTGGCTGTGTGTGGTGAGGAGATGAGCTTGGGTGTGTTATTTGGATATACTGTATTTATCGGCGTATAACACGCACCTTCACTTTAAGAGGGAAGTTTCAGGAAAAAAACGTGCATTTTAAATAAAGAACTGTGAAGAAAAATAAGTGTTAGTGCCCATCTGCAGCCTCACAAGTGTCACGAATGCAGCAGCCCCACCACTGCCATGAATGCAACGGCCCTATCACTGCCATGAATATGCAGCAGCCCCACCCCTGCCATGAATGCAGCAGCCCCACCACTGCCATGAATGCAGCAGCCCCACCACTGCCATGAATGCAGCAGCCCCACCACTGCCATGAATGCAGCAGCCCCATTGCCCAATGACCATTGCCATCCGTGCAGCCTGATCCATGCCCAACTGCAGCCGTGGAGGGGGGTGGGATGATAGCCAACAGATTACATACAGGGGGAACTCCTGTTTTCTCAGTGGCGTCTTTAATACAAAGTCCTGCCTTCTTTGATGGACAGAACAGTCATCCAATGACAGTGCAGGAGATGGGACCTCCTATTACAGAGGCCACCATGTTAACAGGAAATTCTCCTGTATGGATGGCACTCGTCCCGCCCCCTTTCTGTCCTCTCCGAGACAGCCAGAATATATATATCTTTTGTGTCCCGGGTCTCAGAGAGTCGTTGAGGGCCACAAAAGATATATATGTCCAAATTACCAGGCGGACCATTCGAAACCGGAATGTGGGCTGCAATTAGCCCGCGGGCGGGACTTTGGACATGCCTGATCTAGAGGGAAAGAAAGGCTGAACCAGTGAACTTCACCAGCAAATCCACTGCAAAGGCATGAGGGACCTCGCAAAAACCTGTCCAGTTTGATGTTGAATCTGGACGGTAGCATACTTATGTCTTTTGTCCACCACCTGTGGCGAAGAGCTTGAAATACCGTTGGAAGGAGAGAGCATTCTTCTGGATCTAGATGCTGACAATTGAGAAAGTCTGCCTGGCAATTTTCCATAACTGGGATGTTTACTATAAACAAGGTTGAAACCTGCAGTTCTGCCCAAGAAAGGATTAAGCAAACGGGAAGACACAGACCCGAGGGTCAAAAGAGTGCTGCTCACCCCTAAAGGATAGCAAAAGGAACAATCCCCCACATTGGGGTTTTTAGGCAGCGTGCAAAGAAGTCATTGTTGGCATCTAAAAAAGTTTTAAAGTTTATTTGTAAAAATTTTTTTTTTAATAACATTGGGTTAGAACATGAGCTCCAGTGGGAAAAGAATAATACATATATAATTATATATAAAAATATATAAAAGAACATGAATATACATTAAGCAGACTGACATTCACATAACAACAGTAAGTGCAGAGTCTGTCGTGTAAATGAAAAACTATCCCTGACGCGTTTCAACCCAATACGAGGGTCTTCCTCAGAGGGAAAAAGGTCTGCTAAACAAAGAAGGAATACAATGTCAATGTTAGTAGTAACAATATAATTTACAGGGTGAAAAGGCTCCAAAATGAGGAGCAAAGGGTATCAGAACACCGTGAGGTTTATATTTACCACAGTAATGTATATCCTGGGGATAAAAGATGTATGATAGTCCCACGTGGAGAGTTTTTGGTAAGGAAGACACCATCCACTAATGGTAGGGTGTGCCAGATGGATTCCGCTGAGGGCCACCCGGGTTTCAGGGGGGGGGGAGAAAAAAAAAAAAAGGGGGGGAAAGGGAGGGGGAGGGGGGAAAAGGGGAAGGGTGGGGGAGGGTTGTGGAGGGTAGGGGCAGTGTTGGGTATGGCTAATTGAAGTGAGAAAATGGGGATGAGGTAGTGTGTGTGTGTGTTAAGCAAATGGAAAGCTGAGGTCCTACCTGAGGGTATGAAGCACAGGAATAGTGCCACAGGCTGCTGATGCTGAGACTATGCCACAATAACTGATCGTGTGCTGGGAGCGAAGTCTCAGTCTTGGTCACAGGCGTAGTGCTTAATTGGGGGGGGGGGGGGGGGGGGAAGCCCTTGGATCAATAAAGGTCACCTAATCTAAAAGCACAAAATAATAGTATTCGTTGGAATAAACAGGAAGTTATTCATTAAGAGGACAGCATTGTCCCATTGGAACAATGCGGTGATATGCGGGGCTGAGGGTAATAGATATAACCTTCGGACTGTTGTCCAGACTTACCGCATGGAAGTCTTAGTGAGATGTGGTCCTGTTTGGATGGCGGCAGTAGTGTTTACTAACTGCCGATCCTTTTTATGAGTGAGTGATCAGCGGTGATTCCCGGAAGTGGGTCACCGGAAATGGTCAGCGGAGAGCTGACCCTATTGGTCGATGGTTGCCCGCGCGTGTCTAGTCTCCATCCTGGTGGAAAAGCCCGCCAAATGGGCAGGCCACGTGTGGCGTCCCCGGCGTTCCTGTCGGCCATGGAGTGGCCCGTCATTACGTCATCCCTGACGCAAGTCGCGTGACGTACGTTCGTCATGCGCACCAGCGGCGTCCCGCGCGTGCGCACTGAGGAGTGTCGTCCAGGGATGTCCAGGAATGCCGCCGACAAGAGGTGCTACCACCGACTGATCGCACGGGACCAGCCCAGGTGCGTCAATCGTGGAAAGAGGGGAGGCACGCAAGGTGGAAGGGGGCGTGACTCCTTACCCTCGTCGGGAAGGCATAGTGGCGTCACCTAGTGGCCCGGATGGTACAGCGTGATCAGGCAGACCCCAAAAGTGGATAGATGTCTTCCTTAAATGAACTTAGTCAACCTGCGGCAAGACGAGATGACAAAAAAGATGTTGAACTGGGGATGAAAGTAAATTTAGTAAAAAGTGAGCAAATAAATAATTAAAAATAAAATTAAAAGTGAAAAACTGGTGACCGTGAAAAAAAAAAAAAAAAAAAAACCCATATCAACATGGCCGCAGGTAGGTCAGTAGGAAACAACTCAATTCTAACATGGATAACAAAAAACTCTGACTAATTCTGGTATGGAAATATGAGATCCAGATATTTTTGAAAGGTCATATCAATAAAGTACATATTGCAGTTTGTACAAAATTATACATAGGAAACATTAATTGTATGTGCATCACATGTATACAGGAACTCTGGTTGAAGACTGTCATTTAACTGTATGTAATTTGGTATAGTTTAATTGTATGGCATCATAGGATGGAAGGCATAATATCAATAAAGTACAGTATTGTATTGGGTATCAAAGGGAAAGGGGAACATAAACAACATTTCTGCCAACAGGACAACCCAGAAGTTGTTGGGCTGTCCCAGAGGGAGGGGAATGGGAAGAGGAAAGACAAAGCAGGAGCTGCAAGGACGAACATGTCCAAGGGAAATCAATGCTTGAGTGGACCATCGTAAATCGTCAACTGTGGTCAACGAGAACTATGGTCAACGAGAACTACCCTTATTGGGTCTTGCCGGAAACAAAGCCCTTTAGGAAAGGGGCAAAGGAGATGGACTCATTTAGGCCCGGCGCCGTTGTGGCATTGAGTCTATATATCCATCTTTGTTCGTACTGAAGTAGTACTTTGTTCCAGTCGCCGCCCCGGTCGGGTATATGAATCCGATCGAGAGCGGCGAAAGCGACCGTGGGCATTATGTAGTTATGTGCGGTTACCACATGACGTCCTAGGGGTAAGTAGTGGTTGCCTATCTGCATACAATAAATGTGTTTGGACAGGCGTCTATGGAGCTCCTGCTTCGTCTTTCCTATGTGGAACGCACCGCATTCACATAGCATGATGTACCCAATCCCTCTAGTTTGGCAGTTCGCAAAATGAGATGGATGAAAAGTTTTCCCGTTGGGGAGGGGGAATGTTTTTTCACGTTTAATGTATTTACAAACTGAGCAGTGGCTACATGGGAAGGTGCCCATATTTATGTCTTTTGTCCACCACCTGTGGCGAAGAGCTTGAAATACCGTTGGAAGGAGAGAGCATTCTTCTGGATCTAGATGCTGACAATTGAGAAAGTCTGCCTGGCAATTTTCCATAACTGGGATGTTTACTATAAACAAGGTTGAAACCTGCAGTTCTGCCCAAGAAAGGATTAAGCAAACGGGAAGACACAGACCCGAGGGTCAAAAGAGTGCTGCTCACCCCTAAAGGATAGCAAAAGGAACAATCCCCCACATTGGGGTTTTTAGGCAGCGTGCAAAGAAGTCATTGTTGGCATCTAAAAAAGTTTTAAAGTTTATTTGTAAAAAATGTTTTTTTAATAACATTGGGTTAGAACATGAGCTCCAGTGGGAAAAGAATAATACATATATAATTATATATAAAAATATATAAAAGAACATGAATATACATTAAGCAGACTGACATTCACATAACAACAGTAAGTGCAGAGTCTGTCGTGTAAATGAAAAACTATCCCTGACGCGTTTCAACCCAATACGAGGGTCTTCCTCAGAGGGAAAAGGGTCTGCTAAACAAAGAAGGAATACAATGTCAATGTTAGTAGTAACAATATAATTTATAGGGTGAAAAGGCTCCAAAATGAGGAGCAAAGGGTATCAGAACACTGTGAGGTTTATATTTACCACAGTAATGTATATCCACGTGGGACTATCATACATCTTTTATCCCCAGGATATACATTACTGTGGTAAATATAAACCTCACGGTGTTCTGATACCCTTTGCTCCTCATTTTGGAGCCTTTTCACCCTGTAAATTATATTGTTACTACTAACATTGACATTGTATTCCTTCTTTGTTTAGCAGACCTTTTTCCCTCTGAGGAAGACCCTCGTATTGGGTTGAAACGCGTCAGGGATAGTTTTTCATTTACACGACAGACTCTGCACTTACTGTTGTTATGTGAATGTCAGTCTGCTTAATGTATATTCATGTTCTTTTATATATTTTTATATATAATTATATATGTATTATTCTTTTCCCACTGGAGCTCATGTTCTAACCCAATGTTATTAAAAAAATTTTTTTTACAAATAAACTTTAAAACTTTTTTATATGCCAACTCTGACTTCTTTGCACGCTGCCTAAAAACCCCAACGTGGGGGATTGTTCCTTTTGCTAGCATTTAGGGGTGAGCAGCACTCTTTTGACCCTCGGGTCTGTGTCTTCCCGTTTGCTATATCTACTGGGTGGCTAAACACCCCTTCCCCTCTATGACACAAAGAGTTAAAACATGAGCTCTGGTATATAGACTGTTCTGCTACCTGTTTTGATATTTGGTCTAGACCCTTTTTTTCTTGTATTGTGTTTTTTTGCTTCTGCACTGTTTTCAGATATATGATGAGTAACTTCCAGGGAGATGAATGGGCTACCCTTATGTTGGGATATGAATCGGAGTTTGAGCAGGGTGATCGTGTGGAAACCACAATCTCCACACTCACCTCCAAACTCACCAAAATCCTCGAACAAAAATCAGCACTATATTGGCACACAAAATCCCTCGATAGGTACAGCCAAGAAAACATAAATCCCCTAGGACTCAGGGTCCAGATTTTTCCAAATCTGGACCAAATCAGTAACGAGTGCAAACTAGAATGGGAGGACAACCTAAAAAAATGTTCACAACAAATGATGGGGATCTTAGGAAAGGAATATACCAGACAAATGCTACTACTAGACACAGAGATTAACAACTTAGAAATAGCCCTCGGCCCGTTCATGCAGCACCCAGTATATTTGGGCCTACAGGACCAATTACGTAGTGATCTGTCGGCCCACAATAAAAATATTCTACACAAAAAAGAACTTAAATATTGGAGGGACAAGATAGCCTTCCAGGAAGGACGAGCTTATAGATGGAACTCCACTAAAAAAACTACAGGGATTACACAACCTATTAACAACTCTAGGAAAATACCCAAAATTAAAGGTACCTCTACCGCCAATCAACACAACCAGCACGATAATACAATACACAAAGGAAGAGGCAAATACAAACGTAGTCGCAACAATAGGGGTTCACCTGAACAGGAAAACAAAAAGCGTACCACTGACATCGATGTCGAATCCAGACCTAATAGCCAAGACGTTTCTACCAACGCTGACAATCCCCATAGCATCCTGTCTATGGAAGTTTCAGGATCTGGGAATTCCACGATCTTGACCACTAATCAACATATGACAGGACAACCCAATGCTATACGTCCAATCCCTTTAAACCCCATACGGGGACTCCCCTCACCCCAACCGAACAGGGGAACAGGGAACCTGGACGCCTTTGTCACACGGATTCCTCCGAATCACTCAGTGTGATCAACCTTTCGTTGCACCCCTTATCTAGAGCCGAACACTGTGTCCTTGCTCGAGGGCTGACTTTTTGCCCACAAACAAACTTTAACCTCTTCGAAGTCATCACGGATCTCCACCTCTTCGCGCGCAGGCTCCTACTCAAGAGCCTGCACGCGAAGACGGAGATCCCTGACGACACTACCGATTGGTCTACCTTCAGTATGAGGGAGTTCAAAGCATTACGCGATATCACATTACTTTTTCAGGAGAACAACACACTCGACTTAATAGATCAAATCGACCTAGACAGTCTATTGGACAGTGCCAATTTACCCACACCCAACCATAATGTGAAATTCAAAAAACCTTCCTCGAAGTTCCCCCCCCTAAGTTTAAGCTCTAGCATTGATACTTTTGTCAAACAGACCATTCGTGACATTTCTAAACTCCCACGTAAGAAAATATACCCCAACAATCTAACTACGGAGGAATCCAAAGCTATTGAGGCGTTACGGCTAAACACGAACATCACGATAAAGTCCGCAGACAAGGGTGGCAATGTAGTTGTCATGGATAATATCGACTACGTAGGAATGTGTCAAAGGATCTTGGACAACAAGGACTGGTATACACCAATCCCTGTAAAACAAATACAAACATATTACAGTAAATTTTACGATCTAGTCGATTCCGCATTTAGTAGAGGAGCCATTACTCAGGATGTATATGAATATATTAGGACCAAACACCCCAAAGTGGCAACCTTTTATAGTTTGCCAAAAATACACAAATGTATGGCCCAACCTCCTGGGCGCCCCATCGTCTCCGGCCGAGGCAACATCTCAGAGAACCTTAGTAAAGTCATAGATTCATACCTCCAACCGTTTGTCATATGTATGCCGTCCTTCTTCAAGGATACCATACATTTATTACAGACAATAAATACTACAGCCTTATCCACCAAATCCATCTTGGTGGCCATCGATGTAGAGGCACTCTACAGTCCGATCCCCCACAATAAAGGAATCGCAGCTATACGGAGGACCCTAAGACATAACCCAAAATATGACGATGTACTAAATGACTTCATTATTGATGGGTTGTACTATATTTTACATCACAATTTCTTTATGTTCAACAATTCCCACTTCCTCCAGGTGCAGGGCGTGGCCATGGGCACATGCTGTGCCCCGGCCTACGCCAACTTGTACCTGGGGGAGTGGGAACAATCCCTCCTGAATGACAAGGGCCTCGTCATGTACACTAGCCATATCACCACATGGCTACGGTACATCGACGACGTCCTTGTCATCTGGGATGGACCAGAGGACTTACTACTAAAATTTTTTGCTCATCTCAACCATAATGAGCACAATCTTAAATTTACCATGACTTATGACCGTAACCAACTGACTTTTCTAAATGTACTGATTGGCCGTTCCTCTGACAACTCCACCTATACCACCCTATTCCGGAAAAATACCGCGGGAAATACAATCCTCCATGCGGAGAGCTTTCACCCACTCACACTAAAACGGTCCATCCCTTATGGCCAATATTTGCGCCTACGCAGGAATTGTTCAAACGATACACTCTTCAATACAGAGGCTGGTCTACTTCAGTCTAGACTACTGGCACGCGGGTACAGCCGGTCCTGTTTGCGCAGGGCTTATAACCGTACCCTTGCGCAATCCCGGCCTAACCTACTTGCACAAAAGAGGGCCAAGAGTGACCCTGGATTGGACTCCACCAGGATGATCATGAGATTTTCTAAACAGCATGATATTATCCAAAAAAATAATCCTACGACACTGGTCTATCCTAAAGGACTACCCTAAAGTTAGCCAATTCCTTCCCGCCACCCCTGCCATAACCTTCAGACGGGCCACCTCACTACGGGATCAACTCGTGCAAAGTGAATTTAAGAACGAGGCCAAAAGGCTTAAACATTGCTCCACTTTGGGCACCTTCCCCTGTAGCCACTGCTCAGTTTGTAAATACATTAAACGTGAAAAAACATTCCCCCTCCCCAACGGGGAAACTTTTCATCCATCTCATTTTGCGAACTGCCAAACTAGAGGGATTGGGTACATCATGCTATGTGAATGCGGTGCGTTCCACATAGGAAAGACGAAGCAGGAGCTCCATAGACGCCTGTCCAAACACATTTATTGTATGCAGATAGGCAACCACTACTTACCCCTAGGACGTCATGTGGTAACCGCACATAACTACATAATGCCCACGGTCGCTTTCGCCGCTCTCGATCGGATTCATATACCCGACCGGGGCGGCGACTGGAACAAAGTACTACTTCAGTACGAACAAAGATGGATATATAGACTCAATGCCACAACGGCGCCGGGCCTAAATGAGTCCATCTCCTTTGCCCCTTTCCTAAAGGGCTTTGTTTCCGGCAAGACCCAATAAGGGTAGTTCTCGTTGACCATAGTTCTCGTTGACCACAGTTGACGATTTACGATGGTCCACTCAAGCATTGATTTCCCTTGGACATGTTCGTCCTTGCAGCTCCTGCTTTGTCTTTCCTCTTCCCATTCCCCTCCCTCTGGGACAGCCCAACAACTTCTGGGTTGTCCTGTTGGCAGAAATGTTGTTTATGTTCCCCTTTCCCTTTGATACCCAATACAATACTGTACTTTATTGATATTATGCCTTCCATCCTATAATGCCATACAATTAAACTATACCAAATTACATACAGTTAAATGACAGTCTTCAACCAGAGTTCCTGTATACATGTGATGCACATACAATTAATGTTTCCTATGTATAATTTTGTACAAACTGCAATATGTACTTTATTGATATGACCTTTCAAAAATATCTGGATCTCATATTTCCATACCAGAATTAGTCAGAGTTTTTTGTTATCCATGTTAGAATTGAGTTGTTTCCTACTGACCTACCTGCGGCCATGTTGATATGGGTTTTTTTTTTTTTTTTTTTTTTTTCACGGTCACCAGTTTTTCACTTTTAATTTTATTTTTAATTATTTATTTGCTCACTTTTTACTAAATTTACTTTCATCCCCAGTTCAACATCTTTTTTGTCATCTCTTCTTGCCGCAGGTTGACTAAGTTCATTTAAGGAAGACATCTATCCACTTTTGGGGTCTGCCTGATCACGCTGTACCATCCGGGCCACTAGGTGACGCCACTATGCCTTCCCGACGAGGGTAAGGAGTCACGCCCCCTTCCACCTTGCGTGCCTCCCCTCTTTCCACGATTGACGCACCTGGGCTGGTCCCGTGCGATCAGTCGGTGGTAGCACCTCTTGTCGGCGGCATTCCTGGACATCCCTGGACGACGCTCCTCAGTGCGCACGCGCGGGACGCCGCTGGTGCGCATGACGAACGTACGTCACGCGACTTGCGTCAGGGATGACGTAATGACGGGCCACTCCATGGCCGACAGGAACGCCGGGGACGCCACACGTGGCCTGCCCATTTGGTCGGGCTTTTCCACCAGGATGGAGACTAGACACGCGCGGGCAACCATCGACCAATAGGGTCAGCTCTCCGCTGACCATTTCCGGTGACCCACTTCCGGGAATCACTGCTGATCACTCACTCATAAAAAGGATCGGCAGTTAGTAAACACTACTGCCGCCATCCAAACAGGACCACATCTCACTAAGACTTCCATGCGGTAAGTCTGGACAACAGTCCGAAGGTTATATCTATTACCCTCAGCCCCGCATATCACCGCATTGTTCCAATGGGACAATGCTGTCCTCTTAATGAATAAATTCCTGTTTATTCCAACGAATACTATTATTTTGTGCTTTTAGATTAGGTGACCTTTATTGATCCAAGGGCTTCCCCCCCCCCCCCAATTAAGCACTACGCCTGTGACCAAGACTGAGACTTCGCTCCCAGCACACGATCAGTTATTGTGGCATAGTCTCAGCATCAGCAGCCTGTGGCACTATTCCTGTGCTTCATACCCTCAGGTAGGACCTCAGCTTTCCATTTGCTTAACACACACACACACTACCTCATCCCCATTTTCTCACTTCAATTAGCCATACCCAACACTGCCCCTACCCTCCACAACCCTCCCCCACCCTTTCCCTTTTCCCCCCTCCCCCCTCCCTTTCCCCCCCCCCCTTTTTTTTTTTTTTTCTCCCCCCCCCCTGAAACCCGGGTGGCCCTCAGCGGAATCCATCTGGCACACCCTACCATTAGTGGATGGTGTCTTCCTTACCAAAAACTCTCCACGTGGGACTATCATACATCTTTTATCCCCAGGATATACATTACTGTGGTAAATATAAACCTCACGGTGTTCTGATACCCTTTGCTCCTCATTTTGGAGCCTTTTCACCCTGTAAATTATATTGTTACTACTAACATTGACATTGTATTCCTTCTTTGTTTAGCAGACCTTTTTCCCTCTGAGGAAGACCCTCGTATTGGGTTGAAACGCGTCAGGGATAGTTTTTCATTTACACGACAGACTCTGCACTTACTGTTGTTATGTGAATGTCAGTCTGCTTAATGTATATTCATGTTCTTTTATATATTTTTATATATAATTATATATGTATTATTCTTTTCCCACTGGAGCTCATGTTCTAACCCAATGTTATTAAAAAAAATTTTTTTACAAATAAACTTTAAAACTTTTTTATATGCCAACTCTGACTTCTTTGCACGCTGCCTAAAAACCCCAACGTGGGGGATTGTTCCTTTTGCTAAGAAAGGATTAAGCCAGCTTTCTTTTGTGTGGCATGAGTTTTGATATCTCTATAGTGCTGATGTAGGCCATGGCCATGGTATTGTCTTACTTTTTTTGGATGTCCTCACGAAAGTGGAGACAACTGAATTGCTCTGAGCCCAGGAATGTTAATAGGAAGGCGAGCAACCATCAGAGTAAAGGTTACAAGGTTTTCAGTTAAAAAAAAAAGGTTACAAGGTTTCTGAGTAGGTAAACTACCACCCCTATTAGAGCTAACAGCTGAGCCTGAGCTAGCAAGACCATCTTATCCTTTTTCCTTGCTCTTAAGATCTGCAATGCTTGTGAATGTATGGTCCCCAGAGGGCTGCTCATGATCTCCACAGCAGTAGAGAGGGAGGCCACAGTAACCCAGGAAGCATGATAACAACTTCTATATTTTGCCCACAGGAGAAAACCAGGAGACGTTGCCATTCCAAATTTCACAGAAAGAGGAAAAGGCAGGGTGTACAACCACATTAAACCTACAAAAAGAAAGGTAGCACAGGCACAGTGTGTGCTCAGGTTAAACAGCAAGTGCCTAGTTTGCAAAGGCACACTTGGTGCCACAAGGGGGAGGCATCCATTCTTAAAAACTTTGGTCACTGAAAGGCGCTACTCAAACCACTTCTTACAGGTGTGTAGACGTGCTACAACACGCATTAAGAAATGTGCTAAAGGAAAGCAGACCAAATACTGTAGAGGTGAACCTGGATGAACAGTTTAATACTGAATGAAATCAATGTAATATGTGATTATGTAAGGAACAAATGACATGGCCTGTTACCTGGAGCCACGCTGTCTCCTCTTTCCCCCTTCGGTCCGTGTGGTCCTGTTAGTTATAGAAAATAGTTATTGAAAGAGTTAATTAAACAAAACCCATACAGTTACAACTTTAAATAATATGTGCAGAAGAAGGTCAAAATAAATTGTAGACTATGAATATTTGTTGGTCGAAGATCAATATTTTAAACAAACGCATTGATGACAGTCTGTCGGTTTACTTTCTGCTAATAGATATGTGAGGGTGTTTAGGCATTTTTGCACCTACTGCCCAATAACTGTATATCTGCAGTGTGAGATGTAAGGCACTGCTGCCTCTAACTATGTCACCAGATATGGAATGAGATTTGATGATATTACCACTGTGCTACTCGCTGTTGCCACCTCCATACAGAGACACATTGCAGAACTGGCACCTCAGTAATGGGGTAAATATCTTCTGCAGAGAGACCACAGGCCATGCTGATGGTCAATCTTTAGTCCTCTCACTCGCTTTTGGTCTGTCATTAAAAGCATTTTGTTATATCTATTCAATAGGTGCAGATCCAATTTTCTAGAGCTCATTTAACCCTGAAGAATATTGATTTCCAATGACTTCTTGTTCTTAAATGTGAGGGATGAATTTAACTATTAGGGACACAGACTGCAAAAAAAACAGAGGCTCCCACAGTGAAGATAATAAGGTGTGATGAACCTCATATTGTGGGGGGTAGCTTTTTCTCCAAGATTCAAAAGTCGGTAAAAGAACAGTCAGCTTAGATTATCCTATTTTCGTTAAGCAGTTATGGAAGGCAACACATTTCACAAAGGGCAGTCCAGTTTAAGAGAATGCTGAGACATCATAAGCCTTCTAAGGACTTCTAATAAAGCCCTGTCCTAAAATGGTCCTATTGTATATGGTCTCTTGTGCAGTTTAAGAAATATATAACTATGAGGCTGATACATTTTCTATAATTCTTACTGTAATGAGGTTCCTAAAAAACAGTTACATTAATGTAGAAGAGAACAGCACTTTGACACCAAACACGGCTATGCAAGAAGGCTTGTAGGACTAATTAGACTTCCTAGGAGAAATATACATTAAATACTGTATACAGTATATCAAGTTTTCTCTTATAAATCATAAGTTCCTTATGATGAAGGAAATTTTGGTTTTCTGGTTGTGGAGGATTGTCCTATGAAAATACAGTATTTACTTACATAGGCTTGTGGGCACAAACTGCCTCCTGCCCACTGTATTGTCAAATTATGGGCGGGCAGTGTCTCTCGTTCTGGGAGGACATCATATGACATCCTTCCACTCTTGCCACGCAAGGGGGCGAGTGGCTCGGCGATCGGTGGTGAGCTCTGACCCTAAGACACAGCGCATCACCGATCCCTTTAAAGAGCCGATGACGAGGCTCTTTACCCATGTGATCAGCAATCCAATCCCCAGCTGATAACATGTAAACAAGGAAATTACCTGACAGCATGGGAGGAGAGGAGAGTCGTTTAGCAGCATTTCCTCACAGGAGAGATCTGCACAGAAAATCAGGGCACTGATAATCAGTGCCTTTATTATCAGTGTAGCCCCAACAGTACCCAGCAGTGATGCCAATCAGTGCCCATCAGTGATGCCTTTCAGTGCCCATCAGTGCCTTCTCATCAGTGCTGTCCATCAGTTCCTTCAATTAGTGCCAATCAGTGCCGCCAATTAGTGTCCATAAATTCTGAGTATCGTGCCCATCAGTGCCACCTATCAGTGCCCATTAGTGCCACCTATCAGTGGTCATCAGTGTCGCCTATCAGTGTCCATCAGTGATGCATATTAGTGCCTCCTCATCAGTGCCCTTCAGTGCCACCTCATTAGTGCTCATCTGTGCCCATCAGTGTAGCCTATCAGTGTCCATCAGTGCAGCCTCATTAGCGAACATAAGTGAAGGAGAAAAACTTTTTCTTTCAACATTTTTCAGTCTTCATTATTGTTATTTTTTACCAAAAAATAAAAAAAACAGTGTTGATTAAATACCACGAAACAAAGCTCTATCTGTCTCAAAAAAATTATAAAAATGTTGTTTAGTTACAGTGTTGCATGGCCGCGCAATCGTCAAAGTGTGATAGAGCTGAATGCTGAACATTTTCCTGGGGAGGAAGGGGGTGAAAGTGTCCAGTAGGCAAGTGTTAAGGGTTTTGGGCATTTTAAAAACACTCCAGCACACCTACAACATACCACACAGACCTTTTGATTGGGTGTAGTTAGCTTTGCACAAATGGCTGAGGGCACTCCGACTCTACTTAAGTATTTTTTCATTTTTTAACCCTTTAAATTTTACTGTCGCTTATGTCTGTTTTGTAATAATAGTAAAAACTCTGTTATTTTCCTGTCTGGGTATGGTTTTGGGTGATACAGACATTTTTTTAAAGGACAGCATGACAACAGGGGATACAGGGAATGGTGCGTGTTTACATTACAACTTTGTGGCTACTTTGTGTGTGTAAAGGGTTAATTGATCACCTGACCTTTCCCAGTGACGCTCCCTCTCAGTTTGGTGGTATTTAGATCGTTGTCCTGCAATTGAGAAAATATTTTTGCCGAGTGAGACTGACATAACGTGACCACGTGTCCGGGACAATACAGTGCCCTGGAATGAAACTGACACAGCTGATGCAGCCGTTTCCATTTCTATATTGATGCAGAGAATGACTGCATTGATTGACGATGACGTCACCCTGGTGTAGCCTGCGGCGCCCTGCCTCTCCTGGAGAAACACAGCAAGAGGTGGATAAAGCCCCCTTCCTAGTTGTGCACTTTCACATAGGAGGAGCCGTGGGCATTAGCCAGCACTGTTTTCAAGCCAACCAGACATCACCCCCACATGCCAGTGGGAGTCCTGAGAATCCAGACTCCCAGATAGAATACTGGACACTGCAGTGCTCAGTCCTCCTCCTCCTCAGTATGTTACAGACATCAGGTACATTAAGTACTAGTAGTTCCCTATAGCTGAATTTTGTGCATGTGTATTCACTGCATTGTGCATGGATTTGTACATATCAAGTAGGGGAAGCTCATTTTAGATTTGTCTTGAGGCTTATTTTTTTCCAATGTTTTTCTCCAGATTCCTCAGGTCATTTGTATTCATTTTGTAGTCTAAAGTATGCGTTTTTTTTATATGCAACTTCAGTGCCTTAGATATAAAGAGCATTTGTTTAATGTATGTTAGCCGAACATTGAAAGAACAATTACACTCTTTGAATCTAAGTGGCTACATGCAACTGCAATGTTAGGCTAACATACATTAAACAAATTCTTTTTCTATCTAAGACACTAAAATTGCATATAAACCCCCACTCAACTCTCAAACACGGTCATCTGCCGACTGCATTGTAAGCTGAGTGACATTTCTTAAATAGGTAAGGGGTGGGGCCACCCAGGGACGTCACTAGGTGGCACATCCCCCTTGTAACGTCCCTGAATGGAAGTTTGGAAATTTGGTCACCCTAGACTTCTATTCAAAGCAAAAGATTTTTTGCTGAAAGTGGGTTTTGAGTTACAGCAGAGTTTGGTGAGATACCATTAATGGAAGCTTGGGTTGAAACGCAGACCAGAGAAAAAAGAAATGAGTCTTAATTTCCTTCATGTACACAAACAATATGTTCCTTATTTACCTGCAGGTCCGCTGTTTCCTCTTTCTCCTTTTGGGCCTGTTGGTCCGGCAACCCCTGATGTACCAGGTGCTCCTGAAAAGCCATGTAATACAGTGACCAAATGAATTAAAGATAGAACAACATATAGGGTAATAGTTTTATACAACAAGAATATTGCAACAAGGATTGCTAAAATAGTATTTACCAAAAAAACTAAAATTTTAGGGGGAACCCCACCCCAAAATTTTTAAAAAAACTGCCCCCACTTTCCTGACCTGCCAGGCTGCTTAATTTTGATAAGGGTCTGGTACGGATTTTGGGGGGGGGGGCCCACACCATTTTCAAAAAAATGTTGACGTGGGGGTTCCCCTTAAAATCCATACCAGACCTGAACGGCCTGGTATAGATTTTGGGGGGGACCCCCGCTCCATTTAAAAAAAAAAAAAAAAATGTCATCTATATTGCTGGGATCTGGCAATACATTACAAGCGCAAGCTATTTTAAATGACATTTTTTCCTTTAGAAATGTAATTTTTCCGCAGGACTGTAATAAACATCGGAAAGATGTGCTACTTTACAGGCAGACTTACAGCGACCCCCCATGCACGATATTTGAAGGAAAATTTCATTTTCATTGTTTCACTTTAAGCATTATTAAAATCACTGCTCCTGAAAAAATGTTTTTTTTACAACATTTTTTGCAATGATACATGTCCCCTGTGGCAGTACCCGGGTCCCCATACAATTTTATGGCAATAACTTGCATATAAGCCTTTAAAATTAGCACAGTGTTCGCATGTTCGCAAACATTTTTTGCATGTTCCCATGTTCTGGTGAACCGGGGGGTGTTCGGTTAATCCCTACTCCTTACCATATAACCTCTAATAGAAGCCTTCATAAACCTAGGCACCCTGTATTGCAAATGTATTGTATTATATTGCCCCGGTATATCCGATCAGCCCCTAACCTGTCCACCTTTAGGAGATCCCTGAAAACTCACTTATTCAGGGAAGCCTATCGCACACCCACCTAACAACTGTCCCCGACCCACCCCCATCAAATCATTCTCTGCAGCTATTACCTTTTGTACCACTACCCCCCCCCCCCCCCCTTTAGAATGTAAGCTCTACAAGCAGGGCCCTCCTGTACCTTTTGTATTGAACAGTACTATAATTGTATTGCCCCCCCTATACATTGTAAAGCGCTGTGTAAACTGTTGGCACTATATAAATCATGTATAATAATATTGCAAACCCAGTTATACCAGTTCACATTCAGCTAGAGTGCATATATTCCTCTCTGTGGTTTCATTTAAAGTCATACAAATCATTCATGTAAGCAGAGAGGGTTCACTTTAGTGGGCAAAGTTCCCAGTTACCTGGTGCCCCATTGGCTCCTCTTTCCCCTTTTGCTCCAGTTGGTCCGGAAATTCCTTGTAATCCAGGAGGGCCTAGTTAGTCAAGAAAGAGTAAAAGCTTTAGTTTAATCTGCTTGGTTTTTGACTTCCCTGGTTTCATCTTCATCCCAAACAAATTTCTAACAGGACCTGTGGTGCAAATAAACTATCACCTCATAAGCCTTTAAAAGAACCCTACAGTTGTGTCAGCAGTGGAAAAGAAAGAGGTCTTTAAACACTGACTCTACCCTTTCTGATAACCACCCCTAATTTTATCAAGATCAATGTGAATATGTTCATCTCTAATCAAATTCAAAGTATTAGTCGAATATGATCCCTTCTGACGGTACACTCATTATAAGCTATATGAAGATGCAAAATGGTTTGTCCTGGTCTAAAGTGTATGTGTGTGTTTTGTATGTTTGTATTTGTGTGTTTTTGTATGTTTGTATTTGTGTGTGTTTGTATGTTTGTATGTATTTGTGTGTGTGTGTGTAGAGGTTATAGCTGAGCAGAGGTGCAATAGTGAGATATGAATAGATGAATGGTACCTAGCGCTTTCTTGAACCCTGCAGCCTGTGCATAACTTACTCCAGAACCAACCTTTCTTTACATAGCGCATTCCAGAACCCTGTACTCTGTATGTAACACACTCCAGAACCCTGCACTCTGTACATAACACACTCCAGAACCCTGCACTCTGTACGTAACACATTTCAGAACCCTGAACTCTGTACATAACACATTCCAGAACCCTGAATTCTATACATAATGCACTCCGGAACCCTGCACTCTGTAGGTAATGCACTCCAGAACCCTGCACTCTGTGCCTAGCACTCTCCTGCACTCTGTGCACCCTGTGCATAACACACTTCAGAACCCCACACTCTGTATCTAGCACTCTCCTAAACCCTGTACTCTGTACCCATTAAGCCTCTCCCACTGTTAAGAGTTTGACAACACATACGTATTTGCCCTTGTGCGCGCAGCGTGCTGCCAGTGGCTTCCTCCCTTAAGTGTCCCTCATTTTGAAGTTCAAAAGTTGGAAGGTATGCAAATATCAAAATGATTTGATGGATGTCAGTCTGGTGGAGTGGATGTTCCTAGGCAGACTGCATTTGCATTCAGACTGCACTAATTCTCCTGTTTCTCCTGTTTTCCGCCAATGAAGACTTCTATAACTATTGTACCATGGATTTCATTTTTGAATTGGCAGGAAATTTACAGTTCAGAGATTACCTGAAGATCCTCTGTCTCCTCTTTCTCCCTTTGGTCCTGCTGGCCCCTGTTCTCCTCTTGGTCCAGTTTGTCCAGTTTTCCCCGGTGTTCCAGACAGACCTAATTATGGAATACATATAAAGAGCTAAAGTGGACCTCCCATCAGATATCATTTTTCAAGTTAAGCAGAGGCGTAACTATAGATCAAGGGGCCCCATGACAACATTTTAATGAGGCCCCCCTCAACGATCTAATACACAAACATTTATTTTAATGAACAGAAAGGCAATTTAATTCAAAACAAAAATAAAATAAAAGATGAGGTAGTGTCGACTAAATGGATGCTAAACATGTCAAGCCTAAAAATTGCACACCTGTGAAAGGGCAAAAAATTACCAAACTCAAATTTATCAATGGGTAACTCTTTAAATGCCTTCACAGCTCAGCAGTTTGGTTAACCATAAATGAGGGACCTTATGCATTATATGTCTGTAGAAGTGATCTGACAACTCTATAGAAGTCCAAATCAAATTCAGACAAAAGCCCAGAGCCTGCTGAGCAAAACTGAACCACTTCAGACTTTCAATTTATTAGACACTTTCAAAGATCCAAAGAGGTTAAACTATGTTTTTTTTTAAACTACAAACAGCTATGAATTTTTTACTAACTGAGGAAGACTATGTCAGGCATATAGGGTTATTTTAATGCTGGCCGAGATGACCAGAATCCCTGAGGACAATAAACCTACATGGCTAAGACAGGTAGTTACATTCTTCTTACTGCACAGCCTGCAAAGGGGATCAGTGACCAGTAACAACAATTCTAAAGGTTCTTTCTGTACTTTTGACATCAGCTTTTCTTGATTAATTTTTGTCACATGGGATACAGGGTCCTGTGTTGGTGTACAACTTCCAGGGGCGTTCACTAACCTCCTGGATTGGGGTCTGGCTTGGGCTACAGTTCTTTAATTGTATTAAAATTGTGTCTATTTTTACCTGGTTCACCCTTTTCCCCTTTCGATCCATTTATTCCATTCATGCCTGGTAGACCATCCCTCCCAGGAGCTCCACATGTGATGATTGAGTAGGCATTCTCATCAGGGTCTTGGCATATCTGTACACCTGGAGTCACTAAAGCCACATGAAGCAAGAGTAGACCAAGAACCTTCAAGATTGACATATTCCAAATACAGCTGGTCTGCATGGAAGAAAAAAACATTTGAGGTAATAGTAACTGTATATAAGCTATTATACTGCTCTAGGGCATCTAGGACTACTCTAGGACATCTAAAGCCCCATACACACGGTCGGATTTTCCGATGGATTCTGTCCTATCAGACAATGTTGTCGGAAATTCCGACCGTGTGTAGGCACCATCGGACAGTTTCCATCGGATTGTGTGACGGACAAAGTCCTATCTCCTGCTGGATAGATTTTTTGACAACAAAGTCCGATCACACCAAATCCGATCGTGTGTAGCGAATTCCGACGGACAAAGTGCCACGCATGCTCAGATCACATTACAAGACCAAAGCTATTGGCTACTAGCCTCTACGTAGTCCCGTCGTAGGCAACAAACGTCACCACGTTCAGAATGATCGGATTTTCCGACAACTTTGTCCGACCGTGTGTACGCAAAACCAACATCGGACAAAGTATGACGGACATGATCCGACGGACCTGGTCCTCGGATAATCCGCGCGTGTGTATGGGGCTTAAGACTACCCTAGACTATCTATCACTACGCTAAGACATCTAACATGACTCTAGGACATCTAGGACAGGCAATTGCTCCCCTGATGCTTACATTCACATTCTGTTTGCTCCTCTGCCATACTGTTCACCCACCGCAGACAAATTGAAACACTTGATGGTTTTGTTGCAGTAGAGTATTGGGTCTCATTATCTTGCCTTTTAAGGCACAATGGCAGGTGCCTGAATATCACCAGGCACGAGCACCATCTGTTAGGGTTATATCTGTAACCTAGGACTTATATCAAGGGCTTAAAGCTAAATTTTAGGTACGGCAAATTTGATATAGTTACATTGGTCCAGCTACTGATCATTGGGAAGAATGCCTCTTACATTGGTGATCATTGGGAAGACTATCCCTTACTATGGTGATCAGTATGAAGAGTGTGCCTTACATTGGTGAAGGTGAACAGTGGAAAGAATGTCCCTTACATTGGTGATCATTGGGAGGAATGCCCCTTACATTGGTGATCATTGGGAAGAATATCTCTTACATTGGTGATCAGTGTGAAGAATGTTCCTCACATTGGCGATCAGTGGGAAGAATGCCCCTTACGTTGGTGATCAGTGTGAAAAATGTTCCTTACATCGGTGATCAGTGGGAAGAATTCCCCTTACATTGGTGGTCAGTGGAAAGAATGTCCTTTACATTGGTGGTCAATGGAAAGAATGTTCCTTACATTGGTGGTCAGTGAGAAGAATGCTCTTTACATTGGTGGTCAGAATGACACACTTACCAACAGCTAAAAAAGTTCATTGGTATCATACTGCTGATTCTGCCAAATGACATTGGACATGGTGGCTTTGGACCTGGAACTATACATGCAAAATCAGATGGAAGGTCAATCAGCCACAGCTCAAGAAAACCTCAGCAATCTCTGGAGGAACCTTGGTTTGGAATTGCTGCTCTTTACACCTGCTATAATTTTAGTATGTTGTATCACTAGAGGAACAGTCTTCCAGATTGAGGTTATTGGGGGCTACTTTAATGGTTTTGCTATCTGGCCTCACCACAAATTTCTACAGCTTTGGTCCTTGTGTAAGCTTTAACCAGATCAAATTGGAGTGGGGAAAGTATATGTTGACTTTAAGCCAAATTCAAACTAACTCAACCATCTAAAAAATCAATAAACTGAAAACATATGACAGTAAATGTAAACCCAATTACTAAAATATTATAATAAAGTTCACAATTTTAATGTAATTTTAAAAGTTATGTTCAATCTTCTCAAATCAGCAGTTTTCAGTAAAACAACCCCTGATGATCCTGCCATGACGATCTTTGTTGAAACACTTCTTGTTAAGGGTTACAGCACTCATTGCTCCTGCTTTGTAACTCCATCACACAGGCTTCCAACAGAGCATGATCTACTATTGTCACTATCTGGATACCTACCCATGTTGGAGTGCATGTTTCAATGGTTAGAAAATAGAAAGAGGTCTCAGGAATTATTCTGTGTTGCAGCTACAGTACGTAGAAATAGAATCATATGTATATAATTCAAATAGTACCTGATTGTGTACTCACCGAGATATGCAGTTAGAAATCTGAATCAGGTGTAGCACAATAGCTTCAACATGCCTCTATATATACACTGATAAGTTATTGGCTTACTTGCATAATCCAACTAAACAAAAGACTGTTAACAAACATGATGTAGAAACAAAATCTACAAATATTTATTAGGAAATACTCTCTAGCGGATGAAATTTCCTATAGAGTTATTGTGTCCTGGTAATAAGGAGCACACCCTTTTCCAGGAATGTGTGTGAGAAAAACGAAAGTGAAAATTGTTCTGATCCTTATGTAGCTCTGGCTCCTGACGAGCAGGCGTTATTGTTTTTCAACAATTAAGTTGCCTGAAGCCACAGGTGGGCTTCAGGATAATTTCTCAAAATTTCTGGTTTCAGTACCAGTCCAGCTGGATTGCACTGGGTTCTCCTTGACCGCAGGTGTCGCTGTCACCGCGGGCAAGAGTAGAGACGCAGTCTAGCTGGATACATTGAATGCCACTTATCTCTCAGAACCAGCCCAGGGGAGTGTTCTCCTGCTGTGCATTCTGGGGGGTGGTATTTAAGGTACTGACGCCATGTTGGCAGGGGGAGTTTTTTCTGTCTGTTTGGTTCTGGTGGTCCTCCTGACCCAGCCTCATGGCCCTCCTGGCCTGGGGTGCGGAACTAAGCATCCTGTGTCTCGGGGCTGGCTGGCCCGAGGCAACGCAACTGCAGGGATAGGCCTGAGTATTTTTCGGAGCCTACTGATTCGAGGAAGGTCCGGTGCCGTCTCATCTGAAGGGAGAGGCCCAGCAACTGAAGAACCCCAGGGGAGGACTCTTTCAGGAGAAAGCCGTGCGCAAGGCTGGCTTCTCTGGAGGAGCCTGGAGACTTAGTTGAAGGACGCAACCTGGATCAACACTCATACGGTATAGCCAGGTCGGCTGAGAGAAACTGGTACCATATGTCAGTTCTTTAAATTCATCCAAATCCCTCAGTAACGCTCAAGTGTAACTTACAAGTCTGTGGCAGAGACTTTTATCGAGCATCCCACCGGCTGCTAGGCCTAGTGAGAGAGACCTATTCGGGGGTTGCAGGAATCCAGTTTGTGGAACAGTAATATCCTCTGCATTCTTCTAATATCTTCACCCTGCAATTTAAGTACCTGAACTCAGCCCTAACCCTCTACCCTTTGTTGAGAGACTCTGTCCTTTTTCCAAATAAATACCCCAAAAGAGGATTCAGTGTCAGTTTTAACATTTCTTTGGGCCACTTTCTACGGGATCCCCAAGATGGAGAAGCAAGTAGGTGAGGTAACGGTAAGCCCAATTTAAACCAGCAGCTCCTTCGGGGGTCAGTGCTACTCTTACATGGAATGGATGGCATTATAAGTCAAGTAAATCAGCATAGGTAACTAGATACATCCCAAATTAGGTGGACACACCAACAGGAGATACATTTTTAGTCCAGTAGCTAAAGAGCTCTGGTCTAAAATATTTTTAATTTCTCATCCCTACCTCCACTCTCCCTCTCTCTTACCTTGTTACAACAGATACACTCGCCTTTTGCAGGTTTATTGACTCTGCCGGGTCTGGGGGACTGCAAAACCAGATTGCCGCTCCCCTACTGCCCCCCTTTGGTGATGTCAGTCCTCTTCTGGATCATGAGAGACCCGACCCCTGGACATCCAATAGGGAGTCTACATAATAAAGGCAGTTAAGAACCCAAGCAGAAAGTAAATAGAAAAGAAGACTTAGGGTTGTGGCAATGTATGACCATAGCTTAAGGTGAGTACAAATGAGCATTTAGATAGGGATTATTTGTCCAGCGATCAGATAGGGGGGGATTGGGAGGGCACCCTAAAAAGTATTCGAAATCTCGAGGCACTTCAGTCTAAATTGTAAAAGAATGTAAATGTTACTTATGGGAAACCTGATACTGGGACAATGTATACCACCACCTTGATGAAATTACATCAGAAGTCCCCTTCACATCAGAAGTTTCCCCATCACATCAGAGGTCTCCCATCATGTAGGACAGGGATATGCCATTAGCGGACCTCCAGCTGTTGCAGAACTTCAAGTGCCATGAGACAAGACTCTGACAGCCACAAGCATGACACCCAGAGGCAGAGGCATGATGGGACTTTAGTAGTTTTGCAACAGCTGGAGGTCCGCTAATTGCATATCCCTGATGTAGGAGGTCCCACCATCACGTCAGAGTCCCTTCTTCACGTGAGAGTCACCCCTTCACACCATAGGCCCCCATCACATCAGAGGCACCTCTACATAAAAGCCCCCCCATCACATCAGCCCCCCTATATATGCTCCCCCATTACATGCCTGATGAAGGGGTCGTCCGCGGCTCTGAAATGTTGCACTCTTCTGTTTGTGATATGATCATTCTTCAATAAAGAATCATTTGGACTCAATCTAAAGATCTATTTTGTGCTGGCAATTTTTTTCACTGCCTCATCACATCAGAGTCCCCCATCACATCAGTTCCTCCTGAAAACAATATAGTCCTATCAACACACAGTCTCCTATCACAGAGCCCCCAAACCCATCCAGAATAGAGCCTTTCAATCACGCAGCCCCCTCTTCACATCATAGCCTAAATGTTTGGCACCAGCACAGTGAAAAAGGGTGAAGGATGCAGGAGGCCCTGCATCAAAGTCATAAATTGCCATGTTCCAGTGAGCTGGCCTCCATCACCATAGCGCCCAAAGATGCTGTTCGTCCTGGCCCTAGAGTGTCACTGGTTGTTTTTGGTGCTGGCAGCTGGCCCGCCTGCACCATGGCAACTCATGATGCTAAACTAGGGCAAACTGGGTTCTGTGCTAGTGGTACACCGGGGAACCCAGATGGCACTCTGGTTTAGAAACACTGGTCTAAAGAAGGTACAATGAACATTTCATGAGAAACTGGCAAGACTTACAGTGGTTAGTGAGAAGAAATATTAATATGTGCTGGGGAAAGGGTAAAGAAGTGGGCGACGAGATGTGCACTGGTTTGGTTTAAATATAAGTTTAAGCCAAATCAACGCCCAATCAGCCGCAGTCAGGGCATTCCACCCCCAGCCACATGAGGGGAGAACAAAGGGGTTGGGATGCTCATGACATCACTGACCCAATATGACTACATGGTCATATTTGGACTATGTCATTACCCAAGTATGGTCATGTGGCCATATTAGCTGTTTTAAGTCCTTCCTATAGCAATTTTACTGCTACAGGGCGGCACCTGTGTGCTGGATATATACGCAATCCGTCACTTCCAGGTAGGGGGCAAGTATGTGTGCCACCGGCAGCTCGCTCCCGCTGTGATTACACACAGCGGAAGCCGATCAGCGCATGTAGTGTATTTTATGTCATTTGGCACCTGCCAATCATCAGGCAGAGACACAGAACTGTGATCTGCCTATGTAAACAAGGCAGATTGCCGGTCTGCAAGGAGGGAAGTCATGGAGTTTGTTTTCCTGCAAAGCAGGGAATGAATGTCACCCCTTCCCCAGTAAAAGCACCTTCCACACTGTAGTAAAACACTGGCTAGGCAAATAGTTAACCCTTTGATCGTCTCTGATGTTAACCCCTTCCCAGCCAGCATCATTAGTGCAGTCTTTATTTTTAGCACTGATCACTGTGTGGCTGGTCCCCAAAAAGTTTCAAAGGTGCCAGTTAGTGTCAGAATGTCTGCCGTAATATCGCAGTCCCGCTATAAGTCACTGATTGCCGCCATTACTAGTAAAATAAATAAATAAAAATATCCCATAGTTTGTAGACTCTATAACTTTTGCGCAAACCAATCAATATACGCTTATTGGGATTTTTTTTACCAAAAATAGGTAGCAGAATACATATTGGCCTAAATTTATGAAGAAATTCGATTTTTTTCAACTTTTTTATTGGATATGTTTTATAGCAGAAAGTAAAAAATCTTTTTTGTTTTTCAAAATTGTCGTTTTTTTTTGTTTATAAATAAAAAAATGAAAAACGCAGGGATGATCAAATACCACCAAAAGAAAGCACTATTTGTGGGAAAAAAGAGGACATACATTTTATTTGGATACAGCGTTGCATGAATTGTCAGTTAAGGTAACACAGTGCCATATCGCAAAAAATGGCCCGGTCATGAAGGGGGGTAAATTTTCAGAAAGTCAAGGGGTTAGGTCTCTGATATCACAAGCATCCCTGTACCACAGTGTCACATAACAAAGGAGCAGGGATGCTCATGATATCATTGACCTAATATGGCTATGTGGCCATATTGGGTCAATGATGTTTTGAGCATCCTCACCCCTTTGTTATATGGGGAATGTCCTGACCGTGACTGATTGTACGCTGATTAGGCGGTAGTGACAGCTTGCAAGTTGCAACCTAATGAACCAATCTCATGCTCGAACACGAACTCGAAGCTCATCCCTAGTCATTATGTGCTGGGGACCCGGGGTTCCCCTTAATATGCATACCAGATCTGAAGGGCCTGGTAATTGAATTTGGGGGGAACCCCACGCATATTTTTTTTTTTTTTTATCAATGACTTTCAATGACTGTTCTCTGTATTACGGGAGCCGACAATTCATTATAGCCACGAGTGATTTTAAATGAATTTTTTCCTGCAAAAATGACACTTTGTGCAGGTACAGTTCTAAGCACGGGAAACATGCGCCCCTTTACAGGCATACTATACACACCCCCCAGGTACGAAATGTAAAGGAATATTACACTTTTATTGTTTCACTTTAAGCATTATTAAAATCATTGCTCCCGAAAAAACTGCAGTTTTCAAACATTTTTTTTGCATTGATACATGTCCCCTGGGGCAGGACCCGGGTCCCCAAACACTTTTTATGACAATAACTTGCATATTAGCCATTAAAATTAGCACTTTTGATTTTGAACGTTCAAGTCCCATAGACTTTAATAGGGTTCTATGGGTAGATCTGCATTACAGATCTACCCATAGATATCTATAAGGATGTGTATATCATACAAAATAGCAGATACAGTAAATGTCTCTTACAAAAGTCTTGCTAACCTACACATATAACACAACTGTCAATTAGCTGGATAGGTGAAGGGTGGAATTTCTTCTTGCACTGTTTCTATAGTGCAGATATTAACCCTATAATCCTGGTATAAAGCCATTTAGATCAGATTTAGTGAAATAGTTCAAACATGCTTTTATATCTACTGATACGCTATTTGCTTATTTGCACAATCTAAACTAAACCAAAGATTAGCAAATACCTACAAATTCAATAGGCAAATATTGACAATGGAATTAGCTTTAAGAGGTTTCATTTCTATAGAGTGTTTGTCATTTAGCTGAATGGTTGAAGGGTGGAATTTCTCCTTGCGCTGTATTTATAGTGGGGAAATCTCTGTGTACACAACCCTCCATAATCCTATTAAAGGTATTCTCCATGATAAAAGCATTAGGGTGAAAAGTGTCCTTATCAGAGGTTATCCTAAACATTCTCTATTCCATCTGGACCAAAAAAGCTTCAGTTGCCACCAGTAAGATCTGAAGTGTAAGCAGAGAAAACCATTGTGTTACAAGAGATTGATAGTGTACCATCAGAGTGATGCTGTGTTACCAAAGAGATATATTGTACAATCAGAGTACTGTTGTGTTACATGAGAGCTCTACTATAATATAAGAGTGCAGTTATACAATCAGAGAGAACTGTCATGCTACCAGAAACAAGAGACTTCTATAAGAGCCTGCTGCCACTTTAGACATGTGAGTTTTTTATGGCACGAACCCGAGGAACTATTGCCATGCTAAATGGGTTTGCTATGTTGCTACAAAAGCTGTTGTAATTTGTTCAGGGGAAAAGCAATGTGAGCTTGCCAGGACTTGTCCATTACTAGAGAGATTTCCATACAGGTAAGGCTGCCATGTTTATAGAGAAACTGCAATGTAAGGCCACCATGTTCCAAAAGACTGATTCTGCTTTTTACCAATGTCATGGAACCCGTTGCCACCTATCAGTAGAATGGTAATTTACCAATGTCATGGAACCCAGTTGCATCTATCAGTAGAATAGTTATTCACCAATGTCATGGAACCCATTGTCACCTATCGGCAGACTAATCACTTACTGATGTAATGGAACCCACTGTCACATATCAGCAGACTAAAAATGTACTAATGTCATGGAATCCACTGCCACCTATCGGCTGACCAGTAATTTGCCAATGTCATGGAACTCAATGTCAACTATAAGTAGACTCATAATTTACCAATGTATCAGAACCCGGAACCCATTGCTACCTAGCAGGAGACTTGTGTAGCGCTGACATCCTTGCCTATTGATGTGGTTATATATACTTTAATGTTAAAAGTACACAAATAAATGTGTGATGAGTGCGCTTGTAATAAATAAAATAACTGTACAACACTTAGAATATATAGTGTATACACCGTGATTAATAAAAACCTGTGTAGTGCAGTGATTTAAAATACGCTTTTAGACCTCCAATTGTTGTTTGGATAGAGGGTTAAAATAATGGATATAAATGTGTCAAGTTTCTCCTATAGATCCTGAAACATTTTTGGTGATTATCCTGAGTTTATTTAATGAGGCACTTGAATGATTGCTGGTGAGAGGTATCAATTACCTATTGCTCAATGTAGAGCTGGTGCCAATAAATGAACAATTATTTGAGTATATAAAAATAGGGTAAATTAATGCATAAATAACTGCTGTCTTTGTTACAGCCGCCGATGCTCAAATTAATGAAGAATATTTCTATGCATTTACCCGGTATCCTACCAGGCTGAATCAATCTGTATCATTACATGCAGAAAAAGGAGATTGAATGCAGGAAGTTGCTGCTCACAATATGAATGGTGCACAAGTAAAAGGAGAAAAAAAAAAAAAAAGACAAAAGAAAAAAAAAAAAAAACTGACACTTTCCTTTTCTGCTGACACCTCCAGGTGCTGTTCGTTTTCTGTCTTTTACGCTGTGCTTACAGGCACTTCCAGTCAGTTTACATATGGGGAGAGAAAGAAACATACACCATTGCGCATTATTTCCTAAAAAGAAATGTGTGTGTGTGCTGTGACCAGTGAGCGGTAATCTACTCACATACACCCGGTAATGGTACAGCGATAGCCGAATGCTTGTCAGGCTTTTTTGCTACAGGGCTGGATGCCCTGCTCGTCCACACTCTGCGTGCTGCGGTGATGTCACTAGGCTCCTCCTCCCAACGCGTTGCATTACAGTCACGTAACGTTTTCAAGATCCCTGTACTTTTAACATATCACTCACGTGTGGGAGCACTTTCTTATGGGTTTGCAGCTGTATCATTTGGCCATCTTGAAACACTAATGGTCCTCTGATTTTAATCCTCACTAGCGCTTAAGTATTTTAATATTTTATACTTTAATGTAAGGTTCATGGACATTACTGTGGTTCCGCACCCAGAGCCATCTAGTGACCAAAAATAGGTAACGCACTTGTGTATTATTATCTCTGAACAACCTAAAGACTTGTACAGGAAGTGACTGTATTTTAATTAAGAAGGTATACCTTGTCACCCAGGAGTTTGTGTGACCTACCCATGAACACTCTCTTATGCAGTACATGCTGGGTAGGAGATAAAAGGAACCCGAGCGGACATTTTAGGTCTCTGGGGATCACGTTGCCTGCCTGTGCGGATCTGCAAGGAGGTTTTCCAAGAGATAGCGGCCTACAGCCACGACGGAGTGAGAACCTGCTCGTTTGTAAAGTGACCTGACGGAGCCTGAGGAACGGTAACCGGAGAGAGAAGGTCCAGAGACACTCATCGGAGCATCGGAGAACCAAGTCCATCCTGTGGAGCGGTACAGAGCATTTGGCCCAGCTGACATAGAAGCAAGCTGCAGTAACCGGACCAAAGTCATCACACGGAACTCCGATCCAGTTGGTAAGCGGGTTACGGCCCACCGTTTGTTAACTTGTTACATGCAGTTAAACTCACTTACAGGCAGTGTTGGTCATCTTACTTTAAAAAAGTAATTAGTTAAGTTACAAATTACTTCTCCCTAAAAGTAATTGCGTTAGTAACTCAGTTACTACATTGGAAAAGTAATTAGTTACACGTATAGAATATTAAAAAAAAAGTCACAGTTACTTTGCTAACTGTGACTTTTTTTTTAATATTCTATACGTGTACCTAAGGGGTGGGTCTAGTACTACTGTAAGCGAGGGGGACATTTATTATTATTGTTATATATCGTGTAACCAAGGGGCTGCTCTATTATTACTCTAACCAAGGGGCAGATCTGTTATAGCGTGTAAGCAAGGGGTGGGTCTATTATTATATCGTGTAAGGGGCGGGTGGCTACAGAAGAGGGCGAATGTTAAATTAATGGGCAGAGCTCAATATTTAACAATAATAATAAATGCGCCCCTTGGTTACAGTAATACTAGACCCGCCCCTTAGTTACACGATAGACGCCCCTTGCAGAGTAGCACGAGCATCGGGAGCGTGCGGCATCGCCTCGTACAATTACATGTTAACTGTGCCTGCACGGTGTATAGTTCACTCAGAGCTGTTTAGGTTCGGCAATTTTCGGAAGCTCCGTAGTCCTTCGTACTGCACAAGTGCTGCGCCTGCGCAGTACAGGGGGTCCTTATCCGGCAGGGGAACTTTTTCGGCAGGACACCGGAATTACACTACTGCCATCTAGTGGCAGTAGATGTAATTGGGGTAACTAAGCCAAAGTAATGGGAACTGAGTTACCATGAGGGGAAAAGTAATCAGTTAGATTACTCGTTACCCTCTTAAGTAACTGCGTTACGTAACTCAGTTTATTTTAACTCAGTTACTTACATCACTGCTTACAGGCCTCGCTGGAATCTGTAGTTCCACGGAGGAGTAACAGAGCAACTGACATTGAGCAGGCTTGGGGCCTATTCACTTTGGCGCCAAAACATTGTAAATAAGTTATTGGAGTTACACCCAGAGCACCTCGACCTAACTTTCCACATACTTTGGATTACAAATCTCAAAGGAGTTATTTTAGCTAGCGAAGAAAGAAGATCTTGGATAAAGTACTTTCAGTGAGATCTCACGCATAGCCTTTAAAGTAGAGGGAGATCCCAGGTTTAAACATATATATATATATACATCTTATATTGTTTTATATTGAAGTATATTGTGCTGTCGTCCTATGTTTGGATGGCAGCGCAATTTCTGTAACCACTTGTTTAAATATTTTTTCAGTAAAAGTAGATCTGATTAAGTATCCAGTTGTGTCGCGTACTGCTTTTACCCCACCAGGTGGAGCCAGTGTATCCTGAGTTCATAATACAGGTATTTTTACACTGTCTCATATTATACTGTATTACATTGCACCACAGCTGTGCCAAGGGGATTGAGTCAAGTTAGTGGGGTTTCTTGGTAGAGTGCAGGCCCAATTCAAATCAGCAGCTCCTTTGGGGGTCAGTGCAGTGCTACAGTGCTACACTTGTAATTTACCAATGCATTATGAATCATGGTAGTTTTAGACTGAAGCCATACAATGGGACCAGTGGACTATTATTATTATTCTACAGGATTTATATAGGGCCAACAGTTTACGCAGTGATTTACAACTTGAGGGTAGACAGTACAAACACAATACGCTTTAACCACTTCAGCCCCAGAAAATTTGGCTGCTCAATGACCAGGCCATTTTTTGAGATACGGCACTGCGTCGCTTTAACTGACAATTTCGCGGTCGTGAGACATTGTATGAGGTAGAAAAGTGATCGGCACAACTTATTATTGTGAATGAATAAATATAAGCTATAATCATCAAAAATTAATAATTAATATCCACTATGCAAATGAATGCTGTGTAAAAAAAATCTGTGCAAATCAATAAACAATTCCGTGCAAAAAAAACATAATCCTGGGTAGTACACGTATACAGTACTAATATTATGTCAAATAGTAAACACACTGTATAAATTAATACATAAATAAATAAATCAGTCCCAAATAATCAAAACTACACCACAACTATTAGTGATATAATGATGAAATAGTCCATTAAGTCTAAAATAGACAAATAAATGGCGTGAAAAAATGCAAAAAATGCTTCAAACTAAATCTTCGATCAGTAATCTCCAATGTGTTGTCTTCGTGTACACCACTTAGTGCTCTCTAGACTCTTACCTCAATCTGGATAATATGTCGCCTTAGAGACCAATATGGCTGGGGGACATCCCGGATCCAGTAATAGTGGATGGTCTTTCTCCAGATACTATGTTCCAAAGGATGGATGGTGCAGTCTATCGCTAGCATTAACACAGCAGTCTGTTTTTCTGAGTATTTCTAATGCCGCGTACACACGTGCGGACTTTTGCCGGCGGACCTAGTCCAGCGGACAATCCCGCGGGACTTTCCAGCTAGGTCCGCTGGACTTTCCGAGCGTGTGGACTTGCCCACACACGCACGGACTTCTCCAGCGGATAATCCGCCGGCCAAAAGTCCGCGGGACTTTTGAAAATGAACGGACTTGCCCACACACGGAGCAGTCCGTTCATTTCGAACGTAACTTCAGGTTACGTAGCTAGCGTAGGCAGTAAATGCCGCCGCGCTAGCTCCGCAAGCTGGCATGGATTTAAAGGGAATCCCCACGCCGAAAAAAACGGCGTGGGGGTTCCCCCCAAATCCAAGTCAGACCCTCATCCGAGCACGCAGCCTGGCAGGCCAGGAAAGGGGTGGGGACGAACGAGCGCCCCCCCCCCCCCCCTGAGCCGTACCAGGCCGCGTGCCCTCAACATGGGGGGTGCTCTGGGGAAAGGGGGGCCGTGCGGCCCCCCACCCCAAAGCACCTTGTCCCCATGTTGATGAGGACAAGGGCCTCTTCCCGACAACCCTGGCCGTTGGTTGTCGGGGTCTGCGGGTGGGGGCTTATCGGAATCTGGGAGCCCCCTTTAATAAGGGGGCCCCCGGATACCGGCCCCCCACCCTATGTGAATGAGTATGGGGTACGATGTACCCCTACCCATTCACCTAAGGTGTAAAATGTAAAGTACAAAAACACACACACTTTTGAAAAAATATTTTATTGCACTGCTCCGGGGGTCTTCTTCCGTCTTGGGGGTCTTCTCGCCGGACTCCTCCGCTCTCTTCTGCTCTTTTACCTAGCTCTTTCACGAGCGGGGGAGTCCGGCTACCTTCTTCGTCGTCGCCGCCGTCGTCTGTGGGTCTCGATCCGCCTTCGGGGGTCTTCCGGGGGTCTCTTCTGTTCTTGCGGCGGTCGTCGTCTTCCGCGCCGCCGGCGCCGCCTTCTTCTTCTTGTCCTTCTTGTTCTTCTTCCGATGTTGACCCGTCGCTGTCTCTGCCCGGAATGCCTGTGCCGCTCTGCGCTGGGACTTATATAGGGGCATGGGGACAGGGTCACATGTTCATGTCACATGGTGACCCCGCCCCCTTGCGATGTCACAGTCCCAGCATCCTCCGGGACTGTGACAACACAAGGGGGCGGGGTCACCATGTGACATGTGCATGTGACACTGTCCCCATGCCCCTATATAAGTCCAAGCGCAGCGCGGCACAAGCATTCCGGGCAGAGAGAGCGTCGGGTCAACATCGGAAGAAGAAGAAGAACAAGAAGAAGGACAAGAAGAAGAAGAAGGCGCCGGCGGCGCGGAAGACGACGACCGCCGCAAGAACAGAAGAGACCCCCGGAAGACCCCCGAAGGCGGATCGAGACCCCCAGACGACGGCGGCGGCGACGACGAAGAAGGTAGCCGGACTCCTCCGTTCGTGAAAGAGCTAGGTAAAAGAGCAGAAGAGAGAGCGGAGGAGTCCGGCGAGAAGACCCCCAAGACGGAAGAAGACCCCCGGAGCAGTGCAATAAAATATTTTTTCAAAAGTGTGTGTGTTTTTGTACTTTACATTTTACACCTTAGGTGAATGGGTAGGGGTACATCGTACCCCATACTCATTCACATAGGGTGGGGGGCTGGGATCTGGGGGCCCCCTTATTAAATGGGGTTCCCAGATTCCGATAAGCCCCCGCCCGCAGACCCCGACAACCAACGGCCAGGGTTGTCGGGAAGAGGCCCTTGTCCTCATCAACATGGTGACAAGGTGCTTTGGGGTGGGGGGGCCGCACGGCCCCCCTTTCCCCAGGGCACCCCCCATGTTGAGGGCACGCGGCCTGGTACGGCTCAGGAGGGGGGGGGGGCGCTCGTTCGTCCCCACCCCTTTCCTGACCTGCCAGGCTGCGTGCTCGGATGAGGGTCTGACATGGATTTGGGGGGAACCCCCACGCCGTTTTTTTGGCGTGGGGATTCCCTTTAAATCCATGCCAGGTCACGGAGCTAGCGCGGTGGCAGTAACTGCCTACGCTAGCTACGTAACCTGAAGTCACGTGCTAAATGAACGGACTTGCCGATGAGCGGCAAGTCCGTTCATTTCAAAAGTCCCGCGGACTTGCCCACTAACGGCGGGATTGTCCGCTGGACTGCCAAATCCAGCGGATAATTTTAAAACCAAACTTAAAACTTTGGTCCGCCGGACTTTGGCGCCAAAAAGTCCGCCGGCGCCCACACACGAGGGGATTATCCGCTGGACTTCAGTCCAGAGGATAATCCCGCGGGATTGTCCCTTCGTGTGTACGCCGCATAAGGCCGCGTACACACGAAGGGACAATCCCGCGGGATTATCCTCTGGACTGAAGTCCAGCGGATAATCCCCTCGTGTGTGGGCGCCGGCGGACTTTTTGGCGCCAAAGTCCGGCGGACCAAAGTTTTAAGTTTGGTTTTAAAATTATCCGCTGGACTTGGCAGTCCGGCGGACAATCCCGCCGTTAGTGGGCAAGTCCGCGGGACTTTTGAAATGAACGGACTTGCCGCTCATCGGCAAGTCCGTTCATTTAGCACGTGACTTCAGGTTACGTAGCTAGCGTAGGCAGTTACTGCCGCCGCGCTAGCTCCGTGACCTGGCATGGATTTAAAGGGACTCCCCACGCCGAAAAAACGGCGTGGGGGTTCCCCCCAAATCCAAGTCAGACCCTCATCCGAGCACGCAGCCTGGCAGGCCAGGAAATGGGTGGGGACGAACGAGCACCCCCCCCTCCTGAGCCGTACCAGGCCGCGTGCCCTCAACATGGGGGGTGCCCTGGGGAAAGGGGGGCCGTGCGGCCCCCCCACCCCAAAGCACCTTGTCCCCATGTTGTCGTCGCCGCCGTCGTCTGGGGGTCTCGATCCGCCTTCGGGGGTCTTCCGGGGGTCTCTTCTGTTCTTGCGGCGGTCGTCGTCTTCCGCGCCGCCGGCGCCTTCTTCTTCTTCTTGTCCTTCTTCTTGTTCTTCTTCTTCCGATGTTGACCCGACGCTCTCTCTGCCCGGAATGCTTGTGCCGCGCTGCGCTTGGACTTATATAGGGGCATGGGGACAGGGTCACATGCACATGTCACATGGTGACCCCGCCCCCTTGTGTTGTCACAGTCCCGGAGGATGCTGGGACTGTGACATCGCAAGGGGGCGGGGTCACCATGTGACATGAACATGTGACCCTGTCCCCATGCCCCCATATAAGTCCCAGCGCAGAGCGGCACAGGCATTCCGGGCAGAGACAGCGACGGGTCAACATCGGAAGAAGAAGAAGAACAAGAAGGACAAGAAGAAGAAGGCGGCGCCGGCGGCGCGGAAGACGACAACCGCCGCAAGAACAGAAGAGACCCCCGGAAGACCCCCGAAGGCGGATCGAGACCCCCAGACGACGGTGGCGACGACGAAGAAGGTAGCCGGACTCCTCCGTTCGTGAAAGAGCTAGGTAAAAGAGCAGAAGAGAGCGGAGGAGTCCGGCGAGAAGACCCCCAAGACGGAAGAAGACCCCCGGAGCAGTGCAATAAAATATTTTTTCAAAAGTGTGTGTGTTTTTGTACTTTACATTTTACACCTTAGGTGAATGGGTAGGGGTACGTCGTACCCCATACTCATTCACATAGGGTGGGGGGCCGGTATCTGGGGGCCCCCTTATTAAAGGGGGCTCCCAGATTCCGATAAGCCCCCGCCCGCAGACCCCGACAACCAACGGCCAGGGTTGTCGGGAAGAGGCCCTTGTCCTCATCAACATGGGGACAAGGTGCTTTGGGGTGGGGGGGCCGCACGGCCCCCCTTTCCCCAGGGCACCCCCCATGTTGAGGGCACGCGGCCTGGTACAGCTCAGGAGGGGGGGGGGCGCTCGTTCGTCCCCACCCCTTTCCTGGCCTGCCAGGCTGCGTGCTCGGATGAGGGTCTGACTTGGATTTGGGGGGAACCCCCACGCCGTTTTTTCGGCGTGGGGATTCCCTTTAAATCCATGCCAGCTTGCGGAGCTAGCGCGGCGGCATTTACTGCCTACGCTAGCTACGTAACCTGAAGTTACGTTCGAAATGAACGGACTGCTCCGTGTGTGGGCAAGTCCGTTCAAAAGTCCCGCGGACTTTTGGCCGGCGGATTATCCGCTGGAGAAGTCCGTGCGTGTGTGGGGCAAGTCCACACGCTCGGAAAGTCCAGCGGACCTAGCTGGAAAGTCCCGCGGGATTGTCCGCTGGACTAGGTCCGCCGGCAAAAGTCTGCACGTGTGTACGCGGCATAAGTTTTTCCTGTAAAAGGGTGATAACAATCTGGATACACAAAGTTCTGCTTGAACTTGGAACAGTAGGAGGACTGTGAGCAGCGCAGCCAGTGGACCAGCAAGCAGCTGTCATGCATGAAATTCCGGACCAGAGAGATAGAATGGCAGCAGCGTCTGCAGACTCCTCTGACCATGGTGGCAAAGGTTTGCCACCCTAAATTATCCTACAAGCCCCTTTTTTTCCCCTTTTCTACCATTTCTCACGGCTAGTGCATATCAGTCAGTCTAGGCCTAGCATAACTGTCATTAATGCACTATGGCAATATAGTTCCTGTATTTGCTAGCTTAAGTTTTATTACTGCTCACTGCTGCACCTAAGGTGGCATTGGTACTGTTTGTGTTTATCTGGACACCAAACATTGTCTTATGCTTGGTCTTTGCCACACATAATTTTATAAAAGGTGTTATTACCATTGTTGATTCAACTTTATCCTTTATTTTTTACCATTTTTTTTGTGACAGTATACCATGTTTGCTTTTACTAGTGTAGCGGTCACACTTTTGCAAGTGTGCGCTATAAATGGAAATTTTGTTTTTTCCCTCAGAAAAGTAATGGAGTTCTGAGGGTTAATTGTACAGGTTTACTTTGACATCAGTTTTGCTGGGCTGTACTAGGGTTCTGCCTGGTCATAGGTGCAGTGAGGTACCTATGACAGGTTGAGAACCAGGCCTGGTTGGACGTGTTGGGTATCAATTTTTCCTGAATCAGTGGGCGCATCTGGCCCCGCTGTGTAGTCTGGGGAGGGGTACTTAAGGTGCTGAAGTCACGTGTTCAGGGTTCGCCGCAGTCTTGTTCCTGGTTTTGGATCGGGGTAGCCCCGCGAGGGGTCCCGGGCCTAGGAGCGTTTGCCGTCCCGCAAACATGGTCAGTCTGACCAACCCCATAGACCTGCCTGGTCTGGGGTGGGGATCCATCTGTTCCTGAGTCTCGGAGACGGTTAGCCCGAGGCCCAGTAACTGAAGGAGGATTCAAGGCGTTCCGGTGTGCTCTCGGTATTGGAGGGACACGGCAACTGGTACAATTGACCAAGGGAGGACTCTTCGGAGGAGGGCCAACAAGCTGGCATCTCAGTAAGAGCCTGGGAGCTGAGTTGTATGGACACTAAAGAATCCACACTTCCACAGTACTGCCAAGGAGACAGAGAAAGTATCAAGTACTGCGGAAAAGGTTCCTATTATCTTCAGTTACAAGTTTATTCTTGTCAGAGACTTTTTCAAGTTTCCGAAACATATTGTTTGGTTGCTAGACCTCTGGCTAGAGGTCTATCTGGCAGTGAAGTACCCAGCTGCGAGTGGCTACTCTCTGGGTTGAGACATTTAGTGGATTTCAGCAGTTCAAGGTGCCTGAGTTTATTTGCCCGTGCCCTCTATTCCTTTCTGAGACTGTGTTATGTTGGATGTTACCACTGCAGAATAAAAATCTTAAAAAGGACTTTTATGTGTCAGCATCCAAAGTTGTTGGGTACTAATCCTGGGAACCCCTGGACATTCACCGACAAGCCACGAGGAGGTAACTGGTAAGCCCAAAAGTCAATGCTGCCCCTCAAGGAGTTATGGCTGCTACACTAGCTTGCCTAGTGCTTGCTTCTTTGACAAGGTACTACTGCTGAGTGCCAAGTGCTATTTTCAGCAATTGCCTGTGCTATTGCATTTTTATACATTCAACCTAGTGTGTCTGAGGCTCTTGAGTAGGTTGAGGTAATGAACAAGGGACCTATTCAATCCAGCAGCTCCTATGGAAATAGCACTACACTCACATCTTGTTTAATGTCAACTGTTCGGTAACTGAAGGAAAATCTACTAAATAAGGACACAATCAGCAATTAAAACCCAACACAACTACTATCCCTTCACCCCTCTATCCAAAACGTGAAACAAATATTTTGGCCTTGTGAAAGAACAATCCAGCACCCAGCTTGGGTGACTCTGTCAAGCCATAGCTTCCTCCAGTCTGGACCCAGGAACCAGGTTATGTAGCAGAGTACAAGACTAGGCGACTAGCTCAGATGCAAACTGGAATTCACTTTATTGAAAACTCACACAGAATTTATAGCACAGAAGATCAAGTAGTACCTGATCACATTACCCTAACAATGCAAACTTTAACCGCTTCCTGACCGGCGCACGACGATGTACGTCGGCAGAATGGCACAGACAGGCATAAGGGCGTACAGGTATGTCCCTTTGAATTTGCCACGTGCCATCGCGTGCGCGCCGGTAAGGACCCCCGTGAGTTAGATCATGGGTCCCGCGGACTCGATCGCTGTGGGGATACCTCCGATCGTCTCACGGGGAGGAAGAATGGGGAGATGGCGATGTAAACAGCATCTCCCCGTTCTGCCTAGCAACAAGTGACACTGATCTCTGCTCCCTGTGATTGGAGCAGAGATCAGTGATCAGTAAAACATAGCCACGCCCCCCACAGTTAGCAACACGCCCCTAGAACACACTTAACCCCTTCACTCATGTGTCATTTACACAGGAATGAGTGCATTTGTATAGCACTGATTGCTGTATAAATGACAATGGTCCCAAAAATGTGTCGAAAATGTCCGATGTGTCTGCCATACTGTCCCAGTCACAATAAAAATCGCTGATCGATGCCATTATTAGTAAAAAAGATATTATTAGTAAAAATGCCATAAAACTATCCCCTATTTTGTAAACGCTATAACTTTTGGGCAAACCAACCAATAATCGCTTATTTTGATTTTTTTTTACCAAAAATATGTAGAAGAATACGTATCGGCCTAAACTGAGGGAAAAAAAAATGTTTTTTTTTATATATTTTTGGGGGATATTTATTATAGCAAAAAGTAAAAAATAATGAGTTTTTTTTCAAAATTGTCGCTCTATTTCTGTTTATAGCGCAAAAAATAAAAACTGCAGAGTTGATCAAATACCACCAAAAGAAAGCTATATTTGTGCTTACTAATGTTTAAGTGAGCAATGCTGTTTATTCCATAAGTTTGATAAAAAGTAACAAAGTTATGTTAATGTTACTTTTTATCAAACTTATGGAATAAACAGCATTGCTCACTTAAATGTTAGTAAGCATTATTTGTGCACACAGCACCATTTTGGATTATATTGGATCACTCTTTCAGAGCGCTGCACTTTGATTTTCTTTGACTGTTTTGCATTTTTCCCATGTTGTGCTGGCTGCACTGACTCTGATCCACCAATTACAGATGGAGATCTGCCATGGTTCGCTTCCTTCTTAGGAAACCGGTCACAGACAGTGAAGCTAGGAGCATTCACATCGGAAACCCGGGCAATCACTTATGGAGTCCCTCAAGGATCACCATTGTCACCAGTACTGTTCAACATTTACATCCGGCCATTCTTCAAAATTATTAGCAAATTGGATCTGTGCTTCCACTCATACGCGGACGACACTCAACTGTACTTCCGGATCACCGGACAAAAAGACCAATACCAGGAACTAGGAAAATGTCTTAAGCCCCATACACACGCGCGGATTATCCGAGGACCAGGTCCGTCGGATCATGTCCGTCGTACTTTGTCCGATGTTGGTTTTGCGTACACACGGTCGGACAAAGTTGTCGGAAAATCCGATCATTCTGAACGTGGTGACGTTTGTTGCCTACGACGGGACTACGTAGAGGCTAGTAGCCAATAGCTTTGGTCTTGTAATGTGATCTGAGCATGCGTAGCACTTTGTCCGTCGGAATTCGCTACACACGATCGGATTTGGTGTGATCGGACTTTGTTGTCAAAAAATCTATCCAGCAGGAGATAGGACTTTGTCCGTCAGACAATCCGATTGAAACTGTCCGATGGTGCCTACACACGGTCGGAATTTCCGACAACATTGTCTGATAGGACAGAATCCATCGGAAAATCCGACCGTGTGTATGGGGCTTTACATTGATAGATGACTGGATGACCACTAGCTCCCTCAAACTAAATGGATCAAAAACAGAACTACTGCTCCTCGACGCAAACTCAAGGAAAAAGACGAAGACCCCATGGACACCACCAACCATCCTGGGACAGACCATCCTTCCAAGCAACAAAGCCAAAAGCCTTGGAGTAATCTTTGATTCAGGGATGACCATGGAGGCACAAATAGGATCCGTAATCAGCGGATCCCACCATCTTCTTCGCATGCTACGCAGACTCATCCCCTTCATCCCGGAAAAGGAAAAAGCGGTAGTAGTAGGAACGATCATCAATTCGCGTCTCGACTATGCAAACTCCCTGTACATAGGATTACCGGATTACCAGATTGCGCGCCTTCAAATTGTCCAAAACACAGCAGCAAGATTAGTCACCGGAAAGAAACCCTGGGAATCCATCTCCCCATCCCTAAGGATCCTCCATTGGCTCAAGGTAAAAGATAGGATCACATTCAAGACCCTCTGCCTCACCCACAAATGTACACAAGGAAATGCCTTTGTGAGAAAATAGAAAAATACATACCAAATCGCAGCCTTCGATCAACAAACCAAAATCGCCTTCTCATCCCCAAAGTTCGATACAAATCGAAGGGAGAACGAAGATTCGCAGTACAGGGACCCCGGCTATGGAATGCTCTACCGAACAACATCCGCATGGAAGAAAACCATCAGGCCTTCAGGAAAAAACTTAAGACCCACCTCTTCTAAACATGGCATCCCAACCAGAGCAGACAAGCGCCTTGAGGCGATTCAGTTCACAGTTGTAGCGCTATACAAATCATTTATTCATTCATTCATTCAATTTGTCTACCATTCATCAGAGTCACTTCACTTGGCCCCTTGACTTGCAGCACTCCAGGTTTTCTGTGTGTTTTGTACACAATGGAAGAGACCTACTTAACAATAAACACATAACAAACAATGATCCCACCTCACCCCACCCCACCTTAGACCGTCTGGCAACAGCCTACAACAGTCTATGACAAACTCATACAATGTTCCAGCACTCTGAAAAAGAGAAATTAATTTATCTTGATAGCTGCCTTGAGGTATATTGTTAATAAATATTTCTGTCCCAAGTGAAGGAGCCTCTCCACCCCAGTCTGCAGGAGGGCCACCATATTCCCTCTGACCATTGACCTGTACAAGATTAATATTACACCTTTCCATCCACTCCAGAAGGGATGCTTTATTGTCCTTATTCAGAGAATTATTCCAAGCCTTGCTCTCACCGTTCATCCCCTGGTTGTCCATCATATGAGAATGATCTGATCTCTCCATGGGCCATAATCAGTGGGTAAGCGGCTTGTCCCTAGTTCCCTTCAAAAGCCTCTGTCCCCATTGGGCCTATTTCCCCTCACACATTTAGGCCTATGGTAAAGTCAGTGCACGGTCACTGCAAGGTACATATGGAGCCATGGCAGTCATGGAGACCTTTGTATCTATGGAGATCAATACATAAATATACCGGTAATACATTTATTAATAATCCACCTGGTAAATAAAGAATTTGCCAATGGCACGTCAAAACAATAAATTTGCCAATCACAGAAAAGTCTCCTTTAGTGTGTTAATAATCTCTTGCATGATTGATGGCTTCATTAATTAAGTACACATTCCCAACAGTATTTAATGAATTGTATTTACATGCCATTATGCCAAGACAAACATTTATCATAAGATAATAGAAAAGTTTATGAAGTGCCCATTGTGAAGAATGTTGATATATAGTTACATAGTTAGTCTAGTTGAAAAAAAGACACAAGTCCATCTAGTTCAACCAATATAAATGAAAAAAAAAAATTGCTAAAAAAAAAATAATCTTATAATTCTATGCACATAATCCTATACCCACAGTTTATCCAGAGAAAGGCAACAAAAAAAAACAGCTTTTAAAGGGAGTCTATTTGGAGATGAAATCTCTTTTCCTCTAGACGTAAAGAGTGCCCCCTTTGTCCTCTGTGCTGACCTCAACAACAAGTTCACTATATGTACCACTCATGTATTTTTACATGTTCACCATATCTCCCTTTAATCTCCTCTCAAGAGAGAATAAATGCAGTTCGTCTAACCTTTCCTCATAGCTGAGCTCCTCCATGCCTCTTATCAGATCGGTTGCTCTTCCCTGCACTTTCTCCAGTTCCCTAATATCCTTCTCCAATATGAAGTTGGTGCTGTAAACACATCTTACATGGTCTTTCACTAGGGATGAGCCAAACACCCCCGGGTTCGGTTGGCACCAGAACCTTCGAACGGACCGAAGGTTCGCGCAAATTTTCGAACCCTATTCGTTATAATGGACGCGAACGTTCAAAATCAAAATTGCTAATTACAACGGCCAATATGCATGTTAATGTCATAAAACAGGTTTGGGGACCCGGGTCCTGCCCCAGGGGACATATATCAATGCAAAAAGAACTTTTAAAAACTAACGTTTTTTCGGGAGCAGTCATTTTAATGATGAATAAAGTGAAAAAAAAAAGTGAAATTTTCCTTTAAATATGGTACCTGGGGGTTGTCTAAAGCATGCCTGTGAAGTGGCATGTGTTTCCCGTGTTTAGAACTGGCCCTGCACAAAATGACATTTGTAAAGGAAAAAAATAAGCCATTTAAAACCACTTGCGGCTTCAATGTCATGTCTTGTCCTGGCCGCCATATGGCTGAAAATCCTTGAGAAAAATAGCATGGCTACCCCATCACCCCCCCCCCCACCCCAGCCCCTTTGGGTCTTGTATGGATATTAAGGGTGACCCCGCACCCAAAATAAAACCCTATACCTACAACCCTATATACTCTGAACAGCAGTATACAGGCGGTGCAAACAAGACACGGACTGTAGGTTTGTTCTTAAGTAGAATCTGAACAGGTACATTATGAAGTGTAGCTCCATCCCAAAAAAATCTATTTTTAAGCTTTTTGGAGAACATAGGGAGGGGTTATCACCCTTGTAACATTTGCTGTCTTTGCACATCTGTTCAGAACATTTCACCTCACTTTCCGTCCCAATGACAAATGTTTTTGGAAAAGTGGGGTTTTAATTGAAACAAGGATTGGTGATAAAGCATCAGTAGAGAGGAGATACCTTTTCCCAAATTAAATCTAACAGGATCGAATTTCCCTTCCTAGGGGTAGATTTCCTCTCACTTCCTGTTTTCTCTTTCCGTTTGCAAGTAGGAGTCGTTTGTAAGTTGGATGTTTGAAAGTAGGGGCCTGCCGTATATACTCTGCAGAAATTTGCCCTATTAGATGTTGGTATAGCCACAAGACTGGTGGGCACAGGAATGGGCCCTGCTGTGAGTTAATAGATTAAGATTTGTACTTGCATGCACCTGTTGAACCGGGCAGAAAAATTGGGCCTTTGGTGGTGGTGGTGGTGGACGGTGTTGCCACAAGACTGTAAGCCCTCACAGTTACTCTTGGTGGGTGCAGGAATGGGCCCTGCTGTGAGTTATTAGATCAAGATTTGTAATTGCATGCACCTGTTGAACAGGGCAGAAAAATTGGGCCTTTGGTGGTGGTGGTGGTGGACGGTGTTGCCACAAGACTGTAGGCCCTCATAGTTACTCTTGGTGGGCGCAGGAAGGGGCCCTGCTGTGAACTATTAGATCAAGATTTGTAATTACACGCCCCTGTTAAACAGGGGCTGAAAAATTGTGCCTTAGGCATTGGTGCTGGTGCCACAACACTGCAACCCCTCACAGATACTGTACTCTTAGAACAGCAATGAGACCTGTTGCAAAGCATTGCCCAAAAATTGTAATTACACGCCCCAATAGGGGCTGAAAAATTGTGCCTTAGGCACTGGTGCTGGTGCCACAACACTTCAACCCCTCACAGATACTGTACTTGGAGCACAGCAGTCACACCTGTTGCGAAGCATCTTTTTAAAAAATTGTAATTACACGCCCCTGTTATACAGGGGCTGAAAAATTGTGCCTTAGGCATTGGTGCTGGTGCCACAACACTGCAACCCCTCACAGATACTGTACTCTGAGCACAGCAATGAGACCTGTTGCAAAGCATTGCCTAAAAAGTGTAATTACACGCCCCAACAGGGGCTGAAAAATTGTGCCTTAGGCACTGGTGCTGGTGCCACAACACTGCAACCCCTCACAGATACTGTACTTGGAGCACAGCAGTCACTCCTGTTGCGAAGCATCTTTTTAAAAAATTGTAATTACACGCCCCTGTTATACAGGGGCTGAAAAATTGTGCCTTAGGCATTGGTGCTGGTGCCACAACACCCCTCACAGATACTGTACTCTGAGCACAGCAATGAGACCTGTTGCAAAGCATTGCCCAAAAATTGTAATTACACGCCCCAATAGGGGCTGAAAAATTGTGCCTTAGGCACTGGTGCTGGTGCCACAACACTTCAACCCCTCACAGATACTGTACTTGGAGCACAGCAGTCACACCTGTTGCGAAGCATCTTTTTAAAAAATTGTAATTACACGCCCCTGTTATACAGGGGCTGAAAAATTGTGCCTTAGGCATTGGTGCTGGTGCCACAACACTGCAACCCCTCACAGATACTGTACTCTGAGCACAGCAATGAGACCTGTTGCAAAGCATTGCCTAAAAAGTGTAATTACACGCCCCAACAGGGGCTGAAAAATTGTGCCTTAGGCACTGGTGCTGGTGCCACAACACTGCAACCCCTCACAGATACTGTACTTGGAGCACAGCAGTCACTCCTGTTGCGAAGCATCTTTTTAAAAAATTGTAATTACACGCCCCTGTTATACAGGGGCTGAAAAATTGTGCCTTAGGCATTGGTGCTGGTGCCACAACACTGCAACCCCTCACAGATACTGTACTCTGAGCACAGCAATGAGACCTGTTGCAAAGCATTGCCTAAAAATTTAAATTACACGCCCCAACAGGGGCTGAAAAATTGTGCCTTAGGCACTGGTGCTGGTGCCACAACACTGCAACCCCTCACAGATACTGTACTTGGAGCACAGCAGTCACACCTGTTGCGAAGCATTTTTTAAAAAAATTGTAAGTACACGCCCCTGTTATACAGGGGCTGAAAAATTGTGCCTTAGGCACTGGTGTGGTGGCATGGATAATTGAGGAGGAGGAAGAGGATAGTCAGTGAACATAACAGGACAGTCACTCAGCATCAGCATAGGCAGTGTTGAAGGGATGTGACATTATAAATTATTCAGTTATATCCGCTTCAGGTGCCTGGTAGCTGGTGGTGATCCAAGACTGATTCAGCAGCACTGAATGTGCGTTCGGAAAGAACGCTTTATGCAGGACAGGCCAGTAGCTCAATTGCATACTGTGCAGGCTCTGGCCAGTGATCCATCCTCAGGACCCAGTAAGCCAGAGGATTTTCGGTGGGAAAGGTGTCCAAGTCTGACCTTGCCCCTAGGTATTCCTGCACCATGTATATCAGACGCTGGCGATGGTTGCTGGAACCGATCATACCTTGGGGCTGCAGACTAAAAAAATTGTCTGAACGTATCGGTCAGACGTCCACCTTCCCCACCGCTCCTTCTGCTACTGACCGAAGCCTCAGCAACTCGTCGTCCAGGACCAGGAGTTTGTAACCTCCCAGTTTCTGGGAACGCGTTGCACAGACCTTTCTGCAAGGCCTCCCTGAGATGTCTCATCCTCTGCTCCCTCTGCGATGGCAAGATAAGGTCCGCAACCTTACCCTTGTACCGTGGATCAAGGAGAGTGGCCAGCCAGTAATGGTTCCTCTCCTTGATCCGAAGAACACGAGGATCCTTCCGCAGGCTTTGCAGGATCAGGGAGGCCATGCTACATAGGTTAGCTGAGGCATTCGGTCCGGAGTCTTCTGGGTCACTGAGGATGACATGATCGCCAGCCACCTCCTCCCAGCCACGTAAAAAGTCCACTGGTTTGTTGGGACTGTACATCATCCCTAAAAGACTGCTGCTGCTGATGCTGAGTGCCAGGCTCCACCTCCATGCTCACACAATCCTCCTCCTCCTCCTCATCCTCTTCCTGTGTGATGGGTGTGACAGAAGGAACACTGTCTGGATAAAGGGGGCCTTGAGAGGCAAAGAAGTCCTCCTCTTCCTGCCTCTGTTCTGCCTCAAGTGTTCTGTCCATTATCCCACGCAGCGTGTGCTCCAACAGGTGGACAAGAGGTACAGTGTCACTGATGCATGCACTGTCACTGCTCACCATCCTCGTGGCCTCCTCAAATGGTGAGAGGACAGTGCATGCATCCCTGATCATGCTCCACTGGCGTGGGGAAAAAAAGCCAAGCTCCCCTGACCCTGTCCTGGTGCCGTAGTCGCAAAGGTACTCATTGATGGCCCTTGGCTGTGTGTGCAGTCGCTGCAGCATGGCCAACGTTGAGTTCCACCTGGTGGGCATGTCACATATTAGGCGGTTCTTGGGCAGGTTCAGCTCCTTTTGCAGTTTAGTCAGCCGAGCACTGGCATTATAAGATCGGCGGAAATGCACACAGACTTTCCTGGCCTGCCTCAGGACATCCTGTAAGCCTGGGTACCTGCCCAAGAACCGCTGCACCACCAGGTTGAGGACGTGAGCCATACAGGGCACATGGGGGAGCTGCCCCTGTCGCAGGGCGGAGAGGAGGTTGGTGCCATTGTCAGAAACCACCATTCCTGGCTTAAGCTGGCGTGGCGTCAACCACCTCTCGGCCTGCCCCTGCAGAGCTGCCAGAACCTCTGCCCCAGTGTGGCTCCTGTCTCCCAAACACACCAGCGCAAGCACGGCATGGCATCTTTTTGCCTGCGTACTCGCGTAGCCCCTTGTACGCCTACGGAGCACCGCTGGTTCTGAGGACAGAGCACTCGAGGAAGAAGAAGAGGAGGGGGGGTGGAGGAGAGAGGTGTGTCACAACCAGTAGTAGCATTTTTGAGGCGTGGTGGCGTAACAACCTCCAACACTACTGCACCTTGTCCTGCATCCCTCCCAGCTGCCAATAGAGTGACCCAATGGGCCGTGAAAGAAAGATAACGTCCCTGCCCATGCCTGCTGGACCATGAGTCAGCGGTAATATGCACCTTACCGCTGACCGCCCTGTCCAGCGAGGCATGGACATTGCCTTCCACATGCCGGTAGAGAGACGGAATCGCCTTCCGTGAGAAAAAGTGGCGTTTGGGAACCTGCCACTGAGGAACCGCACATTGAACAAACTCACGGAAGGGGGCCGAGTCTACCAACTGAAAAGGCAGCAGTTGAAGTGCTAGCAATTTAGTCAAGCTAGCATTCAACCGCTGGGCATGTGGATGGGTGGGAGTATACTTCTTTCGACGGTCCAGCAGCTGGGGCAGGGAAATTTGCCTGCTACAATCGGACGTCGGTGTACTGCAAGTACTTGGTTGTGACACACCTAATTGTACACCTTCAGTCCTCTCAGAGCGGCTTTCAGAGAGGACTGAAGATATAGTGGGGATGGAGATCCCAGCTGATGAGGAGCAAGGAGAGGTCCGCTTTGTTCTTTGGTGTGGGTCTTTTATGTGTGCTTGCCAACGAGCTGCATGGCAGGTTGACATATGTCTGCTCATGCTTGTGGTGCCCAAGCGGCTGATGTTTTGGACACGCGAGATATGCTTGAGACAAATATTGCAAATAGCAGTGGTGCGATCTGATGCACTCGTCTCAAAAAAGGCTCACACCAAAGAACTTTGCAGAGGCAGAGGCAGCGCCCTGCACAGGCGGAGCTCTACGGTGTGGTACAGTTGCTGTGCTGGCCTCTAGCTGGCCTCCAGGGGGCATCCTGCCTCGTTGGACATGTGACGCTGCATCCTCCTCCTCCTCCTCCTCCTCCTCTCTCCCTTCAGGCACCCACGTGGAGTCAGTGACCTCATCATCCCCTCCCTCTTCACCACTAGAGCAACCCTGGCAGTAAGCTGCAGCTGGTGGAGCAGTCCTGCCAGATTGCTGTCCTTCAGCATCCCCTCTCTCTGCGCGCACACTACTGCCTTCCTCAAGCTGGGTATCATCATCTGAGCCTTCGAATCGTTGGGCATCCTCCTGGAGCATGTACCTAACACTGTGCTCAAAGAGTTCGGGGGACTCCTCAGGAGGACATGGTGGGTCTAGGGAAGGGGTGGCTGATGATGCCATTGAGTAGGCGTTGGCAGCTGCTCTGCCAGTACCCTGAGCCTGGGTGAGAGAGGATGAGGAGGATGAGGAGGGCTTGGTCATCAATTCTACCAAGCCTTCGGCATGATCCAGCTCCACATGTCCAGCTGCCGAAAACAAAGACAAGCGTGTCCCTTGGCCACGTGCTGATGACGATGCACGACCACGTCCACGGCCAGCACTGTTGTCTCTAGAAACAGAGCCTGCCTGCCCTGTGTTCTTGCCTCGGCACGCTCTGCCTCTTCTTGGCGGTCTTCCAGCCATTGTAGTCGGTAGTGTATATAGTATAAAAAATAGAGCTCCTATGTGTGCTCACAACACACTGTAGGTCCTATGGGTGCTGACACTAACACACTATAGGTACTATGTGTGCTGCTGACAAGAAAATATAGGAGCTATGTGTGCTGCCACAAACACACTATAAGTCCTATGGGTGCTGCTGACACAAAGACACTATAGGTACTATATGTGTGCTGCTGTCAAGAAAATATAGGAGCTCTGTGTGCTGCCACTAACACACTAGAAGTCTTATGGGTGCTGCTGACACAAAAGGTAGTATATGTGTGCTGCTGAGAAGAAAATATAGGAGCTCTGTGTGCTGCCACTAACACACTAGAAGTCTTATGGGTGCTGCTGACACAATAGGTAAAATATGTGTGCTGCTGTCAAGAAAATATAGGAGCTCTGTGTGCTGCCACTAACACACTAGAAGTCCTATGGGTGCTGCTGAGAAGAAAATATAGGAGCTCTGTGTGATGCCACTAACACACTAGAAGTCCTATGGGTGCTGCTGAGAAGAAAATATAGGAGCTCTGTGTGATGCCACTAACACACTAGAAGTCCTATGGGTGCTGCTGAGAAGAAAATATAGGAGCTCTGTGTGATGCCACTAACACACTAGAAGTCCTATGGGTGCTGCTGAGAAGAAAATATAGGAGCTCTGTGTGATGCCACTAACACACTAGAAGTCCTATGGGTGCTGCTGAGAAGAAAATATAGGAGCTCTGTGTGATGCCACTAACACACTAGAAGTCCTATGGGTGCTGCTGAGAAGAAAATATAGGAGCTCTGTGTGATGCCACTAACACACTAGAAGTCCTATGGGTGCTGCTGACACAATAGGTAAAATATGTGTGCTGCTGTCAAGAAAATATAGGAGCTCTGTGTGCTGCCTGCCACTAACACACTAGAAGTCCTATGGGTGCTGCTGAGAAGAAAATATAGGAGCTCTGTTTGCTGCCACTAACACACTAGAAGTCCTATGGGTGCTGCTGAGAAGAAAATATAGGAGCTCTGTGTGATGCCACTAACACACTAGAAGTCCTATGGGTGCTGCTGAGAAGAAAATATAGGAGCTCTGTGTGATGCCACTAACACACTAGAAGTCCTATGGGTGCTGCTGACACAATAGGTAAAATATGTGTGCTGTTAGGTATGTGTACTTAAGCGCTAGAATGGGTATTCAAAAGACAGAACGGCAACAATGTTTTTAAGATAGCCAAATGATGATGCTGCAACCCATATATTAGTGTTCTCACACGTAGAAGAAATGGTTTTTAAAATACACACACAATGTTAATAATTATGTGAAATGGGTGCGCTCTCAATCAACCTTAAAAATCGTGTAGATCTGATTAAAAATTGCTTGTGCAATAATACTATTCAAGTGATGTGTAAAACCTCCTTACAATCCGTGCACTGAGTGTGTATACATAAATAAATAAATACATAAAACCATATGTAAATATATAAATAAGTGGATCCTTTTCCTTTTTGTGGTACCAGTGATTAAGTGATATTTGTGCGATAGTGCTGTGAATAAAAAACAGTTTTTAGAATGAGGTAAAACCACGTTTACATTCCAACCCTTAAAAAATCCATGCGTTTATAAAACTGAAAAAAAACGCATTAAAAAAATCCATGCGTTTAAAACTGAAAAAAACGCATTTAATTGTGCAATTTATTTGTGGAAAAACGCATATTGGGTTATGCGATTAAATTGGGAGAAACACCATAGGTATTTTTAGAATCCTTTAGGAGTCCATGCATCTAATAGATGTCTCCTTAGGTGTTTAATTTGCGGTTGCTTAGACAGGTGTTGTTCCTGATTAGTTAGTGCTGAGTAGGGATGAGCCGAACACCCCCGGGTTCGGTTCGAACCAGAACCTTCGAACGGACCGAAAGTTCGCGCGAATTTTCGAACCCTATACGTTATAATGGACGCGAACGTTCGAAATCAAAAGTGCTAATTACAACGGCCAATATGCATGTTAATGTCATAAAACAGGTTTGGGGACCCGGGTCCTGCCCCAGGGGACATATATCAATGCAAAAAGAACTTTTAAAAACTAACGTTTTTTCGGGAGCAGTCATTTTAATGATGCATAAAGTGAAAAAAAAAAAGTGACATTTTCCTTTAAATATGGTACCTGGGGGGTGTCCAAAGTATGCCTGTGAAGTGGCATGTGTTTCCCGTGTTTAGAACTGTCCTTGCACAAAATGACATTTGTAAAGGAAAAAAAGAAGCCATTTAAAACCACTTGCGGCTTTAGGTTTGATCTTAAGTAGAATCTGAACAGGTACATTATGAAGTGTAGCTCCATCCCAAAAAAATCTATTTTTAAGCTTTTTGGAGAACATAGGGAGGGGTTATCACCCCTGTAACATTTGCTGTCTTTGCACATCTGTTCAGAACATGTCACCTCACTTTCCGTCCCAATGACAAATGTTTTTGGAAAAGTGGGGTTTTAATTGAAACAAGGATTGGTGATAAAGTATCAGTAGAGAGGAGATACCTTTTTCCCAAATTAAATCTAACAGGATAGAATTTCCCTTCCTAGGGGTAGATTTCCTCTCACTTCCTGTTTTCTCTTTCCATTTGCAAGTAGGAGTCGTTTGTAAGTTGGATGTTTGAAAGTAGGGGCCTGGCGTATATACTCTGCAGAAATTTGCCCTATTAGATGTTGGTGTAGCCACAAGACTGGTGGGCACAGGAATGGGCCCTGCTGTGAGTTAATAGATCAAGATTTGTAATTGCATGCACCTGTTGAACAGGGCAGAAAAATTGGGGGTGGTGGTGGTGGTGGTGGTGGACGGTTTTGCCACAAGACTGTAAGCTCTCACAGTTACTCTTGGTGGGCGCAGGAATGGGCCCTGCTGTGAGTTATTAGATCAAGATTTGTAATTGCAAGCACCTGATGAACAGGGCAGAAAAATTGGGCCTTTGGCGGTGGTGGTGGACGGTGTTGCCACAAGACTGTAGGCCCTCATAGTTACTCTTGGTGGGCGCAGGAATGGGCCCTGCTGTGAGTTATTAGATCAAGATTTGTAATTGCAAGCACCTGATGAACAGGGCAGAAAAATTGGGCCTTTGGCGGTGGTGGTGGACGGTGTTGCCACAAGACTGCAGGCCCTCATAGTTACTCTTGGTGGGCGCAGGAATGGGCCCTGCTGTGAACTATTAGATCAAGATTTGTAATTACCCGCCCCTGTTAAACAGGGGCTGAAAAATTGTGCCTTAGGCACTGGTGCTGGTGCCACAACACTGCAACCCCTCACAGAGACTGTACTTGGAGCACAGCAGTCACACGTGTTGCGAAGCATTTTTTTAAAAAATTGTAAGTACACGCCCCTGTTAAACAGGGGCTGAAAAATTGTGCCTTAGGCACTGGTGCTGGTGCCACAACACTGCAACCCGGCCCTCACAGATACTGTACTTGGAGCACAGCAGTCACACGTGTTGCGAAGCATTTTTTTTTAAAAATTGTAAGTACACGCCCCTGTTAAACAGGGGCTGAAAAATTGTGCCTTAGGCACTGGTGCTGGTGCCACAACACTGCAACACGGCCCTCACAGAGACTGTACTTGGAGCACAGCAGTCACACGTGTTGCGAAGCATTTTTTTTAAAAATTGTAAGTACACGCCCCTGTTAAACAGGGGCTGAAAAATTGTGCCTTAGGCACTGGTGCTGGTGCCACAACACTGCAACACGGCCCTCACAGAGACTGTACTTGGAGCACAGCAGTCACACGTGTTGCGAAGCATTTTTTTAAAAAATTGTAAGTACACGCCCCTGTTAAACAGGGGCTGAAAAATTGTGCCTTAGGCACTGGTGCTGTGGCATGGATCATTGAGGAGGAGGAAGAGGATAGTCAGTGAACATAAGAGGACAGTCACTCAGCATCAGCATAGGCAGTCTTGAAGGGATGTGACATTAAAAATTATTCGGTTATATCCGCCTCAGGTGCCTGGTAGCTGGTGGTGATCCAAGACTGATTCATTTTGATGAATGTCAGTCGATCAACCGAGGCGGTGGACAGGCGCACCCTATGATCAGTCACAAATCCTCCAGCAGCACTGAATGTGCGTTCGGAAAGAACGCTGGAGGCAGGACAGGCCAGTAGCTCAATTGCATACTGTGCAAGCTCTGGCCAGTGATCCATCCTCAGGACCCAGTAAGCCAGAGGATTTTCGGTGGGAAAGGTGTCCAAGTCTGACCTTGCCCCAAGGTATTCCTGCACCATGTATATCAGACGCTGGCGATGGTTGCTGGAACCGATCATACCTTGGGGCTGCGGACTAAAAAATTGTCTGAACGCATCGGTCAGACGTCCACCTTCCCCACCGCTCCTTCTGCCACTGACCGAAGCCTCAGCAACTCGTCGCCCAGGACCAGGAGTTTGTAGCCTCCCAGTTTCTGGGAACGCGTTGCACAGACCTTTCTGCAAGGCCTCCCTGAGATGTCTCATCCTCTGCTCCCTCTGCGACGGCAAGATAAGGTCCGCAACCTTACCCTTGTACCGCGGATCAAGGAGAGTGGCCAGCCAGTAATGGTCCCTCTCCTTGATCCGAAGAACACGAGGATCCTTCCGCAGGCTTTGCAGGATCAGGGAGGCCATGCAGCGTAGGTTAGCTGAGGCATTCGGTCCGGAGTCTTCTGGGTCACTGAGGATGACATGATCGCCAGCCACCTCCTCCCAGCCACGTACAAGTCCACTGGCTTGTTGGGACTGTACATCATCCCTAAAAGACTGCTGCTGCTGATGCTGAGTGCCAGGCTCCACCTCCATGCTCACACAATCCTCCTCCTCCTCCTCCTCCTCCTCCTCCTCATCCTCTTCCTGTGTGATGGGTGGGACAGAAGGAACACTGTCCGGATAAAGGGGGCCTTGAGAGGCAAGGAAGTCCTCCTCTTCCTGCCTCTGTTCTGCCTCAAGTGCCCTGTCCATTATCCCACGCAGCGTATGCTCCAACAGGTGGACAAGAGGGACAGTGTCACTGATGCATGCACTGTCACTGCTCACCATCCTCGTGGCCTCCTCAAATGGTGAGAGGACAGTGCATGCATCCCTGATCATGCTCCACTGACGTGGGGAAAAAAAACCAAGCTCCCCTGACCCTGTCCTGGTGCCGTAGTCGCAAAGGTACTCATTGATGGCCCTCTGCTGCGTGTGCAGTCGCTGCAGCATGGCCAACGTTGAGTTCCACCTGGTGGGCATGTCAGATATTAGGCGGTTCTTGGGCAGGTTCAGCTCCTTTTGCAGCTCAGTCAGCCGAGCACTGGCATTATAAGATCGGCGGAAATGCACACAGACTTTCCTGGCCTGCCTCAGGACATCCTGTAAGCCTGGGAACCTGCCCAAGAACCGCTGCACCACCAGGTTGAGGACGTGAGCCATGCAGGGCACATGGGTGAGCTGCCCCTGTCGCAGGGCGGAGAGGAGGTTGGTGCCATTGTCAGAAACGACCATTCCTGGCTTAAGCTGACGTGGCGTCAACCACCTCTCGGCCTGCCCCTGCAGAGCTGCCAGAACCTCTGGCCCAGTGTGGCTCCTGTCCCCCAAACACACCAGCGCAAGCACGGCATGGCATCTTTTTGCCTGCGTACTTGCGTAGCCCCTTGTACGCCTACGGAGCACCGCTGGTTCCAAGGACAGAGCACTGGAGGAAGAAGAAGAGGAGGGGGTGGAGGAGAGAGGTGTGTCACAACCAGTAGCAGTAGTCGCGTTTTGGAGGCGTGGTGGCGGAACAACCTCCAACACTACTGCACCTTGTCCTGCATCCCTCCCAGCTGCCAATAGAGTGACCCAATGGGCCGTGAAAGAAAGGTACCGTCCCTGTCCATGCCTGCTGGACCATGAGTCAGCGGTAATATGCACCTTACCGCTGACCGCCCTGTCCAGCGAGGCATGGACATTGCCCTCCACATGCCGGTAGAGAGACGGAATCGCCTTCCGCGAGAAAAAGTGGCGTTTGGGAACCTGCCACTGAGGAACCGCACATTGAACAAACTCACGGAAGGGGGCCGAGTCTACCAACTGAAAAGGCAGCAGTTGAAGTGCTAGCAATTTAGCAAGGCTAGCATTCAACCGCTGGGCATGTGGATGGCTGGGAGTGTACTTCTTTCTACGGTCCAGCAGCTGGGGCAGGGAAATTTGCCTGCTGCATTCGGACGTCGGTGTACTGCAAGTACTTGGTTGTGACACACCGAATTCTACACCTTCAGTCCTCTCAGAGCAGCTTTCAGAGAGGACTGAAGGTGTAGTGGGGATGGAGATCCCAGCTGAGGAGGAGCAAGTAGAGGTCCGCTTAGTTCTTTGGTGTGGGTCTTTTATGTGTGCCTGCCAACGAGCTGCATGGCAGGTCGCCATATGTCTGGTCATGCTTGTCGTGCCCAAGCGGCTGATGTTTTGGCCACGCGAGATACGCTTGAGACAAATATTGCAAATAGCAGTGGTGCGATCTGCTGCACTCGTCTCAAAAAAGGCCCACACCAAAGAACTTTTCTGATAACGTGCAGAGGCAGCGCCCTGCACAGGCGGAGCTCTGCGGTGTTGTACAGTTGCTGTGCTGGCCTCTACCTGGCCTCCAGGGGGCATCCTGCCTCGTTGGACATGTGACGCCGCATCCTCCTCCTCCTCGTCCTCCTCCTCATCCTCTCTCCCTTGAGGCACCCACGTGGAGTCAGTGACCTCATCATCCCCTCCCTCTTCACCACTAGAGCAAACCTGGCAGTAAGCTGCAGCTGGTGGAACTGTACTGCCAGATTCCTCAAGCTGGGTATCGTCATCCGAGCCTTCGAATCGTTGGGCATCCTCCTGGAGCATGTACCCAACACTGTGCTCAAAGAGTTCGGGGGACTCCTCAGGAGGACATGGTGGGTCTAGGGAAGGGGTGGCTGATGATGCTCTGTCAGTACCCTGAGCCTGGGTGAGAGAGGATGAGGAGGATGAGGAGGGCTTGGTCATCCATTCTACCAAGCCTTCAGCATGATGCGGCTCCACATGTCCAGCTGCCGAAAACAAAGACGCGCGTGTCCCATGGCCACGTGCTGATGACGATGCACGACCACGTCCACGTCCACGGCCACGTCCACTAGAAACAGAGCCTGCCTGCCCTGTGTTCTTGGCTCTGCACGCTCTGCCTCCCCTTGGCGGTCTTCCAGCCATTGTAGTCGGTAGTCCTGTGGGTGCTGCTGAGAAGAAAATATAGGAGCTCTGTGTGATGCCACTAACACACTAGAAGTCCTATAGGTGCTTCTGCAAAGAAAATATAGGAGCTCTGTGTGATGCCACTAACACACTAGAAGTCCTGTGGGTGCTGCTGAGAAGAAAATATAGGAGCTCTGTGTGATGCCACTAACACACTAGAAGTCCTGTGGGTGCTGCTGAGAAGAAAATATAGGAGCTCTGTGTGATGCCACTAACACACTAGAAGTCCTATGGGTGCTTCTGCAAAGAAAAAATAGGAGCTCTGTGTGATGCCACTAACACACTAGAAGTCCTGTGGGTGCTGCTGAGAAGAAAATATAGGAGCTCTGTGTGATGCCACTAACACACTAGAAGTCCTATGGGTGCTTCTGCAAAGAAAAAATAGGAGCTCTGTGTGATGCCACTAACACACTAGAAGTCCTGTGGGTGCTGCTGAGAAGAAAATATAGGAGCTCTGTGTGATGCCACTAACACACTAGAAGTCCTATGGGTGCTTCTGCAAAGAAAAAATAGGAGCTCTGTGTGATGCCACTAACACACTAGAAGTCCTGTGGGTGCTGCTGAGAAGAAAATATAGGAGCTCTGTGTGATGCCACTAACACACTAGAAGTCCTATAGGTGCTTCTGGGAAGAAAATATAGCTCTGTGTGTGTAATGGGACTAACACACTTCAAGTCCTATAGGTGCTTCTGGGAAGAAAATATAGCTCTGTGTGTGTAATGGGACTAACACACTTCAAGTCCTATAGGTGCTTCTGGGAAGAAAATATAGCTCTGTGTGTGTAATGGGACTAACACACTTCAAGTCCTATAGGTGCTTCTGGGAACAAAATATAGCTCTGTGTGTGTAATGGGACTAACACACTTCAAGTCCTATAGGTGCCTCTGGGAACAAAATATAGGAGCTCTGCCTGCCTGCCACGAACACACTACAAGTCCTATAGGTGCTTCTGGTAACAAAATATAGGAGCTCTGCCTGCCTGCCACTAACACACTACAAGTCCTATAGGTGCTTCTGGGAAGAAAATATAGGAGCTCTGCCTGCCTGCCACTAACACACTACAAGTCCTATAGGTGCTTCTGGGAAGAAAATATAGCTCTGTGTGTGTAATGGGACTAACACACTTCAAGTCCTATAGGTGCTTCTGGGAACAAAGTATAGCTCTTTGTGTGTAATGGGACTAACACACTTCAAGTCCTATAGGTGCTTCTGGGAAGAAAATATAGCTCTGTGTGTGTGATGGGACTAACACACTTCAAGTCCTATAGGTGCTTCTGGGAAGAAAATATAGCTCTGTGTGTGTGATGGGACTAACACACTTCAAGTCCTATAGGTGCTTCTGGGAACAAAGTATAGCTCTTTGTGTGTAATGGGACTAACACACTTCAAGTCCTATAGGTGCTTCTGGGAAGAAAATATAGCTCTGTGTGTGTGATGGGACTAACACACTTCAAGTCCTATAGGTGCTTCTGGGAAGAAAATATAGCTCTGTGTGTGTGATGGGACTAACACACTTCAAGTCCTATAGGTGCTTCTGGGAAGAAAATATAGCTCTGTGTGTGTGATGGGACTAACACACTTCAAGTCCTATAGGTGCTTCTGGGAAGAAAATATAGCTCTGTGTGTGTGATGGGACTAACACACTTCAAGTCCTATAGGTGCTTCTGGGAAGAAAATATAGCTCTGTGTGTGTAATGGGACTAACACACTTCAAGTCCTATAGGTGCTTCTGGGAACAAAGTATAGCTCTTTGTGTGTAATGGGACTAACACACTTCAAGTCCTATAGGTGCTTCTGGGAAGAAAATATTGCTCTGTGTGTGTGATGGGACTAACACACTTCAAGTCCTATAGGTGCTTCTGGGAACAAAATATAGCTCTGTGTGTGTAATGGGACTAACACACTTCAAGTCCTATAGGTGCTTCTGGGAAGAAAATATAGCTCTGTGTGTGTAATGGGACTAACACACTTCAAGTCCTATAGGTGCTTCTGGGAAGAAAATATAGCTCTGTGTGTGTAATGGGACTAACACACTTCAAGTCCTATAGGTGCTTCTGGGAAGAAAATATAGCTCTGTGTGTGTAATGGGACTAACACACTTCAAGTCCTATAGGTGCTTCTGGGAAGAAAATATAGCTCTGTGTGTGTGATGGGACTAACACACTTCAGGTCCTATAGGTGCTTCTGGGAAGAAAATATAGCTCTGTGTGTGTGATGGGACTAACACACTTCAAGTCCTATAGGTGCTTCTGGGAACAAAGTATAGCTCTTTGTGTGTAATGGGACTAACACACTTCAAGTCCTATAGGTGCTTCTGGGAAGAAAATATAGCTCTGTGTGTGTGATGGGACTAACACACTTCAAGTCCTATAGGTGCTTCTGGGAAGAAAATATAGCTCTGTGTGTGTGATGGGACTAACACACTTCAAGTCCTATAGGTGCTTCTGGGAACAAAGTATAGCTCTTTGTGTGTAATGGGACTAACACACTTCAAGTCCTATAGGTGCTTCTGGGAAGAAAATATAGCTCTGTGTGTGTGATGGGACTAACACACTTCAAGTCCTATAGGTGCTTCTGGGAAGAAAATATAGCTCTGTGTGTGTGATGGGACTAACACACTTCAAGTCCTATAGGTGCTTCTGGGAAGAAAATATAGCTCTGTGTGTGTGATGGGACTAACACACTTCAAGTCCTATAGGTGCTTCTGGGAAGAAAATATAGCTCTGTGTGTGTAATGGGACTAACACACTTCAAGTCCTATAGGTGCTTCTGGGAACAAAGTATAGCTCTTTGTGTGTAATGGGACTAACACACTTCAAGTCCTATAGGTGCTTCTGGGAAGAAAATATAGCTCTGTGTGTGTGATGGGACTAACACACTTCAAGTCCTATAGGTGCTTCTGGGAACAAAATATAGCTCTGTGTGTGTAATGGGACTAACACACTTCAAGTCCTATAGGTGCCTCTGGGAACAAAATATAGGAGCTCTGCCTGCCTGCCACGAACACACTACAAGTCCTATAGGTGCTTCTGGTAACAAAATATAGGAGCTCTGCCTGCCTGCCACTAACACACTACAAGTCCTATAGGTGCTTCTGGTAACAAAATATAGGAGCTCTGCCTGCCTGTCACTAACACACTACAAGTCCTATAGGTGCTTCTGGTAACAAAATATAGGAGCTCTGCCTGCCTGCCACTAACACACTACAAGTCCTATAGATGCTTCTGGTAACAAAATATAGGAGCTCTGCCTGCCTGTCACTAACACACTACAAGTCCTATAGGTGCTTCTGGTAACAAAATATAGGAGCTCTGCCTGCCTGCCACTAACACACTACAAGTCCTATAGGTGCTTCTGGTAACAAAATATAGGAGCTCTGCCTGCCTGTCACTAACACACTACAAGTCCTATAGGTGCTTCTGGTAACAAAATATAGGAGCTCTGCCTGCCTGTCACTAACACACTACAAGTCCTATAGGTGCTTCTGGTAACAAAATATAGGAGCTCTGCCTGCCTGCCACGAGCACACTACAAGCCCCTCTTTGTCAATCAATCTTTGTAACTGAATCTATCTAACTCAATCTCTGCAAGTGAATCTCTCTCTCTACCTAACTAAATCGAGCAGAGTGTCACAGAAACAGCCTGCTCAATCTGCGCCGGAACAGCATGTGACCGGCGCAGACGGCGTGGCGGCGTTTTATAGGGGGGGGCGTGTACTACAGCCCCTGAGCTGTAATTGGCTACAGGCGTCCTGCCTGTAGCCAATTATGGCTCTTCGAGTTTCCGGGGCTGTGATTGGCCAAGCATGCGGGGTCACAGTGCATGCTTGGCCAATCATCAGCCAGCAATGCACTGCGTCGGCCGCGCCGGCCGCAATGCATTGCGGGGCCGCTCGCATCACACGAACGTGATGCGAGCGGCCAAAATAGTTCTGGGCTCGCCGAGCGAGCGAACGCCCGGTGCTCGATGCGAACGTGGGTTCGCATCGAGCACCGGGCCCATCCTTAGTGCTGAGATGTTTTACTAACTAATTGCCCTTTGGTGTTGAGCACAGGTTAAAACTTGAAGGATAAAAGATGTACACCACAGATGAGAAAGATAAGCACCTTTTAGTAAATGTATATTTTTGAGCAGGTATACACATAATACTTTTACTTATCTTTAGTTGTGGTGTCCTCTTTCCTGCTGGTCACGTCCTTACTATCTCTTCCGTGTTTGCATGAGGATAGAAGACAGATAAAAAACCATTGCGCAATATAGTTATACTTTGAATGGTGTGCATGTGTTGTGGCTGAAGCCCATCTACTTACACAGCACCCTACGAACGAAGCGCGGTGGTTAGAAATATGTCAGGCACTGTTTGGGCTCCCTGCCCTGCTTGTCTCAGTAGTGTTGCTTAGCTCCTCCTCCCGACTCCCGTTTTTTATTCACAGCACTATCGCACAAATATCACTTAATCACTGGTACCACAAAAAGGAAAAGGATCCACTTATTTATATATTTACATATGGTTTTATGTATTTATTTATTTATGTATACACACTCAGTGCACGGATTTTAAGGAGGTTTTACACATCACTTGAATAGTATTATTGCACAAGCAATTTTTAATCAGATCTACACGATTTTTAAGGTTGATTGAGAGCGCACCCATTTCACATAATTATTAACATTGTGTGTGTATTTTAAAAAATATGTGTGCTGCTGTCAAGAAAATATAGGAGCTCTGTGTGCTGCCTGCCACTAACACACTAGAAGTCCTATGGGTGCTGCTGAGAAGAAAATATAGGAGCTCTGTTTGCTGCCACTAACACACTAGAAGTCCTATGGGTGCTGCTGAGAAGAAAATATAGGAGCTCTGTGTGCTGCCTGCCACTAACACACTAGAAGTCCTATGGGTGCTGCTGAGAAGAAAATATAGGAGCTCTGTGTGATGCCACTAACACACTAGAAGTCCTATGGGTGCTGCTGAGAAGAAAATATAGGAGCTCTGTGTGATGCCACTAACACACTAGAAGTCCTATGGGTGCTGCTGAGAAGAAAATATAGGAGCTCTGTTTGCTGCCACTAACACACTAGAAGTCCTATGGGTGCTGTTGGGGTGCAATGCTGTGCTAACAGCACTGCGGTTGGTACTACTGCAATACTGTACTAACAGTAAGCACGCACCAGACTAATCCCCAGCAGCAGCTAATAATCACACTAACTGTGCAATCAGCAGCAATGAACGATCACTAATGATGAATGACTCAGGTAGCAATGGTTTAGCAAAGAAATAGCCAATGGTTTAGCAAAGAAATAGCAGTCAAGCAAAGACAGAATCAGCAGACTGCTCTCTCCTAAAGCCGGAACACATGTGACCGGGGCCGACGGCGTGGCGGCCTTTTAAATGGTGGGGCGTGTACTAAAGCCCCTGAGCTTTAATTGGCTACAGGCGTCCTGCTTGTAGCCAATTATTGCTCTCCGAGTTTCCAGGGCTGTGATTGGCCAAGCATGCGGGGTCACAGTGCATGCTTGGCCAATCATCAGCCAGCAATGCACTGCGCCGCCCCCCCAGGCCGCAATGCATTGCGGGGCCGCTCGCATCACACGAATGTGATGCGAACGGCCCAAATAGTTCTGGGCTCGCCGAGCGAGCGAACGCCCGGTGCGCGATTCGAACGTGGGTTCGAATCGAGCACCGGGCCCATCCCTATCTTTCACACATGAATTAAACTGACATTTCTTAACCACTACAATACTGTGCACTTTCGCCCCCTTCCTTCCCAGACCAATTTTCAGCTTTCAGCGCTCTCACACTTTCAGTGACAATTGCGCGGTCATGCAATGCTGTAACCAAATGAATTTTTTATCATTTTGTTTGCACAAATAGAGCTTTAGTTTGGTGGTATTTATTCGCGACTCCGTTTTTAATTTTTTGCGATATAAGCGAAAACATAGCGGAAATTTTGAAAAAAAACAATATTTTCTCCTTTCTTTTTTAAAAGAAATCCAATAAAATCAAATTTTGTCATAAAATGTATTCTGCTACATGTTTTAGTAAAAAAAAAATCCGTTAAGTGTATAATAATTGGTTTGCGTGATCACGGACATATGTACGCAAATGATCATGTACAGATGTGTGCAGGTGATCACGGACATATGTGTGCAGATAATCATTGGCACATGTGATTTTACTGGGACATTTGTGAGGGACATGTGTTTTTTTATTTGGGGACATGTGTTTTTATTATTTGGGGACATGTGTGTTTTGGGGACATGTGTGGGGACATGTGTGTTTACACTGTGGGGACACTACACTGGTGATCAGTGAGTAAAAAGCTGTAAAAAAAACAGCTAATACTCACTGATCACCAGCCGGCTGCAGCGATCCGCTCTCCTCTCCTCACCGACGACTTCCGTGTGAGGAGAGGAGAGCCGATTGCCTAGCAACCGGCTGTTTGCTTACATCACATGACGGCTGTGATTCGACACGGCCGTCATGTGATCAGGAGGGCCAATCACCGAGCCCTCCTGCCGATCCGAGATGCGCCTTGTCCGGGTGACACGGCCGCATCGGGATCGCGCCGCTGCGCGGGCACGTGCGTGCCGCTGCGCGGGCACGTGCGCGCGCGCGATCCCTCTACTTCTGAAGGACGTTCCGGAACGTGCTATCAGAAGTAGACGGCTCCCACCCGGCCGTATATGTACAGTGGCCGGGTGGAAAGTAGTTAAACACCAGAATAGTGATACGTATATGAAGGATGTTTTTGTCAGAATAGCTTAGTGCAGGCGCATGTGTGGCTTTTCACGATGGGGGACACAATGTAAGTGAGCTCCGGTCCCGTTCCGCTCTCTGTGACCCCTGCTCAGCAACACAAGCCTCATTCAGATTCGGCGGCGAGTACAATCAGACCCTGATCCCTCTGGGCAGCCCATGGTGAATATTGGCTATCAAAAGCCATATACCCGGTCCTATCACGTGCCTACTACTACCATGGAGTGGTTCCTAACTAGGCCTGCATCCCCGGTCTCAATTTCTCCAAACGACCAAGTCCTTATGGCTGAGTCCTCATTCCAAACAACCCCTCCTGGCCAGGCCAAGAGATATAGTGGTGAGATTCCACTACTATGATAGCAAAGAGGCCCTCACCCTAGCGACACGCAACCGTGCCCACACAAAATACAAGGGAGTTAAAATTCAGATTTTCAGCGATTTTTCCCCTTATCACCTTGGCAAAAAGACACAATCTACGTCCCATCACTGCACATCTACAGTTCCACAAAGTTCCTTATTATTGAGGATTCCCATTCTGCCTGAGTGTCGTTAAGGATAGAACACAGCATGTGCTGCGAGACCTACATGGAGGGGAAGCATTTCTCAAAGGCCTGGGTCTTCCACCTCTCCCAGCATAGGATCTACTCCCACCACCCTCTACTCCACGGGCCCCCTCTGCACAATTTAGGCTCTGGGACCCCTGCCAAGAGCACAACAAAGAAAGCCTCCACTATTGCTCAATGTTCTACACCTCAACGCTCTTGTCACAATAGATTCCCCACCTAATGCTACCATGGTCGACCTCCAGGCTCTTAGTTCAGCTATGCCGTCCTATTGATACCTCCATGGAACCGTTTCACTAATTAATTTTATCACCGTTTTCATAATTTCACCATCTCTTAACTTTATTGGTTATATTAACGTTCTTATACCTACACGAGAGTTGAATATTTACTTTGACCTACAGCCCCGTTTTTGAAGTTACGTTTGATCACATCTAGTTCAGTTGGAGAGTGAGACGGAATTGTCTGTCTCGTCATCTTGTGAAGTCTCCATGTCTCCCCACATGCCCTCTGGCACTGGCCCAGGGCTCCTGAGACACCATTGTATCTCAGGTCTACAATTGTTACTGTATTTTTTCTTGTTTTTTCTCCTTTTTTTTAGGTCAGTTTGGCCTTTTGGTTGTTACGCTAATATCCACCTCAAGAGACAATTTATTTTAGTTTTTTTGTCCGTTTTGGGAATTGTTTTTCCTTTTTCTGCTCTGTTATATTAGCTTTAATAACACCCGACTACACCACGGGGGTTATTTCTACTATACACTGCTTACTTGTGTAATGTCCATATGTCTGATTATGGCTTTAAAAATCTTGTCTTATAATTAGGGATGAGCCGAACACCCCCGGGTTCGGTTCACACCAGAACCTGCGAACAGACCTAAAGTTAGCGCGAACGTTAGAACCCTATTAGTTACAATGGACGCGAACGTTCAAAATCTAAAGTGCTAATTATAACGGCCAATATGCATTTTATTGTCATAAAACAGGTTTGGGGACCCGGGTCCTGCCCCAGGGGACATGTATCAATGCAAAAAGAAGTTTTAAAAACGCAAGTTTTTTCGGGAGAAGTCATTTTAACCACTTCCCGACCGCCTCCTGCACATATACGTCTTCAGAAAGGCACGGCTAGGCAAAAGCACGTACATGTACGTTGCTCTTTAATTGCCTAGCCGTGGGTCGCGCAACCCGGTCAGGAGCTCCATGACCACGGCCGTGGGACCAGCAGACCCGATCGCCACTGGTGTCCCGCGATCGGGTCACAGAGCTGAAGAACGGGGAGAGGTCTGTGTAAACAAACCTCTCCCCGCGCTTTCTACTCTGCCTGTCATTGATCGGCTGTTCCCTGTCATCGGGAAAGCCAATCAATGATGTCAGATGTCAGCCCCGCCCCCTAATGTTAAAAAAAACACACACGTCACAGCCCATAACCCCTCCCCTCCCCCTAGTGGTTAACTCTTTCACTGCATGTGTCATTTATACAGGAATCAATGCATTTAAATAGCATTGATTGCTGTACAAATGACAATGGTCCCAAAAATGTGTCAAAAATGTCTGATGTGTCCGCCATAATGTCGCAGTCACAATAAAAATCACTGATCGCCGCTATTACTAGTAAAAAAAAAAAATATTAATAAAAATGCTATAAAACTATCCCCTATTTTGTAAACGCTATAACTTTTGCGCAAACCAATCAATAATCGCTAATTGCGATTTTTTTTACCAAAAATATGTAGAAGAATACGTATCGGCCTAAACTGAGGAAAAAAAAAAATGTTTATGTATTTTTTGGGGATATTTATTATAGCAAAAAATATTGCATTTTTTTTTCAAAATTGTCGCTCTATTTTTTTTTATAGCGCAAAAAATAAAAACCGCAGGGGCAATCAAATACCACCAAAAGAAAGCTCTATTTGTGGGAAAAAAAGGACGCCAATTTTGTTTGGGAGCCACATCGCATGACCGTGCAATTGTCAGTTAAAGCAACGCAGTGCCGAATCGCAAAAAGGGGCCTGGTCCTTTGGCTGCCAATTGGTCCGAGGCTGAAGTGGTTAATGATGCATAAAGTGAAAAAAAAAAGTGAAATATTTCTTTAAATATAGTATCTGGGGGGTGTCTAAAGTATGCCTGTGAAGTGGCATGTGTTTTCCGTGTTTAGAACTGTCCCTGCACAAAATGACATTTGTAAAGGAAAAAAATAAGCCATTTAAAACTGCTTGCGGCTTTAATGTCATGTCGCAGGTGGCTGGATTAGATGACAACAGGGCAGAAGGGCAGATTCAGGGTAAGGTGGTTTAATGTGCTACTGCTGTGCTATACTCACACAGCACGCACACACACTAACTCCTGCAGATGGCTGGATTGGTAGAGATTAGAGAACAGCACTGAGAAGAATAAACTATCCCTGCCTATTTTTCCTCTTTCCCTACACTATTCCCCACACAGAAATGAATCACAAGCTCATATAGTGTGTACACTGTACAGTACAGTCTGTCACTGTTCCTAACGCCGGAACACACTACACGAGGCCGCTGGCCTGGCGGCCTTATATAGTGTGGGGCGTGTACTAAACCCCCTGAGCTATAATTGGCCACAGGCATCCTGCCCGTGGCCAATTATTGCTCTCCTCGCCGCTGGCTCTATGATTGGCCAAACATGCGGGGTCAGTGCATGCTTGGCCAATCATCAGCCAGCAATGCACTGCGACTGGCGCAGTGCATTGTGGACTGTTCGCATCACACAAATTTGATGCGAACGGCCCTCAGAGTTCTGGTTTCGACGAGCGGACGAACAGCCGATGTTCGATTCGAACATGGGTTCGAATCGAACACCGGGCCCATCCCTACTTATAATGTTAAAGGTTTAAGCTCTATTAAGAAACGTTGGCTAGCTTTAAAAGAATTTAAGGCCTCCGGGGCTGATCTGATTCTGATTCAGGAGACACATTTCCTCCCACGAGGTTCCTCCGAATTTGCCTCAAGGTAGTTCCCCCACTCCTACTTGGCGTCTCACTCATCTGGTAAGGCTGGTGTAGCAATTTTGATCAAATGTACTTGACCTCTCTGGGTTAAGTCCACCCGCCTAGATCCTCATGGTCGCTATGTGATCTTGATATGTGAATTTATGTCTTCCACTCAAGCTTACTTACCCTAATGAATATATATGCCCCTAACTTAGGTCAGATAAAATTTCTCACTGAGGTACTCAAGATATTAAAACAATATTCTCATCCCTTTACAATTATTGGTGGCGATTTTAATATTGCTTTCTGTCTCTCACAAGATAGAAAATCCCTATTCGATAATAATCTCCCCCCTCAGATGCAGGCTCTTGCCACCTCTTTTTCAAAATTGATTTGTTCCCACCACTTGTTTGACTCTTAGAGAATCAAACATCCTACTGGTAATCAGTTCTCATATTACTCTTTTCCAGATTGGATTACTTTTTTGTCTCAGGCCCTATTTTGAACTATTTTGATGTCGTCTGAGATGGGCTCAATAACCTGGTCTGATCACACCCCATTAACCTTAGAAATCTCCCTATCCAAGGCCTTCCCTAAAACATGCCAGTGGTGATTAAACGAATCCCTTCTAAACCAGCTTGATACTAAAGAGAAACTCTACCAGGCCCTCTGTGCAGTGACCTTTTAGTGTGAACAACTCAAAACTTTAGCTATGTCGGGCACCGCCAAGTCCCTACCTTGGGTGAAACAAAAGTTTTATGAATACTCTAATAAACCCCAATGGAATGCTAGTATCTATACTTAATCCATCCCCTTTTCACTCCTACTATGATTTTTTATTACAACCTAATGGGGAACCTACCAACTGCCCCCAAGATATGTAAGAAAATAAAAAAGTGCAGCGCTCAAGCTATAAATAATGATAGATATTAAAGTGATTGAAAATGTGGAAAATTAAATATCAATTAGATGCACAAAATAAATGTAAATATAAACTGCAAAATCTATGAAGATATGCCTTAAAAGAAATGGTGAAAAAAATGGTGAAAAAAATGTAGTGGAAAAACAATCAACATACATAAAGATCATGTGAAAAAGTGTCCATATATATATCAAAAAAAATTGTAATATGATGTGACTTGATAATTAAAATCATTCCATTTGACCACGTAGAACCCATCACCTCTAATCAAAAATGTAAGATGGAGGCTTACCACATCCCCGGTGACCCCCTTATTAAGGGGGGTCAAACCACGCGACTCGGATCAAAGATCCCACTGGAGCTTTCCAGGTGCCAAGGATTATCACGGACTTCCAGGTGTCCCCCAGGTGTCACAGGTGTCTCCTATTCCTCAGATCTCCAAAATGTATCACCAAAAAGTAAAAAAGCTCCAAATCGTGTAATACGGTTTTAACGGGGGATTTATTAATGCTTGTAGTTCAAGCAGGTAAAAAAGACTCCAACGAGTCACAGACAAAAAACAAATAACACGTTTAAGAACAGCAAACTGCTAGCAGAAAAAAAAATCCTCTGTGAGAATTTAAAAAGCGATCGCACATGCACAAGAGGTGTGGGCGTGACGTCATCAGGGGTACGCCCACACCCTTGCGCCGAATGGTTTTATAGTCTCTTGGCAAGGAAAGGAGCCCGCCATAGGCTAAAAAAATGCCCTATCAAAGGCTAAAAACCCATGACCCGGAAAAGCTCAATGCCCAAACAGAAGGTCAGGTTACTAAAAGTGGAGAGCGGCCTTACGCCGATATTGGCAAGGCAAACTGAATGTTAACATATATTCCGCCCTCTAGTGGTTGTAAATAATTGCTTAATATGAAAAAAAAAAATTACTAGATAATAAGGAAAAAAACGACAGAACGTCGCCATCTAATGGTCATAACTACAATTAAAATATTCCCATTATTTAGAATAATCAGAACAAATAGTATGTTTTAAAATTACTATCTTTGTACCTATGTGTGTTTATATGTGATGTGTGTTGTATATGTCTATATATATATGTGCTTGCTGCCCATCGTTGCCAATAGAATGCCCTCATTATACTATCACACTGTATTGACATAGAAGGGAAACACATATTTTCAATAATCCATCAAGAATAAAAAAAATAAGAAATAAAAAAATAATAAAATATAAAACATTCCATCAATTCAATTTTACCCATCATGAAAAATACATTGAGGAAAACCATTATATTCTATTTTGTTAAACACATTGGATACTAGCCAACAACATTTTTGGATCAGGTATTCACATATGGGCAGGGAGGGGGACATCAACCGTTGTTAATAAAACAGTTGATGTCCCACTCCACATTGAGGTCCCCGGGAACATGTGAGCCCAGCTTAAATATCCAATTAGTCTCAGCTCATGAGATAGTACGCTTCCCATTACTTTCCCGCCAATGCGGAACGTACCTCTCTATGGCTAAGAAAGTAGTGCCTCTTGGGTCGCATTTATGTTTAAGATCATAGTGTTTGCTAACATTGTGCTTATCAAAACCTTTGCAAATATTGGTTATGTGTTCACCTAAGCGTATATGTAACATGCGTACCGTACGCCCCACATATTCCAAACCTCAAAGGGCACCTAAGGAGATAAACAATGCACTTTGTTGAACATGTAATAAATGTTCGAATAGGGTAAGTGAGCCCAGTACCACTTGAGGTAAACTCAGTAAATCTCCCCCCATGTTGCAAATTCAACTTACAGGCTCTACACTTACCACAAGGGTAGAAACCTTTTAAATCCCAGAAAAACGCTGGTTTCTTTGGGGGGTCAGGGACATTTGGAGCTATCGGGTTTCTTAAATTTATGGCTCCTCTAAATATAACATTAGGTCTCTCTGACAAAAGAGGGCCCAAAACTCGATCATTCCGAATTACTGGCCAGTGTTTTTTTATGATTCTTTTAATGGCCCAGTGCTGGCTCAAGAAAGTTGTGATGAAAGCTAAGCCATCATTTTCAGTATTCTCAACTTTGGGGGGCTTATCAGCCAGTAGCACCTGGCGATCCTTATTGTCAACTTCAGCTATGAAAGAATCTAAAGTACTGCCATCGTATCCCTTATGCCGCGTACACACGAAGGGACTATCCCGTGGGATTGTCCGCTGGACTCGAGTCCGCCGGACAATCCCCTCGTGTGTGGGCCTTCGACTGACTTTTTTCCCCAAAAGTCCGGCGGACTAGGTTTTAAGTTTTGTTTTAAAATTATCCGCTAGACTTGGCAGTCCAGCGGACAATACGGCCGTCTGTAGTATGGTCCGGCGGACCAAAAAGGACGCATGCTCAGTAGCAAGTATTTTTCTAGTATTTTTCTTTTTATAGTCCCGTCGTACGTGCTGTACGTCATCGCGTGAACCGCCGGACTTTTAGCGTGATCGTGTGTGGTCAAGTCCGTTCGCTTTCAAGTCCGGCGAAGCCCAGCTGGAAAGTCCGGCGGTTTGTCCGCTGGACTAGGTCCGGCGGACAAAGTCCCTTCGTGTGTACGCGGCATTAGCCAGAAACCTATATTTTTGAATCAATGCCTCTTTGTGAAAATCTTCTGGGATGGTACAATTACGTTTCAATCGCAAAAACCTTTAGGTACAGCCGCCAACCAAGAACTATGGTCCAGATGGATGTATCCATTTCGATCTGTTTTTTTTTAAAACGTCGTAGTGACCAATTTATTCCCTACAATGTGTAGTATATTATATCTAATATATATATATATGTATACATATATATATATTATATATATACATATTTATTATATGTAGTGTTCTTATTTAGGCATTCTAAAGACAAGTTTATTCTAGGCATGCCACTTTGGTAGCTGTTAATCTAACTGCGCATATTAAAAGAGGGTTTGTTGGTCAAAGGACAAATGGCCAGACCAGACTTACTCCATATATGAAAGGGAACAGATAATGATTATCT